>JAQJVK010000007.1:37216315-37792587 GCA_035578135.1 Flexamia atlantica
TTACTACTTTATACGTCCAAGCCAAATTCAATTCAGATCTGACCGTTTTTACGTAAGTTATCGTGCTTAGAGCCACGATAGACACATATATCTGAGAAAATGAGCGAATGGTGTTTTTAGCATCTGGGGACCTCAAAACGAAAAGCTATAACTGTCTTGGGGTTAGGTCTTGCCATGAGGCTACGGTAATAGCTTCTTCCCTATAGAGACAATTTGGTATATTTCCCGTATTTCAAAATATTACTTTCGCTAAATTCGCTAAAAGACAATTTAACGGACGTTGCAAGACAAGCGGATGAGCACTGCGAGTTGTAGAGAACGGTAAGTGCTCAAACCTTACCTTTGGCTAGTTAGTTCTTTTCTATTACATAATTACAGAGGAGAAACGGAATCCTGGTTGTTTCACCTTATTGTTTTAGCAAACTTCCCCAATAGGGAAGAAGCTATTTACCATAGGTCTCATGGTAAGACCTAAGCCCGAGACCATGATAATTTCGTTTTGGGGCCATCAGAAGCAAAACACACCATTCATTAAAATTTTAGTACATACATCTATCTACTGTATAGATGTATACAGTAGATAGATAGATACTGTATTAAAATTTGATTAGATAGATACGGCCGCTATACTGTGAGCACTACTGTATAGCGGTCGTAAAATATATGGCCCAATCATAATGAAATTTGGTACAGACGTGTAAAGTGGTAATCACTCGGACGAGTTCGTAAACCAGCCTAATCGGTCCGCCGCAATGCAGGAAGAGGGTAAAGGGACATGTCGGCCTTAGTAACAAGACTACAAGATCGCGCCACAATCATCTTTCACTCATCTGTCATTTATACTTGGCTTAAAATACCTACCTGGGTAGGTCGCAATTTCAAGCAATGTAATGTAATGTATTGTAAAAAGGGATAAACCCCCCCAAAATTTTTTTTAATTTGTTACTAACAAAAATAAACAATTATCTAATTTTTGTTGGCAATTTTGCATTCGGCTAAGAAAAACAATTTAGTACTGCACTTTGAATCATTGCTCTATGTCCATTGGTTACCGAGATATTGAAGGTGGTAAACACAGTATGATGCCCCAATGTTAGCCTTAAGGGAAATAAGTAATATTCTATAAGTCGCTTATTCCTCAACATATCTTAAGAAAACTTGGTTTGTGGCTTCATCTAGAGGTATAATGTATTTTAGTCTAAAATTCCAGAAATTTCCATTTTCGTGGCAGCAAACCTGTATACTCATTCCCTATGTTATCCTTGTGGGAAATAAAAAATCCACATCTTCATTATTTCTTAACATTTCTTTATAACATTTTTATATGGCTTCTTCTAGTTAATATCTACTAAATATTGAATTAGAAACCACCCTGTATTAACATACCTGCTCAGCAAACCTGCTTACACATTCCCCATATTATCTTTACGAAGATTTCAAAAATATGTCATATCTCACTATGTTGGATTGAAATTCGTTTTTACGCATTTGAAATCTGCTGAGTTTGCAGGTCTGCTGCAACGCGGGTATTTTCTCTCTGCCTCAGACAACTTGCGAAACAGTTAATGTGTGTATGCCAAATTTGGAGCAATGCTCGGATGATAACTTTTTCCTGAAGGCTGCTTCGGGTGACTGAGTAACCAATTAAATTACTCACACCTCTCTGACTTTCTGTTACGATAATAATCTACAGTTAAGATAGATAAGAGTTACAGTGAACTCATGTTTAATCTTAGCTGTCAAAACCTGTGTATCTATTAACATATCCCCGTTGCACGAGATCTAAGTACTCAGCGAATTGCAAAGTAAGACGAAGCCTCATACTGAGGAGTATCAACACCTGCCCACAAATAAACTTGCTAAACTATTCCATAGGAAATAACATTGGTAATAATTACTGAGAATAATAATATGAGTATGTACTGAGAAGTAAAAGAAATATATGATTTTGTTATTTTCCCATAAAGTCGATATATGAAAGGGAGAACGCAGATTTACAGCCACTGAAAAGTGTGATTGGGGTCTTTTAGGCCAGTAGTCGGTAGAACTTTACCAAATGAAGCTATATACCAAGTTTTATTCAGAAATGTTAGAAAAAAAGTGGTATGCAGATTTTATTTATTTAGGTTACATTGGAACATCGTTCTGACTCAACCACTAGCAATATCTTGGTAGGCAGTAAACATAGAACAATGATTCAAAGTACAAAATCATTTTTTTTCAAGTTGAATTAATGGTTCAAACCATTATTTGATTATTTTTATCTTTCTATGTCGAATATCTCGAAAACCCATTTTAGGGGGTTTTATCCCCCTTACCCCTCTCTTTCAGTAGTCCGATTGGGCTGGTTTTCGAATTGTCCGAATTACACGGCTGTGACAATTTTCATCGAGGTCTATACCTATAAAAGTAAAAACTTCATAATAGCTTGCCTTTGGACTATTTCGCTGTACATTGCACGAAAATTTCAGACGTACTTGCATTATTCAGCTCGGCTTTCGCCTGCAACATTGCAAGTAGTGTAAATCCACTCTTGACTCCTTTCTTTTTTCGTAACGTCTTTGGCATTGTTCTATTGTTAGTCGGGGCTATGTTATGCACACGTATATTTGTTATAGACCAACAAAGTTTACAACTCTTGAGTCATAAAATTAGATAGTAACTACTTCTTGTTTTATAATGACTTCACTACTACCCTCTGCATGCTTGAGTTACTCTGGGCGTAAACTTGCTGCACTTACCCATTTCTGTGACATTTCTAGAGGTACACTGCTTTCTTTTTAACATGTTCGACGTATTTGTTTCTGTCAAACTATAATTTTCCCTACGTTTTGGTGAAGTGATACATATATTTTCTACAATAATTAATGATTGATCGTATTTTATTGTTATAATCATCCAATAGAAGAACATTAAGGTTTGCCTCGGTCGGAGCTCACTTCATTAGCTCTCGCATTTGTCATACCTTATTTGCTACCTTTTGTCTACAAGAAAACTTGGACAGTGAAATCATTGCCAACCGGTACAACCAACACAGCTTTGCGTCTTTTGAATGATATCGACAGGCGAAGTTAACTGTTGGTGTTATTATTTTAATAGGGAAGAAGATTTTACTATTATTTTGAAAGTGTTATGATTCGACTTTACTCTAAGACCATTACAAAAACCTTGATGTCAGCCATACTTAATAATTATGTCATTATTAAATTAATCCATTCTTTGTTTACTAACAAAAACGATAAAAGTAAAACATCAAATTATTTTTTGATTTGACACACCGAGGAATGAGTAATTTATTTACTATGGTATTGATTTAGAGAACAAACAATATAATGGAAATATTCGTTATTACAAAAGTACAATCGTTAAAAAGTCTTTCTTGGTGTAATATTAAGGTTCTCACATCTGGCTCTCCTAAAGGTATCGAGATTTTTGTTTTATATGAAAATAATCAAAGTCCTAAAATTATGATTAAAAAATTTAAATTGGGTGTTCGAAACAAATATTTTATGATTAAGTAATTGAATTCATCGTGATATTTCAAAGGTTTCAGCAAGTTTAATTTATGATGGAAGTTCTCACAGATAATGTCCCATGGGTGTGATTTATAAAATTTAAATTAAATAATATGCTGAAAAATGAAGCTGGGAGAAAATATTTACTCATTTAACTTGATTGAACCGCACTCTTGAAAATACGTTCCTTTAAAATTTTGAATTGATATTACAGTGTGTTATCTTCTTTAAATCTCCGTAGCTTCTCCCTTAAATAATACGTCTGTTAACACGATTGCACCCGTAAAAAGGTTCGATCGAAATGAAATTTGGTACAGACAAGTTTTAATCACTCGGACGAGTCCGATAACCAGCTGTCGTATAATAGTGCAGGGTTTATAAAAGTGCCGTCCCCCCAGAAATAATTTACGTAGTTTTGTACGTAAAAAATAAAATTATCAAATTGTATCATGCACAATTGAATTAAACTCGAAAAAAACTAACCTTGAAGTTTCCGGAATCATTACACTATGTCCATTGGCTACCGAGATATCGAGAGAGGTATTATCCTTAAGAGAAATGAATAAAAAAAAGCTATACCTTGTTTATTCCTTGGCATATACCAATAAACTTGGTATATGGATGAGGTTTACTTCTTCTAGTTGAGGTTAACTGGTTTCTTATTTAAAACTACCCAATTTTTAAATTCCTTTAGTATCAAACCTGTATACGGGGAAATATTATAATTTAATATAAGTATAGGGTAGGTAATAAAATCAACAAAATAGGTTCAAAATTTTTAAATAGTCAGAAATTAGTATATTTACTTATAACTTTCTCTACTGTCATTGGCTAAAACGTGAACTCACTTTAATTTTTACTTACTCCTCTCTATACATAGTAAATGGAGACAGTATTGTCTTCGTCAAAATTTTCGAAATTGAGTCGTTAGTGGATATATTTGTTCAAGTGTTTTTGAAATACAAAAAAGTGGTTTTCGGAGTGATGTCTGTCCGGATGTGTGGATGTGTTGATGTGTGGATGTGTGGATGTATGTATGGAGACGATACCAGTAGTCCTATTTTCATGAAATTTGGCATTTAGCTATAAAGCAGTGATAAGTCCAGGCGTTTCTTTTCCATTGTTTTAATTTTTTTATTTTAAAGGGTATTTTGTCCATAAAAAATCATGAAAAACTACAAAAATTCAAGTTTCTCAAAAGCACTCGAACGATTTTAATGAAAAATGTCATGCTTTGTAGTGCTGAAGATGCCAAACAAAATGACACCACTCTCTTTAAAAATGCAAGTTCAAATGATATACGAATTTGATAGTAAAATTTTTTTTCAAATTTTACAACAGCTCTAACCTGTAAATAAAGTATAATACATGCAACCATTAAATTTAGCGTATTAAAATACATTATTAAAAAAATAAATAATCCAGTATTCCAAATAGTTTACGTTAACTGGTTGTGGAGAGAATTGATATTTACGTTTGGTGGTAAACACAGGACGTTGTCTAATGTTAGTGTTATAGAAAATAAAAAAAAAACGGCGACTCCTTTATTTACCAAGCGATTTTGATGGAACTTGATACGTATTTAGTTGTAAATTTGTTTTATTTCCCTGCAGATTTCTTTGTTTTACCTGGCTTGTGTGCGTGGCAACGTGTGTGTGAGTTTTCTCATTCCGTTTATTTTACTTTCAGTTCGATCTAGTTTGACTAGCGTTATACGAGGGTCGAGTGGTTGTGCGCGGGAGTCGGCCAACCACTAACTACGATGTAGTGGCAAGGTGGCTGCGACCCTGTCTATCCAGCCCTACTCATTACTGTGCGATTTAGTAAGGTTTGTCTACAGTGCATTCCACAGTGCGGCCGCCAGTCTTTGGTCGAGGTCAGACCACAGTTGAGTTTCTCTCAGACTCGTTCGTGCGTGTGTGTGTGTGTGTGTGTGTGTGTGTGTGTGTGTGTGTGTGTGTGTGTGTGTGTGTGTGTGTGTGTGTGTGTGTGTGTGTGTGTGTATGTGTGTGCGTGAGTGTGTGTGTGTGTTTGTGTGTGTGTGTGTTTGTGTGTGGGTTATAATAGATTAAGGGAGCCCGTTGAAGGTAAAGACATGCCTTCCGCATCGATACTGTGGGTGCCTTTGCGAGAAAAGGAGGAAACAGAGAGTAGGTTGGGAGAGACATTAAGAGTTTTAGAAAATTTGCGCCTCAAGGAAAAGGCACCGGTAGCCGACACTGCTCCCAATGCCTGACAGTCTGCATTTGTCACCCTTTTAATGCGGTTCCCTTATATTTTACACAAGATTCAATTTTTAGAGAAGTACGTTTATTTTTAAGTTTCAATTTTAAGTACGTTTATTATTAGTATTAAAAAACAGTATCATTTAGCTTTTATTTAGCAGTATCATTTGTGTGTACTATTTAAAAAAATTGTATTTGTGTATAGACTTCAATAACCGATAGCACCGCTTTTAGAGTTCCTCGTATCAGAATGTTTAAGGAGCTAGGCTTTTTGTAATTTAAGCGATATTCATAAGCAATTAAGTTTAATATTTCATAAAAATACACCGTTACACACTAAAAATTATGATTTTATTTTATGATGAGTTTAAAATTATGTTAGTGTCATGCACTCGACCATGAACAAGAAATGAGTTAATTTGAAAAAATTAACTAAAAAATATTTAAAACTCCTTTATTACAATGTTTTTGGAAACCAAACTGAATTTAGAATCACGTACAATTAATAATATAGGTTAAGCCCTATTTTTAGGAGACCACAGATTATTAAGTGCATATGGTTTCTTAAACTTTCAGACACCGGTGCGTTTACCTTACTTCCCACGAAAGAAATCTGATTATCATTATCATCCACAGATACGACTGATAAAGATGAGGCCATGGGAGACTCCCTTCAAGAGCAGGAGCTAGGAATTAATATCTTTATTCTTTAATTAACTTTATTCTAACTTCACTCTTGTTTTCTTTATTTCAAGCATGGACGACGAGAAAAAATAACAACTCATCCCCGACAACGAGTTCCCTCCGTTCGAATGACGAACGAGTTCCCTTTAACAACTTCATCCTATTTTTCTTGAATGTTATGGTTTGCACAACCCTGCTGTAAATCCTCCTCTAAATGAAAGCTATACCCTTCTATATTGTTTTAGCCTCCTAAACAGATACTTCAACCTTTTAGCGAATTTCCCCTATAGGGAAGAAGCTATTACCGTAGGTCTCATGTTAAGACTTAAGCGCGGGACCATCATAACTTTTCATTTTGGTGCCCCCAAATACCAAAAACACCATTCGTTCAAATTTGTAGATATATATATCTATCTATATATATATATATATATATATATATATGTGTCTGTAAGCACGATAGCGCTCGCAAAAATGGTCCGATCGGAATGAAATTTGGCACAGGCGTGTAAAGTAGTAATTATTCGGATGAGTTCGAAAACCAGCCCGATCGGACCATTGGAAGGGGGGGTAAAGGGGGATAAACCCCCCCCAAAAATGGGCTTTTTGGGGTTTTCACATAGAAAAATAAAAATAATCCAATTTTTGTTAGCACCATTGAATTCAGCTCGAAAAAACAAACAATTTAGTATTTTGAATCACTGCTCTATGTCCATTGGTTACCGAGATATTGAAAATGGTAAACACAGTACGTTGTCCCAATGTTAACCTTATGGGAAATAAATAAAATTGTATACCTCGCTTATTTCTCAACATATCTTGATAAAACTTGCTAAATGGCTTCTCCTAGTTCAGATATACTAAATAGGCCTATTTAATTAATACCACCCAGTTTTAGTATACCTGTAGCTGCAAACCTGTATACTCATTCCCCATGTTATTCTTATGGAGCTTGCAAAACATGTCAAATATCGCTATGTTGGATTGAAATATGATGTTTTGCATTTGAAATTCGCTGAGTATGCAGGTCTGCTGCAACGGGGGTATTTTTTGCTTTATGAATTTTTGATTTATTAAGTAACTTGCTGGTTCCAATTGGTATAAGCACCCGGAAGGGCCACGGAGGTCCAACATCCGAACTCGCAGTTGAATCATTGGTGGGTGTGACTTTCTTTCCTGGTTTATCGGAACTTAAGAAAGACGAGTGGAAGTTTAATCGAGACTACTTAATAAAAGCGCACGACATATTATATTCTATATTAAAGTTATTTTATTGCTGTTGTTTTACTGATGATAGATCATTGTTTTCTAAACATAGACATGATCCATCATAGCGAGATTTTACATGTTTTTGTAATCTCCAAAAGACAACATAAAGAATGAGTATGCATCAGGTGTACTGCCATAAAATGCAAATATCGGGGGTTTTAGGCTAATAGGAGGAATTATATATATAAAAGTTATAAATATTCACATCAACTTTTGCATGATGCACCGGTTGTTTTTGTAGAAACCCCGTATTACCATTGATTTTTATAATTTTCACTTGATATCAAGGATGTTTGATAACAATTATATTGGTTTTGTTTCAAAAACTGCTTTTTTATGTTGCAGAAGACAGATTCTGCGTTTTCTTCGTGTGAAATGAAGGTATGTCTCCGTAACTTGGTAACCTAATACATGTTTAGTTGAGTTGAGGTTGAATAAACAGATCCGTGGGGCGTAATCTGTTCTGTAATAATCAGTAACTTCATATTCTGCTCCCAGAGACTAATAACTGTGTCTAATATCTCCTTACATCTTAAAACACCAAATAATGTTAGCTAGGATGAAATAGTGAAGCCAATAGTTGTTCAGGTCCATGTTGTTGTACCCATTGGACTCAAAATGTGGTCAAGGAAATTGAATTTAGTATTTTATTTGTCTTTGGACAGTTTCTCAAAAAAGAAGTACAGTGTTGTAATTATTTTCACTTCTAAGAGAAAATTATTTGTTTAAACTAAGTAAATCCATATTTAGCTAATTTCCTTTTTTTATTATGTATGATCACAGATGAAGTATACTATGAAGGATCTGATTCTTCTGTGGTATGATATAAGGAAAAGAAAAGGAGTTTTCCTTCCCTAGCAACTGAAATCGAATTAACCAGAAGATTAACGAATGAAATTAAGGAATTGTTGTGACCACATGAAATTAAGGAATTGTTGTGACACGACACTATCTTTTCTATCGTTTTGGACTTTCATCGAATTCTCATTAAAAGTAAAGAGTATTTTTTCTTATTCGAGTCTTTAATTTCTATAAAAGGTATATATGCAGACTATAAAGTAAATACTGACAGCGTTAAAAAACGAGCATGTATACAGTTAAAGCGTTAAAGATACACGTATACAGTTGTTCTACAGTTCTCTACAGGGTATTGTTTAAACATATATCTGTCAGGGTTGTGAAAGGTGAAATCTGACACTGTTGGGGGGGGGGGGGCGCAGCTCACATGGTTACGAGCCGCCCCACGCGACACTTAGCTGATGAACTTGACTCTCCACCCGGCACCAGGCTTACGATGTGCCTAAATTTAAAAAAATGTAAATGTCAAAAAAATTGTATTCACCCGTTGCAATTGGTATACTTATGTAAATTTGCACGAATGATATTTTTAAGCTATCCATTTTGTCCTAACTTTTTTAGGTTTCACCCAAGTGGCCTCCAAAATCTTAGATTTATTCTATATTAATCAAATGGAAGAATATTTCTATCTTTGAAGGATCATACCTTCGGATCCTTCAAAGCTACAGAGCGAACTGCAAAAACGCTCAAAAGAAAATTTAGTCTTCTTAAAATTCGAAATTTGATAAATTTCTGTAGTATGCTTACATGTTATATGCTGTTAGTGCTTATATGTTATATGCTGTGCGTTTTAGGCATATATGTTGAAATTTGAAAAAGTATACCAGAAAGTGGCGCGCCCTGTAGCAGGCCGGGGAAGCTCAAGGTCGAAACTTTGATTTATGTTATCAGCTCAACATTAACGACATATTCAGAAATCACAACTACGCGACCTTTGGTTTCGCAACCCAATATTTTCGTACGTATTTACTGGACAACCAATAATTATATTACAAGTAATATCATTAGGAGATACATTACTGCCGGTTGCATCGAAGTAAACTTTTAATACAGGAGTCACTTTATGATCCACGTTTTAGACCAATGAGAGCTCGGCATTTGACGAAAGTACTGTAGTGACATGCTAGAAATTACGCAATTCGCGCATCAGCTGTTTGTTCCACTGCGATTCATGTTTTAGTTTGTTTATGTGCCTACCCTCAACTATGAGTTGATTATTCCATCAGCTGATTGTTCCACTAAGATTCATGTTGAGTTAGTTTATGTGCTTGACTCGTTTATGTGCTCCTCGAGCGTGATTTGACTTATTCTATCATAAATTAAAGGTGTTATCCATCACCGGAGGAAATTTTGTCATATGTTGTAGGATAGTGCATGGGATAATTGTGGCATAAAAAACGTTCATAATACAATCGATGCATAAACTGCTATTATAAAATTGGCATAATTTTACGATTAATATTTTTTTAGTGGGAAATTGGCGGGTTTAGGCCTTGAAACGTAGATAAACCACAGTTAACTATTAATGGTATTAAAAATTTGAGACTCCTGGCTCTTTTATGAATGACTACGCCAGAGCTTGGATTCATAGAATATACGAGATACCACAAATTTACTTACAAAGACTGGTTAAACGGTTGTTGATAAATGGCGTGCTAACTCGTTCGAAGATGAAATTAGAACACAAGTAAAATCCTTCGGAGAGGATCACTTGGTAATTTCCTTTGGTTAGGGATTCCCTATGGTAATGGAGACTGCGACGGTCATCCCGATGACTCCGATGAGTGTATCATCACTGGTAAACTGCAGAGGGTATCATCAGTAATGTTACTAAGCTCATCACTGACGACCGATGAGGTTATCATCAATAATGTTACTAAGCTCATCGCTGACAAACCGATGAGGGTGTCATTAGTAATATTATACTAAGCTCATCGCTGACAAACATCTAAGGGTATCATCTAAGGGGGCGATGTTACTAAGCTTATCGCTGACAACCGCTGAGGGTATCATCAATAATGTTACTAATTACCCTAAGGACTCTTTCTTTCGTAATACATAAATGTTTCACTAAAAACCCTCCTATGTAATTATTCACTGGCTGCAGGAGCATACTTTTCCCATAGTTTAAAGCCAAATCCTCTTATAATTGAATTCCCTGGGTATGACAGACATTATCTAGGGTGAAATCGTTTATAAAGGTATCCTAGCTCGAACACTTGATATAGCGATCTATTGTTCAATAGGCTAAAGGTAACGCTACGGGTTATATTTCGCCTTTCTCTTTGCCTTAGTCATCTGGCTTATTTTTCAGCGTTTATTTAATTAATTTTAATTCATTATTGCTTGTTTGCTAACCTGACAAAATCTTTTCTTTTAAATAAAATGTATCGTAGTTGTGGGCGATCTAATTAATGCAGGAAAGACAAACCATTCATATTTCTATTATTACACGTACTTTTGCCTTAATGACAATACTTTCAACAGATTTTTTGATAGTATTACAGTTTTATAAGTATAAGCCTTTATTTATTGAATATTTGCTGTTTGAAATTCCCATTTTTAACTTGTATCAACAACTTGATGCGGAAGTTAAAACGAGTGGTTTATAACTCAAAACTCTTTCTACTCAGATTTCGTTAGCAGGAAAATTTAACTTCTTCAACAGCAAACCCAGCACAATTCATCCTCCAGGCCAGCAAGCCTTAAGGTAAGCTACACATAGACGTCACGTCACGGCCGGAATCGAATGCTCTGAGGAGCACACACGGCCGGATCGGGCGATTGGGGACGTGACGAGTATGTATAGCCTCCACCAACGTCCATTCGGCCATTTGGCTGTTGGAAAATTGTAGAAAGTGTCCAAAGTGTTGTTTTAGGCGTTCAAGGTTTATATTAGGCCTAATAACAATAATAATCATTATTTTGTAATGCATTAGCACTTATAATTTCTAATCAATGTCAATAAGATATGAACTTGAAAATAAAAGGATCACGAATATATGGGCGTCAATAGCAAACCTTAAATTTGGACGTTGTATTTTATTAAGCATATAATCATAAAAGGTCATATCTGTCAAATTTATCTATATTCTTTATACTTATCTGATACGCTACCTCCCGCTACTTTGGATGTCGCATCCTGATGTGCGGATGCGGATGAGGACGTTGCGTACAATGCGAATGTGAATATGTATAGCCGTATATGTGGACGTGACGTTACGTGTATGTATAACAGCACCTGTACTCCTCTAATCCCCTCCCACTAGAAAAAGCCAGGAAGATCCACTGCCTCTAGGGCACGGACTTGACTAGTGGGCATCCCCTAACTCGATCACAGATCCCAGAGAGTCAAGGAGGAACCAAGGTAATTGGAAGCCGGTAATTCTTGGTAGCCAATTTCAGATTCTATTTACTGGTCCTACGATCTACTTATGTTTATGAAAAGACCCTTACATCAAATATTTATCTTTTTAAATTAATGTTTTTTTTAAATCTTGTAATTAAAAAAATACATTTAACGAAGGCCATATAAACGGATATCATTCTGTAGGCTCGTTAATAAGGTGCCAAATTTATGTTGCATTTTTCCCAAGATTACTTTAAATTTTATGAGTATTATTCTTGAACAATTTTATCTTACCAATATTTCACAGGGAACTGTGAAGAAAAAATTTTGAAATATGCTCATTAAGTAGCTAAAAATGTACATAGAAATAGTTAGTTTTACATATGTATATAGTTAATTATCCAATGAAATGAGACATATTTCAAAATTATAATCCCACAGATCCCTAGATATATGAATTACCTTTAAATCAACACCATTTTTGTAATTTTTGAGTGGAAAATAAAGGTGTGACAACTGTTTGAAATTAACATTGATCTTATGGGACAGCCCCTGAAGGGCGGCAGGTACTGCAGACTCTTAAGATATTTCGATTTGTTCAAATTTTGAATTCGTAAATAGTTTCTTCTTGCATCTACAAAGTTAACTGGTTTTATTGTCTGGGTTATCGGGGTTAATCTTCGCTTTTGAAGGGAATGGCCACTATATTTCTTCCAGCTAAACTTAAAAAACCGTCTCCATCTGTAACATCGATGTTCAAAATCTATATTTTTCGATTTGATATAAAATAATCGAACTCTATTTTGAATTGTTGTCCATGTTTGACTTATTGTAAATAAATAATGTAAATAACTGTTTCAACCGTATTGTTTAAATGTGGATTCTAGAAAGTCCTTTGACTATCCTATTACAATAACTCAATAATAACTCAATAATTCATTTATTCAGCCAAATTGACAAATTACATTGCATTAAGTCAAGTCATAATGCACATTAAAACTAAAGAAAAACACTTCTCAAAATAAACCCTTAAAGTTAGTTTCAAGCTAAGAAGATCCGTCAGCGAGAAACTCACGGACACTGTAGTTACACCTTTGCACAAGAAAATACTTAAGGTGCCTTTTAAAGCTTTTTGGGTAACAGAATAAGGGAAACAGACAATAACACGATTGAGTATATTTCAAGATTGCAAACAATCGGTTTGTTAGCGGATCCAGTTCCAAGATAGAAATATGATGATTCTAGAAGTGAAAAGTGATAGTAGGGATAGGTATATTTAAGGAAACCATCTCTCATTCATACTTGGCTTACAATACCTACCTCAATCACTGATGAGAAAAGGTACATGGCTCGAATGATAAAAAATGGCGTTGAGTAAAACTGTAATGATAACTTATATGTGGAGCGAAAAGTTAAACTCTCGCACAGTATTTTAAATCGTGTTCTTGTTAACTCGAACGTTTCATTTCGATAAAATATGTTTATTATGATTATTACTTTACCCATTAAGCACTCGTGCAGATAAACAAAAATAGTGTAAATAAATGTTTCGATTTTATTATCGAAGCGTTATCGTGATCAACACAATCGCGATGAAAATATCGAATTAAAACATCGGTGTTATCGGTGGAGACGGATTTTTATATTTCACTTTTCCTCTAGAGATACATTGATGGCCTCTTTCGCTCTAATAAGCCGGTCCGGAATGGTCAGTTCTCCGCAGGACAAATCAGCGAGCCGGATTCCCCGCAGATTGTCCCTGTCGCCGCGCCTCCGCGAGCCTGGCGACACGCGGACACCTAGAGTCTAGAGTCGCATTGTTGCTAGCTATTAACCGACATGTTTTTCCACGCCTTTGGAAACCGGTCTGTAATGCGGGGTTGTGATACGGCAGTGATGGAGGGAACTCTAAATTAAACTCTTGCACGTAGTATAGTTTTACTCGAAACCATTCCATCACAATGTCCCCTTCCCTCCCTCATTCCGATATATTGTTTTAAAATCTTAAATGTTGGTATATACTTCAGTGCATCATACTTAAGTAAATATATTTATTGATATCGTGACTTTTTAATTACATAGAAAAAATCAGGTAAAGTTTGTCGTAACTGTTCATTGTTCCCGAAAATAGTCCAGACGAAGTGACTTTGTGCATGTTTATTTTTTTATGTAAGAAACTGGTTTTTACAAACTGGTTTCTTGGTGGTGGCTTTTAAGTAGTAAATGTAACTGGTTAAGGCTTGTTTACTAACCGATACATACTTGTTACTGAATCTATAGATTCGCTAAATATTAAAGCTCTATTTTTTTCAAAAATGTGTATCGATATTTTTTGTCCGGTATAGGCTTAAATCGCCTTATGAAAAAGGGCTTTTGAAGACAAATTTTAAAGAGATTAGCTCATTGAGACTGTTTTCAGGCGGCAAAAATGTGCGAAGCGTAATGTTTTGCGATTTAAAAAAATATATAAAAAAGTAGGATTTTGAAAATTCTTGAATTCTATGCTAACAAACCATGATTATGAAATTAGTCCAATCCCTCTTTGAACTTGTAAAATTGTCTTATTTTTTCCAGAAGTAACGGTTTTCTCGATAAATCGGAAATATCGACATTTCCTCCCGAAATATCGCATGTATCGATATTAATGGTTCCGATTCTTCGAAAAAGCGATATATCGATACTATAATAGTCGTTTATCTACGACCATTGCAATAAAGCACCAATTATGGTATTACAATAAACATTATAATGATATACATTAAAACACCAAAAACCAAGCAGTACTCTAATGACGACTTTAGAGTACTGGAGTCACTTTAGAGTACTGGTTCTAGACCAATGAGAGCTCGGCATTTGACGGAAGTAGTGTCATAATAACAATTACGCAATTCGCACATCAGCTGATTGTTGCATTACGATTCATGTTTGAGTTTACTTATCCCATCAGCTGATTGTTCCACAACGATTCATGGTTCAGTCTGCTTATTTGCCTAACCTCAAATTTTAGTTGACCTATTCCATCATTATTAAAAGTCATGAGTTTTGTTTAACTTCGGGGAAATTTTGTTGTATATTGTTGGTCGTAGATAAAATAGTGTATGCAACGATTGTATTATGCCTTTAAACCACTCGTGAGATATTTAGAACACTCGCTTCGCTCGTGTTCTAACTTACATCTCACTCGTGGCTTAAAGACATTCATTATACAATCGTTGCATAAACTACTATTATGCAACGATTGTATTATGAATGTCTTTAAGCCACGAGTGAGATGTAAGTTAGAACACGAGCGAAGCGAGTGTTCTAAATATCTCACGAGTGGCTTAAAGGCATAATACAATCGTTGCATACACTATTTTATCTACGACCAACAATATACGACAAAATTCCCCCCGAAGTTAAACAAAACTCATGGCTTTTACTAATGATGGAATAGGTCAACTCAAATTTGAGGTTAGGCACATAAGCAGACTTAACCATGAATCGTTGTGGAACAATCAGCTGATGGGATAAGTCAACTCAAACATGAATCGTAATACAACAATCAGCTGATGTGTGAATTGCGTAATGGCCATTCTGACACTACTTTCGTCAAATGCCGCGCTCCCATTGGTCTAGAACCTGTATCATAAAGTGACACCAGTTGCATAAAGTTAACTTTATACAACGGGTTTGTATTTGGTTTAATAATGGACCTCATTATGACATTAGTTGTAACATCGTTATTGGTGATTATTTCAATGGTCGTAGATAAAAATAATTGCCATCCCTAGTAGAGCATTCACAGGTAGAACTGGTTTCAACACGGAGCGGCGCGGACTCGACCCTCCAGCCTCAAGTCGAGATATCACTGACAGACGAGGTGACAGCAACGCCCCACTGACAGCCGGCCACAGTCGACTCTTGCTAACTCGAAATACCACGGGAATACGATTTTTCTTTGAGTTACGTTAAGTTCGACTTAGACATTGTTCGAGTTATAGAGGTAATTCGTGGTTAATTTCAACTTTAAAGCTAAAATCGGGATGTAGAGGTGAACAATTCAAGATACAGAGGTAAAGATTAGTGACGTTGAACTGGATATGGCTCATGGACATGTTGCGAACCGTACGCGGGGTTTAAACTTACATGGGTCTGTTGAGTAAACTTCGAGTTATAAAGGTAAACCTCGACTCACAGAGAGGTAAAGTCCAAGTTAAATTCCAGTTATCTACTCAACTTCGGGTTAAAGAGGTAATTTTTACGTTGCTTCGACATTCAGAGGTACTGAGGTATTTTCCTCAGAGGCACTGAGGTATTACTGAAAAATTATTTCGAGTTAAGCTTGGGTTTTATGCAGGTTTTTTCAAAGGGAATCGAAAATAATTCGAATTATCGAAGAGTTCGAGTTATTGAGGTTCGAGCTCCACCTGGGAAGGTCGCAATTTTAACCAAAAGTATAATAATAATGAAAGTATGTCACTTTGAGCCGACTGATTATTAAATGTGTTTGACAGCAGCAAACACTTGTTAACAGAAGCACATAAATTACAAAAACCAAACTTCGAACACACATTTTGGAAAGAATCTTAATATTTGCTAAAAGCTTCGATTAATCAGCCACTTTCGAGGTCAGTTTAAAACAGATTTGGTTATCGATTACAGGGTGTACACAAAATACCAGGGTTCGAGTGACTCCAGAAGAATCTTGTCGAGCTATTTGGAGATTGATTTTACTCTGATTTTGACTTATCGAGTTGATTAATTTATGCTATTTGCATTCCATTAGCAGTTGTGTTGCTCTGGATTTATGGGAGCTGTTAAAATGCTAATCGCTGCAAAGCGAAATATCGATGACCAGTATGTAGATCTGACCATCGGGTCCCGTTTTTCGAGCTAGAGGAAAATACCAATAAATGTTCGCATTTTTTAGCTCCAAATACTTATTAATTATATGTTGCTACCACATGTCGCTTAACCAGATTTCTTTATAAAACTAATAAATGAGCCATTGATTTCAATTATATTTCGCAAACATAATTACATTTTGAATCGAATCTTTCCGATTAAAAAAATTCAGTCTTCGTTAAAGTTACTTCAGTTGATTATCAGAGGCATTATTTAAGTGACGCCAAACATTGTTTCATTTTTTATTTAAGAATAACGTAGTATGAACATAAAAACAACTCCCATTCGGCTCGTTCGTCAAGAAGAAAATTTTTGAACGACTTACTCCTTTTAAACACCCAACCACAAAATTGAATGTCAAAGGTATAAAAGATATTTTAATTTTGTGAATTTGACAATACTCAATTTAAATTGGCATGATCGACATAATGTGCTTGGGTATAAGTGTGATTTGATTTTACTACTGGTATTTTTCTCCTCCCATCCTATAAGATCAATTTAGAAAATTCTACCAGCAAGCGATTGATCGTAATGCAATAAACTTGGCGAGTGAGCTGACCGACGTACTTACTCATCATTTGTCTTTTAAAAAGTTAACCAAAAGGCGAATAGGGTGACAGGTTGGCCATCGGAAAGGAAATAAATATCCGAATATGCGCTTTATTTACTAGTTTTCAATAAGATTCATTAAATGAAAATAAATTTCATAAATAGAAGAAAGCAACCTCATTAAATGAATCTTTTTAAAAGGGAGCATGTCGTGAGATGGGTCGAAAACCCGATTTAAAAAAATGACATTATCATATTTTATTCTGTTTATGAAAATTTATAACAGTATATATTAGGCATGTTATTAGGTGTAAAACAAATAAATAATGTTTACACAGCCTCATCGCCATAAGTAGTAGGCTTTAGTTCCTATGGTAGTGATTGTGTTTGAATTCAATTTCCCGAAAGGTACCTAGCTATTAATTCTTCCAGTTTATAGTGTCTGTTTCTTATTACAAGAAGATTGAGAATGGAATTTAATTATAAATGTAATGTTTGTACTGTTTTTATGAATGAATAAAGAATTTTTGAATTTGAATTTGAATTTTTTTAAAGTTTGGGATTTTAGTGTTTAGGTACACTTTTCATGAAAACCATTAAATTTGTAGTTGAGGTTCAAAATTTTC
Source organism: Flexamia atlantica (assembly GCA_035578135.1). Classification (NCBI taxonomy): domain Eukaryota; kingdom Metazoa; phylum Arthropoda; class Insecta; order Hemiptera; family Cicadellidae; genus Flexamia; species Flexamia atlantica. The sequence continues at coordinate 37,234,278 of JAQJVK010000007.1, forward strand.
ACCATTAGTGCTTTTTTTTTATGTGCTTCTGGTGGTTTGGTGAGTAGAATGATACAACTTTGCAATGTTAATACTGTTTGTTGAAGTTATTAATCGTCAAATTAAATAATACATTTAAAATTCTTTTAATTTCTTAACTACTTTCCAAAAATAATTATTTTGCTTCGCTTTACTTGTAAACATTCTATATGTTACATGCATGTATAGAAGCACCAAGCACTGCAGTGGGGGCGGCGGGGGCAGCACCCCCCCCCCCATCAAGGTGCATTAGGGGTCTGCATTAGGGGTTGAGGCGAACGATCGATGCTCACCCAGGTCGTGACCCCGACATGGGCACTGGCTTTAACGGAACTGCTATTCTTCACAGCTGCAGTACTGTTTAATCTGGCTTTATTCTCAACGATATATATTTTTCTTTTTTATTACGAGAGACTTTCGATAGTTCGGCACATAGTTGGACTTCGTGGGTGTTGCATTATCGAAATGTCGAACTATAGGGAGCATATAGATAGAATTCACATTAATAGAAGCATCAGAAATCAAGTTTGTACATGTATGTCTTCTAAATGTACTAAATACCACCATCCTAAATCATTGCACAGCTAATTTATTAAATTTTATATTCATTTAGATCCCACCCAATAAATATCACTGGACAAAATATTCGGTAGTCTTTGAATGTTTGCTGGGTTTCAGACTGTGTCGAAGTATCGAGGGCCAAACTTTCGATAGTCTTCCGATAGTATCATCCTCTTTCGTGATGCTGATATTGCATTGAGATCGGTTTTTTTCTAAACGTTAATTTTTGGTAACGGTCGTAAAAGATTACGAAAGGTATAAAAGGGTTTTTTTTGCAGGATGCTCGCATGAAAAGCGATATAAAAAAATATTAACGTTTTGGCATTCCTTGAGAAGTTGGAGCTAAATTACATAAAACGTAAAACCATGAAACGAAATCAGAAAGCGAATTCGAAACACAAATGTCAGACGAGCGAGCGCACCTCCATCTCGCAATGTTGACTGTCGTGATCGCTTAAGTGGCCCTCATGTTACAGTCGAGTCCACTCCTGGTTTCTACGAGAAAGAAAACCAACAAATGTTCCCTCTGTATGTCAAAAGTCATGCAAAGGCAATAACACAAGACGTTATTAAATTTCATACGTTTGATTGTTATGTAGCGGGAAATCTAGAGTAATACGTATACAGTATGTCCGGGAACTCTCTACCAATAGCTTTGGGCACTGTTCCCGGACCACAGACAAGTCAAAATATCATATTAAAAATGTCCAAGACTATTTACTTGTACAGCCGCCATCACGTTTTTTCACAAAATAAGAAAAAATATTTATTCATTGAAGAACGATTTTTGAAACATAATGAAAATTGGCATATCGATTTATAGCCTAAGAACCTAATTACAGAAAAATCAATTTTTGCAATGTTTATTTTCAAAATAGCGGCTGCTTAAAAATTTCAAACGTAAATGTCTCAAGAAATCCAAATGAAAACAAACTTTCATCCTATAATTTTGAAGAAAATTCAATTATGCGTCCAGTGACTAAATTTAACAATGTATAAATAAATAAGGGGGCTAAATAAAGGAGACAACTTATATGTAATAGAATGAGCTCATGTCAGTATCAGCTGTTACTATCTTAAACCACTATCGGTGAGCCACATCAATCAGCCGTGTTAAATTTATTGAACCTTACTTATGTTCTGGCAAAATATACGTAACAATTTCATTAAATAAAAGACCTAATACTTAAAAAACACTGACAACATCTGTCAGAATCCTCAAACGAGGGTTTACGTTTATATCCAATGAATTAAAAGTTTTTCTCTTGTCAACCGACAATTTCCTACCAAACATCAAATCGTGAAAAATTGTTTAACAATCTACGGATAAGCCAAGAAGTTTCATTATCGGAAGTATTGTGAGGAAATAATCCTAGGAAACACTCGGTAAGTATGAAAACTGAAAGGTTTAATTGATTTTAATACAATGCTGGAAATGTCAGGGCCGGCACGGTGAGAGGCGGCCCCCCGCACACGGTGTTGCGGCAGCGCGCCGCGCCGACTCCGCACTACGAGAACTATTCTAATGCTTTAAGTACAGTAAATACATACGAAAATATTGGGTTGCTGTGCAAAAGATTGGGTGATTCTGACTTTAAAAAAAATTGTTAGTGTTGAGGTGATGACATAAAATCCAAGTTTTCGACCTCGAACTTCTCCGGGTTGCCACAGAGCGCACCACTTTCTGGTACTTTTTTTCAAATTTCAACATATATTTGAAGAACTATGCATCATACAAAGATTTATTAACATCCAAACTTAAATAAGACCAAATTCACTACAATTTGATTGCTTAAAAATGCCGGATGGATCCGGAGATATGGTCCTTAAAAGATAAAAAAATCATCCATTTGATGGTCATAGGATATTTCGAAGATTTTCCGGGGCCTCTAGGTTGAAGCCTTGAACAGTTACAACAAAATGGACAGCTTAAAATATCTCTCGTGCAAATTTACGTAAATATACCAAGTTTAATGGCAAAACGGTCGAACAGTTTTCAAACCAATTAACGTAAAAAATCAGTCTTCCCGATCCCATATAACTAAATGCAATCATGTAGAAAGCTATAGTATATTTTATGATAATTGGTTCAAAGACAGTGTGGCTGTTTGTCATTAAATTTAGCAAACAAATGAAACATCTGCAGGAAAAATATTATTAAGGTATCCATTTCGTCCTACCTATTTGGGGCTCTGCCCCAGTGCCTACAAAATTTCAAAAATTTCCCATGTTAATCAAATGAACGTATGGTAATCACATGGAAGAATTTTGTTTATCTTTGAAGGATCATACCTCCGGGTCCATTAGAGCTAGAGAGCTGCAACAACACTCTAATTGTAGAGAATTTAGTTTGCTTTAATTTTGTAACTTGATAAATTTCTTTAGGATGATAAACCTTTTGTTTATATATATGTTGACTTTCAAAAACAATCCAGAAACTGACGCGCCATGAGGCAACCAGAGAAAGTTTCAGTTCGAAAACTTGGATTTTCATAATCAGCTCAACACTAACAACATATAAAAAAAATCACTACCACCTGACCTTTATTACGCCACGATATATTGATTTACTAGAGTCATTCTAATGCTTTATCGCTTCTTTTTCCTTTTTTTAAGAGCTTAGCGGCCTCTTTTCACCTTTCATTTTCCCCGCCCACATAGACTAATGATCTGTGCGTGGACGTTATCAAGCAAAGCAAGGAGTGAGCCGGTACAATACTGCTAAAAGTGTACGGCAACCTCGAGATTCGAACTTGCGACGTTGCCACCACAGTTCCGAGGCTGAGCGCGCTACCAACTGTGCCACCGACTCAGTAAATCCGTTGTTGCCTTTTAATTTGCGAAAGTCATTCTATTTACCCCCAACCCAAAATCATGAATGGTAACGCCGATGTTAAATTTGTCTATATTTATGATTATTAACTGAAGCAAAATGTAAACTTTAGACGACGGTTTATTAAAACTATGATCATTTGGCCCGAATTAATAACATACACATCCGATCATTTTCTGCAACTCGTTAATCGCAGGTTCAACTTAGTCCGTTAGAAACTTCTACATTCTGACTCTATATCGCCCGACACTACCTTTTCTTTTGTTTCTTTTTAAATTTATTTCTATTCTATTCCCAAGTTCTAATCTTTCAACATCTCTTGGCTTCCCTTTTTTTCTTTTCCTTTACTTGAATCTTCGAGGGCGCATCTTACTTGTAGTTTTTACTCTTATTTATTTTATTCTTACGACCTCAATAGTTCCCTCTCTCTCCCTCTTCCTCCCACGAATCTTCTTACCTGGATCACCCTGCTTACTTTTCCCTTTCAGCAGGGGCTCCGTAGATGAAGATCTTCCTTAGACGTGTAGTCCATAGTCCTCAGTATTGTAGGAGTTGAGTCGTAGTCTTAGGTTATTCTAGTTGTAGTTATAGTTGCTGTACATATTCTACTTATTCCATAGATTATATTTTCGATATCGTCTACAGAGTACGTTCGTATGTTCCAGATGTGGCAAGACATCGAGAATTTCCTGCTAGCCCAGCCCACTCCACCGCAGGCGTCACCGGTGAGCATCTGCGGGTCGGGGACGGTGCCCGTGGTGACGGCGGCGACGACGGCAGTCGCCCAGGGACCCGGAGGATATCAGGCCGAAGAGTTCGTCGATCTGGATATGCTGATCAATAGCGCCGCGGAGCAGCACAGTCTGCAGTACTCGTTGCAGCACGAGAGGTCAGCAGTGAAGCTGGAGCAGCAGCAGCAGCAGTTGCAGCCGGAGGACCCCTTGCAGTACGCGCTTCATCAGGAACGCGCCGTCAAACTGGAGGCCGAGCTGCAACAAGATCAGGACCAGGTATACCTGCTTTGAACTCCCCCCCCCCTCTCTCTCTCTCTCTCTCTCTCTCTCTCTCTCTCTCTCTCTCTCTCTCTCTCTCGTGTAATTTTATTTTTTTAACCGAAGAATTATTTTAATGGTATAAATGGCTATCAAGGAATCGCTGAATCAAATGTGTACTCACCGTCATAGGCGATCCAGTTAGCGTACTCTCAGTAAAACAGGGAGAATACTGTTTGAAGTGTGGCGGATGTGATTCCTACTACATAGGTGAGACCGAAAGAAAATTAGCTGTCAGATATGAAGAGCATATAAAAGCCATAGGAAGCTCACAGCCGAAGTCTGAAACACTATGAGGTCCGATTTTGCTTCTCATATACATGATTCAAGGGCATGACCACCAGGGATTTGAGGAAGGGCATGAAGTCCTTTACTTAATCGAGAAATCTTGAAGACTTGACAGACTCGAGGCCAGAGGAGCCAACCTCAAAAGCTGATAAATATACAAAAAAAGTTTACTGCTGAAATATTATGAATGACAGATTGATGAATATAGTAATGGCAAATGATTCAGATGGCTATGGCCCCATATGTCAAAAATGAGTCAGCTGGTTCAGTAGACAGAGGCCACATACAGAACTTGAGGGTGTTGATCAAATTCTAGTCAGTTTTAATATGTGTTGTTGTCTGTGTACGTGATAATGTCAGTGTTTGTGTTTTTAACTTCAATGTTACATCGATAAGAACTTCTATTTCACTGGGGATTTTAATGGTTTAACCTCAAGACTGTGCTGATGATGCTCCTGGTTCAAGGGGGGCGAAATAGCTGTCCACTAACTTAAAAATGGCTGGATTGTTCATGACGGCGAGTCTACTCATTTGAAATATTATTGACAATACAGTAGAACCTGCATTGGACGACTTTCAAGGGGATTCATAAGACAGTTGTGTTATCAAGGGAGTCTTCTTATTGAGGCTTGTGTTATTAAGACATTAAGTGTATTGGCCATTTCAAGGGGATCTAAAAAGTACACTTGTCTTGTTATGAAGGTTGTTTTGTTATTGAATGACTTGTTATCGAGGTTCTACTGTAAAATTAATACGTTGCAATTTATTTTACATTGACTACTCCATTAAAATGACTTTTCTTGTGACATATGCAAAAAAATTAAAGTATTGGAAATTGCTTTCGAATTTTTATGACCGTAGTTCGAGTTTATTCTACAGTTTTATTTTAATAGTATCGATAAATGAATCCAGAAACGGGGTCGGATTAATACTCATTACTTATTTCAAAGTTTATATTTTCCCCACTTTTAGTGAAAATATTCTTTCGATAATATTTTGATATCTATATTAATATTCGCTTTAATCGAAATTAAATTGTAAAGTGAATAGGAATTGTCATCTATTTCATTCTTTTCATAAACCATAGATTCCGCTCGTAATTTTTCTACCTATATCGATTGATTTTATGGTAAAGCGAGATCGAAAGTTATAAAAGTGCAAAATGAGGTTTTAGTATATAGTTATATCGATTAACCGAGTATTACTGTCCACAGGTGTTCAGAATAGACGCGACGGGGTCGGTGACATTCAACGCGCTGATGACGGTGTTCCCGAGCCAACACAGCGAGTACAGCCACGGACAGATGTCCCCGCCGGCGTCGCCGGGCACTCTGCAGGACATGGTGCCCTCGGAGTTGGCCAGGAGACTCACCAGCGACGACCTCATGTCCGCTCCCCTGGCCAAGGTCATGACCCCGCCGTCCTCCCCGAGCCTGGGGGACCTCAGTCAGGACGGCCTGGACAAGTCCTGCGGGAAGAGGGAGCGGCGGACACTCCCTCGCAAGAAGCTGACCACCCACTCCTGTTACCACCCCGGCTGCGGCAAGACCTACACCAAGTCCTCCCACTTGAAGGCTCATCTCCGCACGCACACGGGCGAGAAGCCGTACCAGTGCCAGTGGAAGGGCTGCGGCTGGAAGTTCGCGCGCTCCGACGAACTCACCCGCCACTACAGGAAACACACGGGAGATCGCCCTTTCCAGTGCAGACTCTGCGACAGAGCGTTCTCGCGCTCCGACCACCTCTCCCTCCACATGAAGAGGCACATCAACATCTGAGAGCGTTTCACCCCCGTCCTTCCCTCCACGAGAGTCGGGTCCGAGGTCGCTAGCGATCGATAGAGACAATAATTAAACTTTATTTATTTTAAAGTGACACCGATCCCTGACTCGAGAATCGAAATATATTTATCTTCGGAAGGTAGAACTTTTTCTGAGCTTTATACAATTTACATTTCACTAAAGCACCGAGATTAGCGAAAATTAAATGTAACCGATAAAGTTTTTGTTTGAACGCGACGCGACGGACCGGGAACTGGCACCACTCGACGGGACCCGAGGTCCACTGTCGGTGACACCAGGCACCACTCGACGGGACCCGAGGACTACTGTCGGTGACACCAGGCACCACTCGACGGGACCCGAGGACCACTGTCGGTGACACCAGGCACCACTCGACGGGACCCGAGGACCACTGTCGGTGACACCAGGCACCACTCGACGGGACCCGAGGTCCACTGTCGGTGACACCAGGCACCACTCGACGGGACCCGAGGACCACTGTCGGTGACACCAGGCACCACTCGACGGGACCCGAGGACCACTGTCGGTGACACCAGGCACCACTCGACGGGACCCGAGGACCACTGTCGGTGACACCAGCGCGATCTCGTATTTATTTACCAAAGTCGCGATCGCGCAAATTTGCCGAGTGGCCCTGCTCGTGAGAGTGCCGACTGTACAATCGAAACATTCATTTATCTATGATATTACTTAGTCTGTCGATTTCCATATCGTATTTTGTTGTGCCATTACTGTTACTGTAGGTAAGTCTGTGTAATATCGACTTAGTGATACTTTAGTGGGCTTGTAAGGAGACTGCTGTAGCATCGTCTGTCAAATATCTTTGCGACTCCGGCGTAGCCGACTCAGTTCATGCGGCAATCTTGTAATCTAGAATTCTTTATTGATCGTCTAACAGCATCGTGACCTCTCCGAACTGGTAAAATTCGCACAACATCGTGCCTTAAGCCGTAATTGTTTAAATATGTCTCCACCATGGGGGTCGGTCAGGAGACTCCCGACGATGTCTGACAGACGAACTCCGCCCGATCCACTTGCCACTTGTACATAGCGAATAGTCGTTTGTTACCATCAATAGTTTAAGTGATCGACAAAAATGTGATTTCGCCAAGCATTCGGCCAGGTTCTTTATCGCTTGCAATCTTCAGTTGATGGATCGAGCGATAGGTATCTATTCTGTCCCCCGCCGGTCTCCTTAACTATTCACGAGTACAACCTTTTCCATCTCGGCACCGACCGTATCGGGACCTTTGCATTGTCCCGTGGTGAACCGGGTCAGTTCGAAGCTTCGGCCGATTTTATCGCACTCCTACGTCGTGGCATGAACACCATCGTAGACGTTTCTTACGTAGAAACGGTCATTACCGAACCTGAAACGGTAAGCGAGTTTTTCTTCCTCTTTCTTTAGTCAGTGACTCATGCCTACAGTGGGGAGGAAGTTTTTATGATTTTCTTTCGCTCGGTCGATCCGTCTTAACATGTTCTTTCGTAATACTCACTCAGTCGGTTAGTAGGTATACTTTTTCAAGAAGTGGGAAAGAGTTTGTGTCGAAACGCAGGAAAAAAATTCTCTTATAATATTCTTTGTAATGTTTTGTAAAATGTGTTACTTTTAATTTCAAAACGTGTATATGAAAAAGCCAATCATTCAGAGTGATTTTTTTCATATCCTCCCAAATATCCAGATATGAGCCTCAAAGATTTTTGTCAAGATTATATTAATTTATAGATCTCAAAACGACCTGATACTCAAATTCGATGTAACTACTTTTTGATACTAGTCTACATCGCATGTTACTAGAAAACGTTTATTTTTCCTCGCTAACTCTTTAACTTCAGAAATGTTATTGTTGATCCGTCTAATAAGCTGATCCATCAGCCTAAGAATTGCCTGAGCTAAACATGAACATGAAAGTGATGTTAACATAATCATCATGTTTTTGTATGAAAGTTTTTAGCTGTACGACCTGACTGAAAACCAGCCCCTTATGATTGCCATATGTCGTGCCATGGTGAGTTTCACGCAAGATGAATAGAACAAAACCGTGTGGTTACATTTTAACCCGTCATCACTGACCAACTGATGTAGACGTAGATACGTCATCAAATTTATATTCTTCAATTGTGTTTTCGTTCAGAAATCACAGCTGGAAGTACACATGAATACGTCTCAAGAGTTCGCTAGTTTCGGGACCCCATATTTGTTCTATTCATCTTGAGTTTAAGTAGTACTTTCTTCAGTGTACATGCTGACAGTCAGTCCGTAAGGTCTCATATCAAAAAGTAGCCATAAAATGTCTTTATTATTGTACATTGATTCTTTCATGTCACAACATTATTGCCATCGCTTAGAATTTTTACATTGATCTCATTTTAATTGATTTTTCGGACCTAGAAAACTCTGATACCTTCATTCGATCCTAAGACCGCCCAAGCTTTTGTACGGTAATTATTGTCACATAAAGATTTTCGATTTTGTAAATATACCGCTTAATTAGTATATTTTAAGTCTTAGATGCCATATTTGTTCTGGAAGGAGCTTTTTTGGACGAACTTTACAATTGTATCGGATTTTCAGAATTATTTTGCATACCGATTGATTATGTGCCTTCTGAAAATTATTAAGTTAACCGATTTTCATATACAACGAGAAAAATATGTAAACACACTTAAAAATTGTATTTAAGCACTACATATGTTTGAACTAAGATTCGGAATGTATAATTAAACCCTCTTAATGTTAAATTTGTTTATCGTATCAGTATTATTTATTGACAAATACCATTAAGTTAATGTATGTAATAAAAAAACATAATTTATGCATATAAATTGAAACAAATAAATTTGTATAGGTACCACATCATTTTTACAATGCTGTAATGATATATTTTTATAGATGCCTTATAATATGGCTTGAAACCGATAATCGTACATGAAAAAAAGGATCTTACTTTTTTATTTTGCAGTCAATAAGTCTTTAATTTACCACTGTAGGTATTTTACAAATTATCTAAAATAACTTGGAGTTATTGTGCAATATTTATATTGGTTGAGAAAAAATGTGTTTGTGAATTGCGATTTTGACAAGTGTTTAATAAGCTACCATATAGAGTGCATTGTTTGGAGATACACCATGAGAAAAATCAAATGGCACCAACAAAGTTGTGTTGTCGAAATAAAAATAAATAATAGTAATAATGGATGTTTTAAACGTGTTTGGTTTTATTGTTCCACCTATGTCATATTAGATGTAAGTGGGGTATTCCAAAATCGCCTTTTCTAGAACCGTACCTGTTGATGTAAGCTACAACCCTGGATGTAAGTTAGTTCCCACACAAATTGTGGAAAATACTAAAAACTTTTTAAGATCATCTGATTCTAATGTATACGTTCTGATGGCGAAAGTTTTAATATCCGTCCGATGTTTATGCTCGTAGATCTCTAAACTAAACTCAAACTATAAACTAAAAAATCTATTATCTCTCTAAAAATACTATCCTTTATTCTGGAAACGATAATTGAAAGTTTGATAAATGAAGATACTCAATGCAAAATGTATGTTCTAAACTTTTACCCTTAACCTAACCACTCAACAACTTAGAGCATTGACTTGGGTTTACATGCAACAACATTGGCATATATGCAATAACGTTGACAAGCTATGCTCCTCAATTAAAGATAAGAAACTCCCAAAATATAGGTTACGTGTTGGTATGTTTATCTCAGGAAGTGTATTATTTGATTTATAACTGACGCCAATTCTTGGGGCCCAGTGCGGTGGATGCGCGGCAGCAAAAACGGCTAGTGCGCATGCGCGACAACGCGTCGCTAGAGCGCAGCACTATCATTCTGCTCTCAGCCGTCAACAATAGCGTGTCACTACATGTCGTCCTAAAACATTAACCGACGGAACATTGACTCTTATTTACGATTAAAGTAAAATACTGCAAAAGATTTAAGAATAATGTTTCATTAGTATTTACTAAAGCGTCTTGATACTCTGAACAACGATTGACAAAGAAGCAGTAACTATGTGCAAGCTGCCGAATGTGCGCAGCCAGGCTAGTTCACTGTCGACCGCCGCTGCCGCTACTACTCCCCTCTCCTCCCAGCCTACCCACTCCCCGCCCATGCGCGGACTGGGCCCCAAGAATTGGCGCCAGTTTATGAAAGAAGGGGGATTACGTCTGTCTCTATCGCAATATAGAGTAATTTTAAAATTTTTCAAGGATTAGTAACCAATAGTGACATAAATAAAGCTAAGAGTGGTTCTCAAGCACGAATGGTTTTCACAATACTAAGTCAGGTTCTAAAGTAAGGCAAAAGCTATACATTGCATTATTAGACTGGGTTGAATATAAAAGTGACACAGGAAGAAGTATTGATACGTGATTCAGTACTCATTTAATTCATGAAGATTCATCCATGAGATTCGCTTTAATATAGTGTCATGAACTGGGATTTGGACACAATTTTATCCATATTCCCAGACTTTTTTGTCATAATATCATTTATAGAGCTCTAGTTAATATACCTCCTGAATACAGTACCTACTATTAATGTTTCAACACAAAACATAAGTCTAAAAACAAACTCCAAACATAAGCGGATAAGAGTGATTCACCTAAAATCAGTGTGTGAATCTACCAACTTACACAACATTACTGTTTGAGGGATGTTGTAGTCGTACATCAGTAATCTAATGTGCCTCGTAAAATAAAAATTTTATTACACATCTAGAGTTTCCAATTTGTGTATTTTTGTGTATTAAACCTTAAACTTATTTCATTATTATCATTACTGAGGTATCATACAATTATTATTATTACTACTACTACTACTACTACTGAGGTGAGTGTATTATCACTCTGAAATGCATACATTTTTTCGGAAGTATCTCAGATTTACTTGTGAACATTTTTGAAATTAGAGTTATCCACAAATCAAATTGAGTTGTGGTCAAATTAAATCGAATTAAAACGTTCAACAGTAATTAATGTTTTAATTAATTACTTTTTAATTAATTTAATTTAAATTAAAATACCCCCATGTATGTTTTCAGCGAATTAGAATAGCAGCGTATTAAAATACCCCCTTGACCTGCATAATCAGCGAATTTCAAATGCAAAAGAACATGTTTCAATCCAACTGAGCGAAATTTTGATATTTTTTGTAATCTCCATAGGAATAACATGGGGAATGAGTATGTAGGTTTACTGCAACAGGTATGTTAAAACTGGTTGGTTTTAATTCAATATTTAGCAGATCTTAACTAGAAGAAGCCATATCCCAAGTTTTATAAAGATATATTAAGGAATAAGGAAGATTAGAATTTTTTATTTCCCATAAGGATAACACGAGGAATGATTATGCAGGTTTGCTGTCACAAAAATGGAAAATTCGGGGATTTTGGACTAAAATACATTAGATCTCATCTAGGTATAGCCACAAACCACGTTTTATTAAGATATGTTGAGAAATAAGCGAGATATCGAATTTTACTTTTCCCCCATAAGGTTAACATTGGGACAACGTACTGTGTCTACCACTTTCAATATCTCGGTAACCAAATGACACAGAGCAATGATTAAAATACTAAATTGTTTGTTTTTTTAACTGAATTCAGTGGTGCCAACAAAAATTAGATTATTTATATTTTTGCATGTAAAAAACTCAAAAACCCATTTTTGGAGGGATTTATCCCTCTTTACCCTCCCCCCCCCTTCCGGTGGTCCGATCGAGCTGGTTTACAAACTAGTCCGATTGATTACCACTTTTACATGTCTGAAATATATATATATATATTTTTTTTTTAACGAATGGTGTTTTTTGCTTCTGGGGGCCCCAGAACGAAAAGTTATAATGGTCCCGAGCTTAAGTGTTACCATGAGACCTTACCTATAGGGGAGATTCGCCAATATATAATTAATTTATCTAATTATTTAAATCAAATTAATTCGTAAATAATTGATTTAAAAATTAAATAAAACAAATTAAATAATATAATTTGTTTTAATTAATTTGATACGGAATGCAACAAATTAAATTTAATTAATCAATTTTGGAACAGTAATTCATTCATGTAGAATTCATGCAGAAACATTCATATATAATTGATATATAAATTCATTTTTAATATATAGTTTATATTCAGACTTCATTACTAGTTTGTTTTATTTGATTAGCTCTTCTGTCTTAAATAGGCTACACAATAATGCGAAAGTGGGTTAATTGAATGTAAGACTAAGTCAACAACTTAGATAGTAAGTGATTATGTTTTAAGTAATGATATCCCTTTGCTAAGCTTTTATTCCCCAAATATAGTTACAATTTAACATCTACGGGTCGCTTGATTACTTGTGTAAACTTAACATTTACCTTTGTATTTAGTAGGCAACACTTATGAATCCTTCTGTGTTTCCTCTAAAGACAGTTTCTAAGTTCCAAAACGGTTTATCAGACACAAGGTGTTAAAAAAGTCCCGGAACGGTTTAATAGGTTTTTTTTAGTATTGTTAAGGTAATGCATATTTATCATACTAATCTACCTTTATAAGCAATTAAATATCAATTTCCCGCATCTTCACGGGGACGGTTCGTAAGAAGTAAGAAGAAAATCTTTGATGTAAGCATATGTTGAGATGTACATCAAATTAAAGTCACTTATTATTAGAATACAATACCGCAAACCGAATCTCAAAAGGTTCATTCAACCGAAATGACGCCCATTTAAAAAAAAACATACTATATTTTTGTATTATTTCTAAGTCCGGTTATAGCTTGATAACGTTTAAACCATCAGAGGTACGGTTATAATTCTTGCTATTTAGATATTTATCATAAAATCTTACTTTTCAAGCAAATACAAGTTTCCTACCATCCGAGGGTGGCAGCTCTCAAGGAGTAAGAAGAAAAACTTATGTAAGCATAGGTTAAGATGTAGTACATTAAATAGAAGGCCTTAATTAGTAGAATACAACGCTGCAAACCGGACCTCAAAAGGTCGATCTTACACAAAATAGCAACGATTTAAAGTTTATATTTTAGTAATAATTAAAAGAAAGTAAAAATTATATAGATCTCTAACAACAATTTAATTACATTGCAACAAAGTACGACTCACCAACATAATTGCTTGAACTTTTTACCCAGTGTTTGTTCGCAGTAACCAATTTTGAGGAAAATCCAGTAACAAAAAAGTGTATTTTAATATTTTTATTACCTCTAAATTAGTATAGAAATAAAAGTTTGAATCGCTGCCATTTTGTTTAGAATCAACCTTTTGAGGTCTCGATAGGACTGTTTTATTCGACTTATTGAGGTTTTTTCTTGACCGATGCTTATGTTTAAGATTTTCGTTTTACTCTTTGCGTGCCCACCCACTTGGGTAGTGGGAAACTGATAATTACTTGAAATGGTAGATTTTTTGTAGAAAGAATGACAAGTCTAAGAATAAAAGAGACATTTAAAATTCTCTCTGTCGCTTGCAAAGTTATTTAACCATTAGTACGGAAATTTGAACTTTATGTGGCTACTATTTCGGTTAGGTTAAACCTTTTGAGGTCTGGTTCCCGTGGTTGTATTGCTCTAATTAAGGCCTTTAATTTCATTTACATCTCAACCTATGCTTAGGTTAAGGAGTTAAAGATTTTCTTCTTACTCCTTGTGGGCCGTCCCCTGGAGGTACGGAAAATTTATAATTGCTTAAAAAGGTAGATTCCTTTGATAAATATCTAGAAAAACATTATTACCTTATCCATGTTGGGTAAAATCATTCTTGTCATTATGAAGACTAGATTGAAAATTTAAATGTTCAATACATGTTTTAAAATATCTAAAAATGTAATGATGTCAAAGCGAAAGAATTTTAAGTTTAAGGAATAGTGGCGACGTATGTTCAATTAATTTTTCTTTTAAACAATTATAACAAAAGGCTTATTTCTGTAAAGATAGAATTGATGATAAGGTGGAAAATAAGTTCATTCCAAGCAAGAAGACTATAATTCACTACTGAACTGACAATAGTGTGTAAAATATAAAAATGCACCTTCTCTGGAAAGCATTTCTTAGAAAGTAAAACATTCGTAACCATCCATAATATTTGTTTTTTATTATGGCAATATGAAATTTCCTTGAAAGGTTTGAGGTGATAACATGTGGAAGCGTGCTGGGCCTATAACCTAATGACTTTAAGGCTATTAATAAAATACCTTTTTTATTATTACAGAACCAACAATTAGGCTAGTATAATGTGCCTTCTTTTATAAAAAAATCAAGTTGTAAAACCCATGTCAAGTTAAAGACAGTGTAACAGCACACTACAGAAGCGTTAAATTAAAATCTCGACAGAAGGCATTTCTTTTCACATACCTTTTCTCATTGCAATAACATATGCATGAACAGTTTGGTTGATGGCTGCGCAATTCTCCTCCTGTTTGCTGTTCATTTCTAAGGCCAGAAACAATATATATGTTTTTCACTAAGTACCAAATTGTTTTATTAAACAAGTATCTTAATAATTTATTATCTTCTGCATTGATGTTTTAAGAAAATTTTGGCTGGTACCAGAATTCTTTAAGGTAGTGCATCCGCAAAGCCTGAGACCCTACAAACAAGTTTTTTCTATTTATATTTTTCTATTCAAACACTAGGAGAAACTCAGTTTTATAGATTCAATCAAGTAAAAATTAGGATATATCAATATTTTTATGAATAAATTGCAAAATAAGAATGTTTGGCAAACAGGAGCTAAATTATACAATTTGCTAATCTTGAGGGAAACATTTAAGGGAAATGTTACTCCTTTTCATTTCAGCCAGGTGTGTGATCACGTGCTGCCACCTAAAGAGTTTATAAACCAAATCATTTTTAATTTGTATAAAGTTCCCATTGCTTAGTAAATGACATTAAAAACTTTTTTTTTTCTTCGGGCAAAGCCGCGGGTATATCTGGTCGTCACTTATATAAATGATGAATACAATAGGCCCTTTAATGGATCTTTGAGGAACCCTATGTTTTAAATACCCTTTCTTGCTGAAGTAGCCATGGACGTTTTGTGTATTGTGATCAATTGAAGAAATGTCTAGAAGCCACTGCAATTAAATTCCCACAATATGACGCTTTCTTTTTAAGAATGTTATGGTCAACTATTAATTTCAATTAGGTTCTCAATAAGGAGATTAAAAATAACCCTTAGTCTTTTCAATTTCCCTATGATCTATTTTTTCTACAGAAATGAGTTTAAAAACCGTTAAAACCGTTAAAAAATGGTGTCTTTAGAATATGTTTACAAAATTTTTTTCAACCCCCTTAAAGTATTTTTTTCAACTTCATCGATCTTTCTCGAAAACTGAATTTTTTCCTACTTTCAATTTCAACAGACCTTGGACGTAACTACGATCCACGACCCGGAATCTCTTGGTTCATAGCCTGTTTATTAAATCTGGTATCGCATTGAGGATCTGGGCCCAATTTATATTGTTGCCAGTGATGTATCGGCGCGGCGCGGCGCCTCGCCTGGCGGTGTCGCGGGAAGTTGCCCAACCCCGCCACGGGCCCACAGTGCCCCACACCTGAAATCAAACAAGGCGTTTAGGCTGGTTAACTCGTATTCACAGGACCGGATTTAACATTTGGGAACCCCTAGGGCCAATATTTTTTCCGCCCTTCAGTTTTTTAGGGTTGTAGTCCGTAAATCCTTCCGAAAAAATAATGTTATACGTCACTTGTCAGAAAATCATATTACACGAGATTTTTAACGAATTCAAAAGACTCTCCAGGCGCCGACAATTTGCCACCAAAATACTTTTTGCACTTTGAACATTTTGAAAACGATTCACGGGTGCCGCATAGGCCAAGAAACACACCGTTCGCACTTTGAACTATTTGATAAAGGTTCCTCGAATGCGGGCAAACAACGCTAAAACACACATTTTGAACTTTGAGCAATTTTAAAATGCTCCCCGGGCGCCGATAAACCCCGCCTAAACACACGTTTGCCGATTTGAACCATTTGAAAACCGCTGCGGACGCCACACCGCGCCAGCTTTGCCGGCGCCCTCTCCTCGTTGGCGCCCACTCCTCCCATGTTCCACGGGGGCTTTGCACCGGCCCTGGGGATAAGCATGAAAACTAAATGCCTAAGGCCCGCATTACACTATCAAATATGTTATAGAAGATTTATTTGACCAATCAAAATTTAATTTTTTGTTTTGAAAAACAGCTGGCTTTAATTTTGATTGGTCAAATGAATCTTTTATAAAATATTTGATATTGTAATGCGAGCCTTAGCATTAGCTATTTTTGTTTCGTTTAAATGATAAGCTTGAAGGGCGCCCCCAAGCAGATTGCGACCCTAAGTCCGGACGTACTAGACCTATGAAGAAATCCGGCAATGTATATTCACAGAGTTACATCTATCAAGATTGGGTGGTGGTTGGATCATACGATGAGCCAAAAGTAGTCATACATAGTATGATATCGAAGGTTTACATTCATTACAATTCATAACTAGAAGGACAATGTAGAAATGACTCGGTTGGTATAGTAAAACAAATTTCAAATCTTATATTCAACAGTAGTCATTGAGATTGTAACTACTGATTCGGCAGTTATCACCCAAAAAAACTTCGACAAGAAGCGCGCTAATACGACCGTGTGTCTGGCGGGCTGTATGGACCCCCAATGTTCTGCAATCATTTAAATTACTTCTTATTCATTCTTGAATAGGTATTTTTTAATTAAAACATTACAGCTGAAAAATTCCATTAATTCTTCGACCATTTTCTCGTTTTCTGAATGAAAATTAACGACCTCTTATTTAAACATCTAACGTTCGATTTTTTGTTCATATTCCATGCTGTTAAAATTTAGCTTAAGGTTATCGGAAAATATGTTGTAGGGTGTACGTTACTGATTTTACGGCCATGGGACTCTCTCCGTCCAAAAACCCGGGGTGATATAAAAACCCGGGTGATATCTTACACGGGTGTAAAAGAAATATTACATTCATATCAATAGAATCCAGGAGAAAGTTTTGCCCGATCTCGGTCCATACAATGGTGTACAATGGTTCAGCTCCTGCAAGGTAACCCCTTTATCTCAAACGGTCTTTTAAACGCAACCCTATCATATTTTAGGCACCCGATTTCGACAATAGCCCAATGTAGGATCATTTTAAATCACCCGTTTTATCAAACCGTTCCTGGCATAAGTCTTGGTGCAGGCTTCCTCGGGGCCTGTTAATGTCTTATAATTACACGCTATTGCCACTGGACTCATGGTTTATTGTACCACGCCAGTTATTTTTCAACGAAACCAGTTTGACATGTTTTGACTCTCGCGATATACATAATTTTTATAATGCAGAAGTGGGTCGACCTTTGAGTTATTGGACTGCTTGAGAAAACGCTCATGTGTGATTAACCTTAGTTGTGCGTAATGATAATGAATGTGCATGATAAAAACCGGAGAACTTCTTAGCGGAGAGTAAGTTCTTGGAAATGCATGCAAGCTTCTGAGCAGATCACGCTATATAGCAGAGGATACCACTCAACATTCCAACACACTTCACAGCTTACAAGTGGGGTGAATGTTCTTGGAAAGTACTAGAGCTTCTGAGCAGATCACACTATATAGCAGAGGATGCCACCCAACATTCCAACGCAATACATAGCTTAAGTAGAGAGTATGTTCTTGGAAAGCACTAGAACTTCTGAGCAGTACACACGAGCAGAGGATACTACCCGATATCCTAACTTACTTTACAGCTTAAGTAGAGAGTGTTCTTGGAAAGCACTAGAGCTTCTGAGCAGTACACACGAGCAGAGGATACTACCCGACATCCTAACTTACTTTACAGCTTAAGTAGAGAGTGTTCTTGGAAAGTACTAGAGCTTCTGAGCAGATCACACTATATAGCAGAGGATGCCACCCAACATTCCAACGCAATACATAGCTTAAGTAGAGAGTATGTTCTTGGAAAGCACTAGAACTTCTGAGCAGTACACACGAGCAGAGGATACTACCCGATATCCTAACTTACTTTACAGCTTAAGTAGAGAGTGTTCTTGGAAAGCACTAGAGCTTCTGAGCAGTACACACGAGCAGAGGATACTACCCGATATCCTAACTTACTTTACAGCTTAAGTAGAGAGTGTTCTTGGAAAGCACTAGAGCTTCGGAGCAGATCACACTATATAGCAGAGGATGCCACCCAACATTCCAACACATTACATAGCTTAAGTGAAGAGTATGTTCTTGGAAACACATGCAAGCTTCTGAGCAGCGTAGAAACACACAGTAGCAGAGAATACTACCGACATCTTAACACACTACACAGCCTAGCTTAATTGGAGAGTATGTTCTTGACAAAACACGCAAGCTTCTGAGGAGTACACACTAGCAGAGAATACTACCAGATATCCCATTACACTATACCGCTTAAGTGGAGAGTATGTTCTTGGAAACGCATGCGAACTGCTAAGCAGAACATACTAGAAAAGAATACCCCCACACACTACACTACCCATGAAAAACAAAAGTTTTGATTGCATTGCTATCGTATTATATCAGTTTAAGCAGGTATAACAGTATTTTCCTCCACCTAATATCTAAAGTCGTCTTTCAGTCCCTGGACTAGAACACTAAAGTACTAGTTTATACTCCTTGGGATTTACTTACTTTTTTCCCCCGGGACTAAAAGTATCTATTTTTTCTCACAAGGGACTAAAAGTAATCTCATACGAAATACATGGGGGGAAAACCGGCAACGCCACGATGGACAGTGAGAAAATGTGGCTACACTGCCGATGTTCATTTGCTCACTCTAAATTTAATTCAAGAACTTCAGTGTTTCAACTTGAGAAAACAAAACCTTATGCACTTCATAGCCAGGAAATATATTTTTTCCTCCACCTACTATCTATAGTCGTCTTTTAGTCCCTGGAATAGAATACTAAAGTAAAAGTGTTGTTTATACTCCATGGGATTTACTTACTTACTTTTAGTCCCACGGGACTAAAAGTAATATCTTAGAAATACATGGGAAGAAATCCGGCAACGCCGCGGTGGACAGTGA
Organism: Flexamia atlantica; assembly: GCA_035578135.1. Classification (NCBI taxonomy): domain Eukaryota; kingdom Metazoa; phylum Arthropoda; class Insecta; order Hemiptera; family Cicadellidae; genus Flexamia; species Flexamia atlantica. Next base: position 37,253,909 of record JAQJVK010000007.1, read on the forward strand.
GAAAATATGGCAACACTGTCGATTTCAATTTGTTTCTGTATTGAAGAGAGTGTCACAGCATCCGATCGTCCGTTTCCGTGCTACAAGGGACTAGATGCACAAATAACTATTCCAAATGGTTGAATATTTAAACATTATTGTTTTATTTCCTATTTATCAGCGACAAATTTGGTGAAAGGGGAAATTTTATTTAGCTTGTGACAAAGTTAACTCCTGTCGTTCGGTGAGTAAAAACCTTTTATAACAAACTTATTTAATTTATTAAGAAGAATAATTCCTAAGAGCTTGTTAAATTAATTTTATTAATTCCAAGAGTCCCCTTAACATGAAATAAAAAAGGGAATGCATAGTCCTGCGATGGATAAGTAGATACTGAGGAGCCTCTGAGCAGATGATTCCCCTACGAATGGATAAATAAATAGCTTATTCAATACCCTAAGCATTTTGTATTTAAGATTTGGTAATAAAACGAGGTAAAAGATTAATCAATTGGCGCAAATACACGGATACTTTCACAATTCAATAAAGAACAGTTTCAGTAATTGAGTAACTAATTCGCAGTTTTCAAACAAAAATACAGGATGGATAGTTTTACAACGAAACGAAAACATGGAACGGATGGTTTTCGGATAGGTGGAGAGTGCCGTGTATTCACATCCGAATGAACGGATGGTTCATCCTGATAACAATTAAAGTAGCCATCGGATGAATGGGTTGGTGCGAAACAACCAGAGGAATCGGTTGTTTCTGTTAGTAGGCCAGTAAATGTAAATGTAAAGTGGGGCGAACCTCACAAAGAACATCATTTAGATTTTTTTATATTGCTAGAATCCCTTAAAGTAATTTAAATCCAAGTATGGCAGCACTGAAAAACATCTGCTACTCCCGACATACTCGAAATACTACCAAGTACTTTTTTAGTTTTTATAAAAAATCATCGTAAGGACCTAAAAATTTATAGAGCTAAAGTAGACCAAAATTACTCCAATTTGACTGATTTGAGTTTAGTGGTTGCGGAGATATAGCTACTCTAAGATAGGCAATATTTTTGCAAACTCATTGATGAGTCATTTTCGGTTTGTATCGGCTAAACTAATCGTTATTGAGAGAAATCCTTAAATTACAGATTTATTTTAGTTTAAATTATCTGTAATATTATACTAATTTGAAGCTCATAAAATTTTCTAACATTAAAATTTCTTCCTTAAGGGTGCAAGTAATTTTTTATAAAACTAAACAAAGTATCTAATTTTGGTTGTTTTTCGAGTACTACCACATGGGGTAGCATAGGTTTTTCAAAGTTGCAAACTCTGCTTTAAATTACTGTAAGGGATGCTAACAAAATATTAAAAAATCACAATATAATGCGCGATTGCGAGATTTGATAGTGTACTACCAGCGAGTACATAGTACAAATAGACGGAGCACACGAGGCGCGACGTGAAGCCATTTGCTTCCAGTCCCTATGCATGATAAAACAAACTACGTAGAAAATTACAACTATAGTATCAAATTAAAGGCCTGAATATTAGAATTACTATAGTACCAAATATAAATGGTTAAGAGCAGTCTACACATCGTAAACACTGATAACCTAGAAGCTTGTCCTGACATCTTTTGAGAGTAGCTGCCATCACGGAATGCACCAGTAACGTTCCTATGATGTGTAAACTGCTTCTAAACCATTTGTAATTGGTACCATAGTAATTGTGAGATTCAGATCTTTAATTTTTTACCACAATTGTATTATTTTAGTCGACTATATTTTTTTTAACAGCAGTTTAGGATTGACTTTGTTTTTATGCAGGCGTCGCACGGAAAAACTCCTTCACAAAAACTAAGTTATCAACCAAACTACGTCAGTTACTTTTTTCCAAAAAATACGATTATAAAAATTTAACTCCTTAGGAATAATTTCCACAATTTTTTATTTGACCTGACCAAAAATTAAAAAAGTAGTAGCCGACAACTTTTTTAAAGTCTAATTTTAAAGTTGAATAAAAACTTTGGACATTTACATTTTCTGAATTAAAAAAATATGTTTGAAATATAATTGATACTATTATTGTATAAACTACGAGTTATTTGAAACGTGAGCACCGACAGATTACGCGGTTCTAAACGCCGTTTGATGTTTCTATACTTAGGCAAGATGGTGTCTGCTTCATTTGCTATAATGGTAGTAACATAGGCATGCTCTGTCTATTTGCACTATGTGGTCGCTGGTTTCTACAGACAGTTCCCATCAGTATAGTACACACTAGGGAGGATCAGCCAGGTGGGAAGTGACGGTGACTCAGCTACTGACCGCAACCTCGGGTCAAGCACGCTTTACACGCTCCGCTCGCCGGCGCGGGCCCCGGAACTCGGAACCGGACATGGGTCATCTCCCCCCTCCCCCCTTCGTTTTACCCCTCGCTCATTACCGTAATGGACGTTTTGTTATCTTCTCTAATTGCGGTGTAAAAGTCTCTCTCTTTTGTCTCTACTCGCTCTCTTACCTTCGCACCGCCAAAGGGCAGGCTTTACCGAGTCCAGAGGCCCTATTTTTGAAACGGGCGAGAAGCGAGTAGTGAGTCACTCGTCGAGACTCCTGTCAGCTGATGTTAGCATTGTTTATTTCACCACGTGGGATGTCAACGTTTCAGACGATTCATCCGACAAACTAAAGAGCCAAATGTAAATATTGATAAATTTAAGAATTTTTTTTATTTTTCGTGGCTTTACCCTAACTATTACGTATAATAAGTCGGTTTATTTTGAGGGTATTTTAAAATAAAGGCTCTCTGGGCATGTTAAAATATTTAGTATCAAAAAGGAAACATATTTGGAAAGGCTCTCCACGATTGCTAAAGATCGTATGACATAAGTGCAAAATTGGGCCTGATGGTGATTGGTGTGACCAATCGAAATCGATCGCCATTTTCCACCAATTTTCTATATTTACCATCTTCTATGTAAATACAGTATAAGTGTAAGTATATTTTTAAGAGTTGTAAGACGTTTTTTATTTGCATCCAGTGAATACAACACGTATCCTAATCAATAAATTATTTAGAAATGCGAAATCATGGCCGGCCCCACTAAAGTCTCTCGATAAGTTGCGGAAATTTTCGGATGTTTTTGTGTTTCGCGAAACCAAGTTGCTTTAATGTCATACGACCTTGATGTTATTTCCTCCCATGGAGAAGAATGAGAAGTTAGTTTCCTGTCAACTCACACGTTTTTATACACCAGCCTTTTGCTTGGTGAGTAAAAATGGGTGAATTGGTGATTTACCCATATTAACAATATATTTTGTTTAGATAAATGTATATTGAAATAAGGTAAACATAAATTTTGGGGCTAAATTCATTAAATTAGTTCGGGATATTTTCATTTTTATCTGAATTTTCACTTTACCATTAGGAAAATATTACTTCAGGGGCGAGTGACTCCCTCGCAAACTCCCCTCTTACTCATTTAAATAGCGCCCCTGAATCCGTTACTACATTAATCTACATTTATCTACGACCATTGCAATAAGCACCAATTATGGTATTACAACAAACATTATAATGATATACATTAAAACACCAAAAACCAAGCAGTACTCTAATGACGACTTTAGAGTACTGGAGTCACTTTAGAGTACTGGTTCTAGACCAATGAGAGCTCGGCATTTGACGGAAGTAGTGTCATAATAACAATTACGCAATTCGCACATCAGCTGATTGTTGTATTACGATTCATGTTTGAGTTTACTTATACCATCAGCTGATTGTTCCACAACGATTCATGGTTCAGTCTGCTTATTTGCCTAACCTCAAATTTTAGTTGACCTATTCCATCATTAGTAAAAGTCATGAGTTTTGTTTAACTTCGGGGGAAATTTTGTCGTATATTGTTGGTCGTAGATAAAATAGTGTATGCAACGATTGTATTATGCCTTTAAGCCACTCGTGAGATATTTAGAACACTCGCTTCGCTCGTGTTCTAACTTACATCTCACTCGTGGCTTAAAGGCATTCATTATACAATCGTTGCATAAACTACTATTTGGAACTACATCATGTCACAAAAATGCATACACTGTGTTTCAAATCTTGCAAATATAAAGGGAGTGTTTATATTGATCCAAAATTGTAATCCTATGTTTTAAGACTAAATCCTGATAAAAATCATCTTATTCTACACCTGGTCCCAAAAAAACTGATGAATTTCAAAACCTAATTAAACCCGTTTGGACAAACGTAACCAGTTTCGCAGGTGATCATGTGATAACTGAACTCATAAAGTTTATTTGAATGTTATTGTAAATATCTGCTGATTCACTGTTGTTTCTCAAAGCTTTAAACTTAAAAATTTAACCTACGATAAAGAATTGCACACAACAGTCCGATTGGCTGACTTATTGCTCCCAGGACTTATCACCATGTGATTTTTTAAACGTTTACTCTTTAATCATAAATTAAAATATATATTCTTAAATTTAGTCCCACAGACTGAAAAAAAAACAAAAACATGTACTGGAATCGTTGGGGCCAGCTGTTGGGCTAGTCATGCACAATTCTTTATTGTAGGTAACATTTTTAATTTTAAGACTCTGACCAACGACATCAAATCAGCGGATTTTTAATAATGGCATTGGAAGAAACTTTATGAGTTTAGCTATCTCATGATCACCGGTAAAATTGGCTACGTTTGCCTGGAGGGGTTTTATTAGAATTTGAAATTGATAATTTTTTGGGACACAGTGTATACCCTTGTTTTCAATCTATAATATTATATCCCTTTCGAAACTGTATTCGTGGAAAGGTTGCTTTTAAAAGGGGCTCCAGTTCAGCGCAACGATACCTCATACCTGCTTCTCCCATAATGCCAATTTTAACTTTACTATTAGAAATGATTGTGTGAATGAATAAGTAAATGGAGTGCATGTATGATGAGCTCGTGATTTTGCTTGTGTTGAGGATTGCCAGGAGAATGCATGTTCGTGTATGTCTGTGTGCGTATTTGTGAGTGTGCTTGTGTATGTATGTACGTTTGTGTCTTGTGTGCATGCTTGCGAGCTTGTGTTGAGCATTGCCGGGTGAATGCATGTTCGTTTATATTAGTGTGTATTTGTGAGTGTGCTTGTGCATTTCATTCAAGTAACTGACTTCTTTCGCAAAAATTTCATTAGGCTACTGATGTAATCATATCTCTTATGAGTTTTCTCTTCTTTTTTTAGAATTTGGTATGTCTGTCATCTCTCTTCCATGCAATTAATAATCATACTTTGTATTAAGCATATACCTAATTTAAGTTTAGCTAGACCGTTACAGTCCAGTTTAATTCCAGTTTTAAGAATTAACTAATTTTTAATTAATTCCTTTGTAAAAGAGTGACTGCTTAGGATTCGGCCCCCGCACACAGGCTTACCTTTGCGAGGACCTTTCTTATGATTTTGTGTTTAATGTAAAATTGTATATTTATGGAGAATAAATTTATTTTGACTTTGACTTTGACTTTGAATTTTTCCCAATTTTTTTACAATTGAACCCAAAGCGATGTCGAGATTCTGCTCACTGGAATCGCTAGATAATTGTTTGCCCTTTTAAATGAGCTATAAATGAACTACTTTGGTTTAGTGGTTGAGGCTCTCCCGAATTTGAAAGTTAAGGTGAGGCTATACATACACGTCACGTCCATTTTCGAGGTGAGTGGAACCTGTGCATGGCCTTATGGGAGGAGAAGGTAGAAACGCGGTAGTTTTCGTGGCTGGAACCCGGGTACGTTCAAACTCGCCAACATTTTTGGGACTTTTTCTAATATACAAACTCGCCAACTTTTAATTAGGTGCAAAAACTAGGGTCAGGAATCCGGCCGGCCGTATTCAAACTCGCCAATTTTTGACCATGGGCAGGTACCTCTTCCACTTCCCCGGCTCGGTGTCAATTGTTTGCCGGGAACCCTGCGTACACACCTCCGCTACTGCACCTGCATTCTAGTCTATATTCCTTAAGAATGAAACTTAACGTTGCTATCTATGAACGACTGTATTTTATAGCATTGAAATTACCAGTAGTTCAAGCAATTCAAATAAAACTTTCACTCAAATTAATCATAATTAAATTAATATTAAGTATTTGGAACGTCCCGGTTATAAACGGTTAAAACCGTATAAGAGAATTATAAAGTACAGCATATTTACTATGAATTACCACATGTTAAGATGCCGATGAAACTGTAACATGTCGACAGTTTTTGTTACTAGTCGTCGATTTTTGTTGATTTTGCAGCAGTAACCTTCACTTTCGTTTTGAGCCGAGACTCCATATCCACTCATACGTTGCTAAAATGATCTGATAAATATACAAATCAAATCTAGCAATGTAATTTGCGGATTTCATTTTCACATTTTCCCCATGGATACGCCCCCCCATGGCACGTCTTACGTACATTTTGCATACAAAGAGATGAATCATTATAGTATGCGATGAAATGGACCTGCGAACGAAGATATTACGGATGCAAGGCATATTGTATTACTAAAGGTATGTCCTATAATAATTAATACTATCTATAATTTTTAATGAGTTGAGGTAATTCATAGTAAATATGCTGTACTTTATAATTATCTTTTAAGGTTTTAACCGTTTATAACCATGAAGCTTTAAAACCTTAATAACCAAATGGTTCCAAATGCTTAGTATTAATTTAATTATAATTAATTTGTCTAAATTTTTTATTTGAATTGCTTGAACTACAGGTAATTTCAATACTATAAAATACAGACGTTCTTAGATAGCAATTTTAAGTTTAATTCTTAAGGAATATAGGTTTGAATGCAGGTGCAGTAGTGGAGGTGTGTACGCAGGGTTCCCGGCAAACAATTGACACCGAGCCGGGGGAGGGGAAGAGGTACCTGCCGGCGGTCAAAAGTTGGCGAGTTTGAATGTGGCCGGCCGGATTCCTGACCCTCGTTTTTGCACCTAATTAAAAGTTGGCGAGTTTCTATGCAGCCCTGGAACCCCTTCTTAGCAATCTCCCTTAGAACATCAGCAGGACTCATGTTTCGGGGAGAAACACATGCCAATTGATTTACACTCAGAGATAATTTATCTCATCAAGACCACATTAAACCAGACTGGCCGGCGAAACTTTAGAATCCGTCTCCACCGTCATAATCGAAGTTTTTCGATATTCACAATCGCGATTATGTTAATCACGATGACGTTTTTATTGTAAAATCGAAACCTTAATTCTAAATATTTTTTATTTATGTATGCATGAGTGCTTATTGAATACAATTATATTTGTAACAAACGGATTTAATCTAAATTATACATTTAAAATTAACTTGAAGATGAAAAATACTGTGCAGGAGTTATACTTATGGCCCCACATATAAGTTGATTTTACAATTTTACTCAACGCCATTTTTGAACATTCGAACCAAATACCTTTTCTCAGTGATTTTACAGCTCCACCACCGCTCCCCTAACCAACTCCACTCCTATATCCATCTCTATTATCACTTTTCACTCCTAAAAGCATCGCATTTCTATCATGAAACTGAATCCACTAACAAACGTAATGTTTGCAATTTTTGAATTTTCTCTAGGATTCTTAGTTTTTCTGATTATAATAGGATAGTCAAAGAACTCACTGGAGTCTACATTTCAACAAAACTGTTGAGACAGTGATTTACATTATTCATTTACAATAAGTCATTCAACGACATTTTTAAACACGTGTTTTTAAGGAGTTCGGTTAATTATCTCTATAATAGAAAAATATCAATTCTAAACATAGATTTGAACGGAGGAGACGGATTCTAAGGTCAATCGAGTATTTAGGCAGACGATTCAATGTATCAAACGCCAAGTAAAACGTCGTTAATGTTAAATGGATACAGACTACTTTTTTCAAATCTGTATCAAGAGTGACAGCGCGACACCGGTGTTCTGTGCCCGACACTGGTAATGGGGGCGTAGCAAAAACTGGAGCCACTTTTTACGGGTTTGTTTCCCCGTAATGCCCGTATTGGGGGCACCGGTTATCATCGCGGGCATTATACATCATCTTCGCATGGAGGTTGCCGACTGATATCTGGGCCACCGTCCCCGCCGCCGCGCCGCCGCTCCCACTCACAGACATCGACAGCTGCGTAATTAGCCTTATATTAATATGTCTGTTGTATTAAAGGAGGGTCAAGGATATCGGGAAATTAAAAATAAGGAGAAATTTATGGTGTTAAATAATTACTAAATAGTATATTTCACTCTTTTCGACCGAGGTTCTTGAGCTGAGGTCGAAAAATGACCGGATAACGAAAAGCAACTTTAGACCCTTTTGATGAACTATATTTTTCTTTATACCGCTCAATATATTTAAGTATCTACTTAAAAAATGTTACATCTTGTTTACCTTTGATTGATTTCTCCCAACGAGGCTTTCATCTTGATCTTTTGCTATTTTAAACAATCATCTGATCGTTTCATTTGTGTTTAGGTTAGACTAACGGTAACCAATACTGACCTCCAGATAGGACAAAAATTTGCCTTGACCAATCAAAGGAACCTATTCATGAAACCTCGATTAAAGTTTTGAAAATCGAATGAAACGTTTAATGTGATGATAATACTGATTCATGTAAATACTAACGCAAGTAAACGTTTTGGAACTGATTGGTACTAAAATTAAGTAGTCTACTGTGATTAGATTTCCAAACAACATCACTAAAGAAGTATAATATTTGTATACTTGTGTATATACTGACCTGAACTGTCAGGTCATTCATAGTAAGAAGTATGTTGATGCCTTTATACGAAATAAGAGGTATCAACATCAAGGTTTGAACCATCATACATCCAGTCTTTTTCATATTTTGATTCTTGATTGTTAAGGGAAATCCCCTAGCTTAGGGGGTAAACAATGTCATAAAAACCCGTAAGCCTCGAAAAGAATCCAGGTAGAGAACTTATGGGAGTTTAAGTATTTTTAAAAACATGCTACGAAAAACGAATATTGACCGATCAAGGCAGTTGAATAGCTTTTAACATTAATTGACAAGATATTTATAATTTTTCATGGTAACAATTATTGGTTATAAATTGAAAATTATATTTTAAAAATATTAGGAATTTACTTTGACTTGCAGTTTGTTTAGCCAAATTATTTATTAAGAGTAACTCAAATTATTTCCACGAAAGTGAACTCAGGATAGAAACTGGGAAATGAGTTGTATTAAACTGGTTTTTGTATGAAAACCAATCTGCTCTGTCTAAATGAAATCATAACTCGAAGGACGTTAGGTGGGGCTTATATACTTGCATTATACTTGCTAATCGAATGCGAATATTCGCAATAATGTTCACCCAATTTGAATTCAGTGCCAAAAGGAAGTCATTGATAACAATTTTTTTGTAGACTAAAATTTAACAGGTTAGATTAAGGTTTTGTGGGGGCTTTAGGGATTAAACATTAATCCTATACTCTTATAAGAGTAATTTTTGCTTACTTGCATGCTTGCATGCTTGCAAACGGCTCCGAGGATTTCTTTGAAAGTCTGGAAATGTGACTCAAAAAAAAGTTTCATGAAGGTTACTTGACCAGAGAAAATCTAATAACGTGATAAAAATGAATATTGACGTCGAAAAAATTTTACATTGGGCCGTATGAGTAGCCATGGTGGTTGTTTTATGACAACGAAATAAACCACAAAATGTAAACAAATAAAGTAATCGTAACAGCTGTTAACAAACTGCAGCCATCGAGGAAAAATACAGCGTGTGTGATAAAGATCGCATGGAACAATAAAGAAAGTGTATTTATAAAAATGATGACAGTGAAACTTTTCACAGCAATTGGTTGATCTGGTAAGCATTAAATAGTACCGAGCATGTTCGGTCCACCAGGTATTCGAAAGTAATTTTTTTATAGGAGAGTGCATTTGTTCCTTGCATGAACTTTTCTCGATTCCTCAAACCTATAACCTATAATAAAGCAACAAACATTCGCTACTGAAATCAGTGCTGTCACTACATTCCTATAAAGTACATGTCTATGTATAAATATTCCACTAAATATAAATATGCATTAAACGTCGGTTTACTGCAAAAAGTTGATTTTTTACATCCGTTATTTCCGTTTCCTAGTGCACGGTATATTTACCGAGCAGTTATTAGCAAAGGCAGTTTCCAGCCAACAGTAAGGCACGGAAAACAGATGTTTCTGTGTAGTATGATGTGAAAATACTTTACTCGAAACATGTTTTTTTCTGAAAATGAGATAAATCGATTACCGAACCGACTGTCCTTGTGTTGGCAGATCTGGAGTAAGATCCGATTAGAAATCAGCTCATCATCAGTAAAAACTGGGTCGGCATCCGGAGCGCGCTGCAGTCATCGTGAATGCTGAAACATCACTGTAAATCAGCCCTCGGTGAAAAATGAGGACCCGACGATAACGAAGACAGATGACCGGCGCCCCCCCTCCCCCCCAACCCCCTTGCAGGTTTGGAAAACACGATGTTGAAATGTGGATTAAACGCTTGTTCGTCCTGTTTGTTAGACTTTAACTTACAGTCCAACTTAGTGAATTTCCTTACGATAAAGAACAATTATTTCTTGAGCCAACATCGTAACAACGATCCGGACATCTCCGAAACTAGCTGACTCCCTCTTATCCGGACACCTCGGGACCGGGACCTGTCCGGATAACGGGTTTTCCGGTTAATCCGATGTTCCCAAAAATTCGTTAAATCTTAACAAGACGTGTAATTATCAAGAAAAAGAAAAGGCGGAAATATCTGCCTGCCCGGGCTCCCGAGCTTTAGAAAACACCCAGAGTTTGTTGAGAACCATGGAGGCTCACATCTCAAGTAGCGCCCCAGGAGGACAGATTTTGTTTATTTATTTATTTTTCATTTATAACAATGCATGTTTTTTATGGCCGCGATAAGTACTATATGTAAACTTATCATCGAGGTCCAATATAACACAAGAAATGTTTTATATACTCGAAAAAATGAATTTATAAATGCTAAGAAGACTCTTGATAGTTAGACACTTAATGGACTTTTGGGGGTGTCGAAGTATTAAAATGTCGAACTATAAGGAGTTTATGGGATTTTATATTAATAGAAGCATTAAAATAAAGTTTGTACCTTTACATCTCCTAAATTTATTAAATACCACCAACCTAAATCATTGCACAGCTAATTTATTGACTTTCGTTATGATAAAGATCCAAATACCCCTGGAGAAAATATTTGGTAGTCTTTGGTTGTTCATTGAGTGTCAGATTGTGTCGAACTATACAGAGTGTCGAAGTATCGAGTGTCAAACTATCGAGAGTTTACTATATGACGGACAATTTAAACATCGAATCTCGCAAACACGCATCATATTAGAATTTTTTTACTTTGTCATCATCCCTCAGAATAGTTTAAATTCAATTTTGCAGCCCCGAAACCCTGTGCAACACCCGTAGTACTAAAAAAGCTACCTTTAGGTATTTTTATACAATTTAAAAATAACCCGTAAGGATGCGATTTGACTTAACCTAAACCATTTGTGGAGTTCAGGTAAACGAAAATTTCAACAATTTGGTACCAATTTGAGTCCGATAAGTTTAGTGGTTGCGGAGATACACCTAGTCAAAGATAGACAATTTTCAAAATTTACCGAATATGATGCGCGTTTGTGATGTTCGCCCTTTTTATGTCTAAATCGCCTGACCTAATAAGCTAACAACAAAAAATAATTATATTTAATGTGAGGTGGGCTTCAAAAAAGTTTCCATAAACATATTTAAAAACAAATATACAGCTTAGTGTGTGGCAGCCCTGCAGAAAAACAAATGCAGCTTCAAAGAAAAAACTTACAAGACAAGAAAGGTAAAAACAGAACTAGAAGTGAAAGTTTGAGTGTTATTAACAAGTTACTCCTCGTAATAAAATGAGTCATGTCCATCGTTTGCAAGCAAAGAATTAGAAACAGTTTCTGCCTTATTTTTAACGAAACAAATGAAACAATTATTAGATTAAAACAGAAAACCCCTAATAAAATGGTTTTATCCATAGATGTTGTGACTGTGTGCTGACACGTAATCATCTGTGTAGTTACCGAGTAATATTTTTTTATGCTGTGACTAGCTCATAGCACCTTCCAAATTGTGCCTTCCTTATATTACGAAACTAACAACTCATTTGTGTTTGCCCCCTAACAATAGTTTCTGTTTTGTCTGTGTGACGATGTGGACAACATAGCCTACTCTTGGGGCTAGGCCTATCTAACAAAGACTAGAAGACTTACAGCCCTCAATAGCCTAAGGTAGCCTATATCAAATTAAGATTGAGGTGACGTGATAATATATACTCCCAGGTCGAGCCTCCGCATATTCGAGAACGATCCGGGACGAAAGCAAAGTAGGTCACATTAAATTTTAAATAAGGTCTGGACTTGCAGAGGCTCCTTAAATTTACCGTGCAGTGCACAGTAAATTTCCCGTGCACTAGGAAATGGAAATAACGAAAGTAAGCAATTAAAACACTCGGCTGACTGCAGCAAACCGACGTTTAATCCCAGATGACGTAATTCGTCTGTGGTTTAATGCATGTTTATAGGTTACTTCAGAGGAATATAGTAGCAGCACTGGTAGCAGTAGCAAATGTTTATGTTTGTTTATTATAGGTTACTCTTTGCCAATATCTGCTCGGTTAATTTACCATGCAGTACACAGTAAAGTTACCGTGCACTAGGAAACGGAAATAACGGAAGTAAACAACCAAAACAATCTGCTGATTGTAGTAAACCGACGTACATGAAAATTTATAGGTTACTCCAGAGGAATGTATTGGCAGCACTGGTAGCAGTAGCAAATGTTTGTTTATTATAGGCTTGGTTTGAAGAATTGAGAAACGTAGTAGTTAATGCATAGAATACGTTATGATTAAAAATATGTTTTTTTCTGAGTAGAATGATGTAAAATCTCGTACGTCACACACCCGGTAAGCTTTACCATACTCGCATGAAAATCCCGCACTCGCCTCTGCTTCGCACGGGAACTATCATGCTCGTCCGGTAAAACAGTACTTACCAGTCTAGTAACGGAATGTACTATTCTCACGTCGCGTCTAAACGGCTGCGGGCAGAGCAAAAACCGAATACGTCCGATCACGAGCCTATTTCATAAGTGATAGTTATTAGAGTGTGAATGTGGAGTGAAAAGTGCGAAGCAATTACGATGGTCGCGGGTCGCAGTGGTTCGCTAGCGCAATCCTCACACACACGCACGCACGCACTCACGAACGCACGCACACAAACGCACGCGCGTGCGCATTTGGGGACGGTGAGCGTCTGGCCAATATGTCGATAAGACTGTTCACTGATCAATGTTCAAGTAAAAAGCTAGAAAAAGGAATAACGAGGAGAAAAGAAAGAGTGTGTGTGTTCGGTCATCGCATATTTTTCCCGATCCAGTGTTTTCGCTTTCGACGTATTCCGCAAAATTACAGTTTTGATTCAAAACGTTACAATGCTCATATGGCTTTTACGTCCCCCAATACCTTTACCACATGGTTTTTTAATGCTAGGAGTTCATGATTTTGAAGGACTTTGTGTTAACCTGCAAGGCAACAGTGAGTAAATGGTGCCTAATTAAGTTTAACACTCCTTCGGGATGACAATGATAAAAAGTAAGTTTTCTTCAAAATTATTTTACTACCTTTAATGAAATGGCTGAAACCTCATCAATTCAATCCTGATTGAATTTTCAAAAAGAACAATAAGAATATCGGCATTAGACGTCCTTGTAAGCTCTCTTTTACAATATAAGATCAGTTTAAAAGATTGGGACTTAATTTATGGCTTTATAGTATTAAGTTTCATACATTTACATTTGTATAGAATGGCATTTATTTCATTTGAAAATTTGTTAAAAAGTGTAATTGCTTTATTTAAACCCAAATTGTTTACTACTGATTTCCTTTCTGTACCCTGGAACAAATAACGTAAATTTAGCTGCTGCCCTAGTACTCCTATTAAATGTCTTAACATTGAATACACTCAAGTACTTAATAAAAAAATTAGACATGACATCTCATACAATTGATTCAGATTTAATATATTCAGTTCCTTAAACATGGGTGTTATACTTTCGTATTTCCTTTTATTACATATATTTCTTAGGGCAAATTTTTGTGTCATATCAATTGGTTTTAGTGAAGAAGAAAAAGTTCCCCCCATTCACAAAAAACACACACACACAAAAAACACACACATTCTTTTTCACAAAAAAACTAACATTTTTTTCACAATCTTAAAAAAAACCCAAACTAATAGATGACAAGTATGTTATTAAGATAAAAATGTATACCAAACAAAATAATTATTACAAAAAAAAACTAGTACATTACAAGCAGCTCAATTAGATAAAAATGTGAAACAAACCAAAAAAAAAAACTACAGAAAAAAAAAACGAATAGAGGACAAGCAGGTGACTTAATTAAAATGTGTATCAATCAAGAACATTCTTCAAAAACCAATAGGGGACAAGCAGGTGGTCACTTAGATAAAATGTGTATCCAGCAAAAACATTTTTACAAAAAAAACAGCCTAGTAGAGGACAAGCTGGTCATTTAGATAAAAATGTGTATCATACAAGAACATTCTTACGAAAAACCAAACTAGAGGATAAACAGGTCATTTAGATGAATTAAACAAAAATCATTTAGATGTATTAAACAAAAATATTCTTACGAAAAAAATATATTAGAGGACAATCAGATCATTTAGATAAATAAGTGTATCAAACAAAAGCATTCTTACGAAAAAAAACAAATATAATAGAAGACAATCAGGTATTTAGATAAATAAGTGTATCAAACAACAACATTCTTACGAAAACGACCAATCTAATAGAGGAAAATCAGGTCATTTAGATACAAATGTGTAACAAACAAGAAGATTCTTACAAACAATAAACTGATAGAGGATAAGCACGCTTCGCCCGAGAAAGATTTGAAGGACATCCAAGCAGGACACCTTCCCTCGGCTAGGTCGTGGATCTTGACATTAAAGAGGTGCTCAAGTTTAAAATATTACATATATGGGTATATTATCTAGGGAACCTATTTTCCGTACCCTTCATAATCGATTGCCACCTCCCATATCGAGAGGTTACAGTCCTTTTACCGCTCGGGAAGGCAACACCCGTGAATGTCCCCACCAGTTACGGGATCTTTAATGTTCACCTGGAGACGAAACGTTTCCACTACAATTTAGGTATTTTTAAAATTCGTGATGGCCAAGGATTTGATATTACTGTTATTTATTTTTACTTTTCTATTCGGTTCATCGGCTATA
Organism: Flexamia atlantica; assembly: GCA_035578135.1. Classification (NCBI taxonomy): domain Eukaryota; kingdom Metazoa; phylum Arthropoda; class Insecta; order Hemiptera; family Cicadellidae; genus Flexamia; species Flexamia atlantica. The sequence goes on from JAQJVK010000007.1 coordinate 37,269,244, forward strand.
CTGTTTAAACTACACAACGTTGGAGAGGTAAAGAAACTCCTACCGTTATAAAGTGTCCCGGCCGTCTTAAAATTACATTAGTCCTACTTATTACTTACTTGACCTTAAATCTGTTGAGGATTCTGGATTTTTGTACACAAATTAAATATTCACTCATACATTTAAAAACAAGAAAATCTCATAAATATTTAATTACAAACAACATGAAAAACATTAAACACATTACAAATGATGAAAAGATAAGGTAAAAAAAGATATGGTATCAATTTATATGTTAAGGTGTATGATTTTTTTAATTTGTATATAATTTTCATCAAGTGGAATTGTGTTGAATGTTTTTTTCACTTTCTGTCTGTAGTTAAATGAGTATGAAAGAGAGTTCTAGTTTTTGTATTGACGAGTATTAATTTTGTGCTTCAAAATCCTCAAACAAATTGTGGGTTAAATTAGAGTAACAAGAAAGAACAATGTAATTTGAAGTAGGGGCACTTGATAACGGGAGGAGTTTCCTTACCCCTTGGAACGTAGTGAAGTTTAAACGCTAGAAGCGAATGGAAAAGTCAAAATATAATTAAAAAAATAATGTAAATATTAGGCTGTTAACACATAGTAGCCGTAAGAAAAGTCCGATCCTGATGAAATTTTGTAAGACTAGTAAAGTGGTAATCACCCGGACGAGTTCGACAATTAGCCCGATCAGACTACCGGGAGGGTTAAAGGGGGATAAACCCCATTTTTTTTAATTTTACAATATATTTTTTCTACCGTACTATAAGTGTCAAAGCTTTAAAAATTATGTCATTTAAAAGACCAGAGAATACCATACAATATAAACAAAATTCAATCTTTTAAACTTCTACCTGGAATGATGCACAAACACACTGAACTTAGCACCTTCATCATTTGATTGGACAAATGCATTCAACAAATGAATGATACCGGGAAATTCATACAACACAACCCAATCATATGCACTGATAAAAAGTCGAGAGTAATAAGGTAATAGTAGTTTATGCAACGATTGTATAATGAATGCCTTTAAGCCACGAGTGAGATGTAAGTTAGAACACGAGCGAAGCGAGTGTTCTAAATATCTCACGAGTGGCTTAAAGGCATAATACAATCGTTGCATACACTATTTTATCTACGACCAACAATATACGACAAAATTTCCCCCGAAGTTAAACAAAACTCATGACTTTTACTAATGATGGAATAGGTCAACTAAAATTTGAGGTTAGGCAAATAAGCAGACTGAACCATGAATCGTTGTGGAACAATCAGCTGATGGTATAAGTAAACTCAAACATGAATCGTAATGCAACAATCAGCTGATGTGCGAATTGCGTAATTGTTATTATGACACTACTTCCGTCAAATGCCGAGCTCTCATTGGTCTAGAACCAGTACTCTAAAGTGACTCCAGTACTCTAAAGTCGTCATTAGAGTACTGCTTGGTTTTTGGTGTTTTAATGTATATCATTATAATGTTTATTGTAATACCATAATTGGTGCTTATTGCAATGGTCGTAGATAAAATATCATTAGACTTCTATGTTGCCTGGCGGAATAGTTAGTCCTTAACGGCGCGGCGCCCGCACAACCTTAATTGCGTGTACAGCGAACGTCACATCGTACAACCGTAACACAACTGTTAGCGCCTGTGCGCCGCATGCCGTGCACTGAATCTGGCTAAGAATACAGCATCCATAAAAGTGGTATCAAAACATATACATAGAGCGCCCAGTCCTCCCAAAAGGATGTTAATTTTCACATCGGGCTCTCGGATGGCATGGGTCACCTTGTTTTTCTCGGACTGTGGCATGACGAGCGTGAATGGGGCACGTAGGCTGAAGCGTTTGCAGTAAATATGCTCCCAGTGCCGGATTTCGCCGGATGAAAATATACTCGAATTTTGCAATGAAAAACCTGGAAATGTTTAAACAATGTTTGGAAAGAGAAAATTGGTATAAAGTTTATAATTCAAATGTGGAGATAAAATGTGATGTTTTTGGATATTTTGATGTACCATTTTAACAATGTATTTCCTAAGCATAAAACTGGAATAAAACATAATAATGAGCTGAATTGGATAATAGATTCACTAAAAATGGAGATGAAGGAAATCAATAAATTGTTAAAAGTAGTGAGGAAAACGGAAAAAAATAAAAATTTAGTCGATATTACAAAACAGAAAAATGATGGTCTCAAAAGGAAACTGATAGTCAAAAAAGGTATGTTAAAGAAAAAATTCCGAAATGTATATCCAAAACAACTTGGGATGTAATTAAATGTGAAACAGGTAAAATATGGTTAAAATAACTGAAAAAATGTTGAAATATCTCATTTAAGAACTAATACGAACACAAAAATTACGTCTCCTCTTCGAAAATAATGTATGGGGTCTATCTTGGGGCCCTACTTTTTCTAATCCATGTAAATTATATCAATAAAACAATTCCTCATTGCAGACTTACTGGCGCCAAACACTGGGCATAAAAACTGGGTTACATAACGCTAAGCCTTGGTGGATGAAAAAATTATCAGAAAACTGACACAGACTTTCTCCTTCTCACGTTTTTACGATCGATTATTTTTGGGGCTTGTATCGGATGTGTGCAGAAACTAAATGTATAATTTCAGAAATCTCTAAAATCCAAAACAGGTTGACTGACTCACTGACTGACCTGTTTCTCTAAAACTATAAGCATTTGGGGCATGAAACCTAGCAGAAATATTCTTTATAGGCCCTTGATGCGTCTTCATGTAGTCAAAAAAAATTTTAAAATAAAAAGGATTTTAAAATAGTTTCTTTAAAAAGCCTAAAATATGATACATTGTAAAATTCTAAATGGCGGCCATTTTCACTTTTTTAAACGATGTATGGAAAACCCATAGGATAATTTCCAGGGGAAAAGGTACAAAATACAGTTTACCAAAATAATAAAAAGGTGCAGCAAATGCATTACAGACATCTACTGTTTATTAGTCAATTAATTGGCTGCGCCCGCGTTTTACGGACCGCCCGAAGTATACTAATTCTTGAATCTTGAATCTCTGCATAAAACAACACATACAAATGTAAAAAAATACATATTCAGGTTAGTCAGAGTTGTGTGAAAAAATATAACTAGCAATTACAAGTATAAATAAATAAGTACAATAATTAATAAATAGCAATGATTTGATTTATGTCCCTGAGTGACAGTGGAACGCGCAGGTTAGCAGCTTTTAAGTTTGCGTTTATTAAGTTTGTATGGTGAAACTACAATGTTGATTATAATCAAGTGTTCCTTTAAATGTTTTCCCCCATGTGTAAATCATACTGTGCAATGCCAATTTTGAGGCCATAAAAATCGCACCACATACACATACAAAAAACTTCAATAACTTAACCTAACTTGACTTCATTAATTTTGTATCTTGCAAAACTTTACGCTGAGCTCTCTCGCCGAACAACACAAATACATCATTAAAATCATTACAGAACTGTTAGAGAAGCTTTTTTTACTACAACTCTCTATTGCATTAAATAAGAATAGATATCTTAGGTAGCCAAATCTATGATTTTTGCTACTAAGACGCAATACGTTTGAGCCAAACGTAACTGAGGAATAGTTTCATATATCGTTTTAATGTTTTTTTTTTGTATCGTGGAGTTGAAATTGAGGTATCGTGTAGGGAGCGCGGGGATGGAGGTGTAGTGTATAAGGGCGGGGATGAAGGTGTCGTGTGGGGAGCGCCGGGGTGGAGGTGTCGTGTGAAAGGGCGGGGGTGGAGGTGTCGTGTGGGGAGCGCGGTGGTGGAGGTGTCGTGTGGGGAGCGCGGGGGTGGAGGTGTCGTGTGGGGAGCGCGGGGGTGGAGGTGTCGTGTGGGGAGCGCGGGGGTGGAGGTGTCGTGTGGGGAGCGCGTTGGTGGAAGTGTCGTGTGGGGAGCGCGGTGGTGGAAGTGTCGTGTGGGGAGCGCGGGGGTGGAGGTGTCGTGTGGGGAGCGCGGGGGTGGAGGTGTCGTGTGGGGAGCGCGGGGGTGGAGGTGTCGTGTGGGGAGCGCGGTGGTGGAAGTGTCGTGTGGGGAGCGCGGTGGTGGAAGTGTCGTGTGGGGAGCGCGGGGGTGGAGGTGTCGTGTGGGGAGCGCGTTGGTGGAAGTGTCGTGTGGGGAGCGCGGTGGTGGAAGTGTCGTGTGGGGAGCGCGGGGGTGGAGGTGTCGTGTGGGGAGCGCGGGGGTGGAGGTGTCGTGTGGGGAGCGCGGGGGTGGAGGTGTCGTGTGGGGAGCGCGGTGGTGGAAGTGTCGTGTGGGGAGCGCGGTGGTGGAAGTGTCGTGTGGGGAGCGCGGTGGTGGAGGTGTCGTGTGGGGAGGGCGGTGGTGGAAGTGTCATGGGGTAGTGTGTAGGTGGAGGTGTCGTGTAGGGAGCGCGGTGGTGGAGGTGTCGCGTGTAAGGGCGGGGGTGGAGGTGTCGTGTGGGTAGCGCGGGGTTGGAGGTGTCATGTGGGGAGCGCGGGGGTGGAGGTGTCATGTGGGGAGCGCGGGGGTGGAGGTGGCGTGTGGGGAGCGCGGTGGTGGAGGTGTCATGTGGGGAGCGCGGGGGTGGAGGTGGCGTGTGGGGAGCGCGGTGGTGGAGGTGTCATGTGGGGAGCGCGGGGGTGGAGGTGGCGTGTGGGGAGCGCGGTGGTGGAGGTGTCATGTGGGGAGCGCGGGGGTGGAGGTGGCGTGTGGGGAGCGCGGTGGTGGAAGTGTCGTGTGGGGAGCGCGGGGGTGGAGATGTCATGTGGGGAGCGCTGTGGTGGAAGTGTCGTGTGGGGAGCGCGGGGTGGAGGTGTCGCGTGGATAGCGCAGGGTTGGAGGTGTCATGTGGGGAGGGCGGGGGTGGAGGTGTCGTCTGGGGAGCGCGGTGGTGAAGTTGGCGTGTGGGGAGCGCGGGGGTGGAGGTGGCGTGTGGGGAGCGCGGGGTGGAGGTGTCGTGTGGGGTGCGCGGGGTGGAGGTGTCGTGTGGGGAGCGCGGGGTGGAGGTGTCGTGTGGGGAGCGCGGGGTGGAGGTGTCGTGTGGGGAGCGCGGGGTGGAGGTGTCGTGTGGGGAGCGCGGGGTGGAGGAGGCGTGTGGGGAGCGCGGGGTGGAGGTGTCGTGTGGGGAGCGCAGGGTGGAGGTGTCGTGTAGGGAGCGCGGGGGTGGAGGTGTCGTGTGGGGAGCGCGGTGGTAGAGGTGGCGTGTGGGGAGCGCGGGGTGGAGGTGTCGTGTAGGGAGCGCGGAGTAGAGGTGGCTTGTGGGGAGCGCGGGGTGGAGGTGGCGTGTGGGGAGCGTAGGGGTGGAGGTGGCGTGTGGGGAGCGCGGGAATGGAGGTGTCGTGTGGGGAGCGCGGTGATGGTGTGGTGTGGATGAGCGCAGCGGCGGCAGTGGAGGCCGCGTGCGTGAGAAGCGCAGCACTTTTCATCAACTAATGGGCGCCCTCGCGTGCGCCGTAATGACCAAGTCAAACACCACACGGCTGCGATGCTCTCCGCTCTCCATGATTCATAATGTACATCAATTATCAACTCTTTACCCCCGACTTTCTTCGTCTTGCTGTCCTTTATGCATTTTTGGCATGGAAATATTCTAAATACCTTTATGGCTGTATTAGATACGTCGTATTATAATTGTCTACCGCGTTTCATTACTATTTTAAGTGTGGGTTCTGCTCATGCGTGTCTCCTGATTAGAGTAGAACAGAATAATCTTCATTGCCGTACATTTACAATTGTTATAAAGATTCCTTCAGACCACGGCTCATCATCCAAAATCGTTGATTTATGAAACAGCAAAAACAAATCCAACGATAACGGTGAGTAACTTAGACTTTGACATCTAAAAGTGGCCCTTTTTGGCCAATAATTATTGTTATATGAAATTGTTGCTTAATTCAATTGCCTGATACTTTTTACTCTTTCAAAACTCAAAAATTAATCATTAATTTCGTCTCATCGGTTGAGCTGATTCTGAATTTTGAAGTTTCAATTCGACTCTAAAGTTAGGTAGGTAGGTAGGTAGGTAGGTATAAAATATATTTTTTCGTGAGTGGAGGTAAGTCATTAGGACTTTTTTAAGGGTTAAATGTGTAAAAATCGGCATAAAAAGTTGCTACTCCCAACTCGGTCTCTTTTAAAAGCAAATTTGTGGATCATATTTCTTGTTTAATTCGCCAAAACGATCGAACATAAACAGTTTGTGATGAATCAGTATTCTTTAAAATAAAACTTGATAGCTACTCCATTTCTCTTAATCATGAATGCACCTACGACATCAGGTTTAGTCAAAGCATCGGTCACTTGTTTGTTGGTTATGGATGTTAAATGATGACATCCATTAAGGAGGTGGAAGTGACGGCTATGGATGTTTAAGAATGGCATCCATCAAGGAGGTGAAGGTGGCCGGCTGTGGATGTTAAAGGATGGCATCCATCAAGGAGGTGGAAGTGACGGCTGTGGATGTTAAAGGATGGCATCCATCAAGGAGGTGGAAGTGACGGCTGTGGATGTTAAAGGATGGCATCCATCAAGGAGGTGGAAGTAACGGCTGTGGATGTTAAAGGATGGCATCCATCAAGGAGGTGGAAGTGACGGCTGTGGATGTTAAAGGATGGCATCCATCAAGGAGGTGGAAGCAACGGCTGTGGATGTTAAAGGATGGCGTCCATCAAGGAGGTGGAAGTAACGGCTGTGGATGTTAAAGGATGGCATCCATCAAGGAGGTGGAGGTGGCCGGCTGTGGATGTTAAAGGATGGCATCCATCAAGGAGGTGGAGGTGGCCGACAGTGGAGGTTTGAACGGAATAGGGTCAGTTGGGCAAGACGGCAGCCGGTTACGCCACTGTGGCCAGCTAAAGTTCACGACTCGGATGTGTTTGGTTTAATCTCGGTTATAATACATGTTAATGAGTCCGCGGCGGGCGTTGCTGGCCAGTCCTGTCATCCTACAAATGCCAATATGAGAGCATTCGCCTTCCTAAATAATGCGTCTCGTTTCTGGGTCTTTTTGGAAATTTTGTGTTTTGCTCACGCCTGACCATCGGCCCTAAAAATCTGTTGAAAAGGCTTTTTAAGATCGTGTACCTGAAAACGTTGTTTCCCTTAAAGTTGAGTTGTTTTATCACGCCCCTTTTGGCTTAGGCCGTCCATTTTTCCTTCTTGAGACAATTAAACTGGGAGGGTAGAAGTTGTTCCGCGTCCGTTTGATTCATTAACCACCAAAACTCTGAGGGATTTTTCATTAATATCGTTGAATCTTACTCATCTATCATAAAATTCAATGGACTTTTTTTGTTCCCGATATCCAAAGTCGTAATTAAAGTTGTTCTAAATTCGGATTGTTTTATCATGAACCTGTAAACGTTAGAACCTTTGCTATGTAACATAATATACCTTAACTATGAAGCGAACATCTTATTTACATTCGGAATCTTTATTCTCCATTGAATTACTCTTATGAGTTCTGTACCAAAAATACCAGAGGACGTAATTTAGTACCTTAACTGTCGTGCGACAAGTTGAGTTTCTTTTTTAAGTGCGACAAGTTGTTTCCTTCATAAACAAAAAAAAATACATACGTAGCCACATTATGATATACTCTCTCTGTTAACAAACATTTTCAGGACTATGTAACCCATTTGGAGAGGGAGTGATTGCTCGATAAACCTGAAATATAAATGCTCGTAGCTTTTATTTCGAGGCCAGGGTAGGTAAAAAGTTATGTAAGGTTTGAAGGACCATTCTGCGTGATGTATAGGACCCTAGGCGAACCAACAGATATTATTATTAAACAACTGAACAGTTCTGAACAAAAGGGTCTCATAATTAATATGAATGACCTGAGGAAAAGAAAACTTCGCAACAAAGCGAGGGGAGAAAGCGACAATGCTTTCAGCCAAGTTGATCAATCTCAAATCTTCTTTAGTAATACTTTTACGGTCGATAAAAAATACCGTTTCATCTGAAACAGTTATGAATGGAAACTTCATTTTCGGATTCATAAAATTTAGGATAAATTTTAATGTCGTGCCTATACTTTCGTCAAAAAACTCTTTTTGTTCATGTATGTTTTCATTTAACATATTTTTACTCGTAATCTGTGCCATTCCATTGAATTATTATGGAGTGGAAAGTATTTAATCTTGGTTTATTGTTGGTATTTAATGTTGGTAATTTTCGTGAGTGAATACCAATTAAATATGTCGATTCATACATATATGTCTTCCACCCGAATGTTTTGAAAATATCGGTTTTTCCGATGCTTAATTTAGTGTTAAAATATAACTTCTTGTATCTCCAGACCATCAGGTATTGAAAAAATATACGAAATAAAGAATTGTTTAAGCTAATAAGTTTTAGTAAAAAATTTTAAAGCCCAAATATTATGTAAAATGTGTAAGTTTACGTTTAAAATGTGAAAGATGCCGTCATATTTAAAAATGACGGCCGATTTTGAAAAAAATCAAGTATTTAACAGACAATAATATAAAGTAGGAAACCCAAAGATTATATTCTTTGTAAATCTTGTACGCCTAGATTATGAGATGTTGATGAAGGATCTGTTAAGGATGGAAACTTTGTATACTTAAATAATCGAAGCTATCGATTTATCATGATTCCATGTCCATGTTCTTAAAAATTACCTACAAACAATGGGCGTAACATATTTTTGTAAATGCCTGAAACAAAATAAGTATGTTTCTTATTCCACTTTGGCTTATCTGCCACATCTGAGTTGCCAGAACTTTATATTTATATATGGTCTGAAACTCTTTATATTTTTTTCAATATACTATCTACACTAACTCTTTTGGTTTGAGGGCAAGGAATCTTTTAAGACCATTATTTAAAGCACCGATCGTGGTTCTTTTTCAAACACATTTTGACGGTAAAAAGCTTTTCTCGTCTCTGACCTTCGGGATGGGTAGAACCTCCAGCTATACATATTAAATTCGATGAAAAATAAAGCTGCTATATTATTTCGTTGTGTGTTGCATATTGATAATCGCTAAAGTAGTCAAAATGTGTTTATTTTTGTTTTTAGTAAGACTTTCTTTAACTTATGTTCATGGTTCTTTTACACATATTACTGTTGTATAGGGCCTACCTAACAATGTGTTCCGTTTTCACTCTAATGTCTATTATTCAGTGTTTCATGATAAGGCTGACCATGACGTAAATTTTTTAACTTTATATTTCTTATGAAAAAATTACGTTTAGAACTCAAAACTAAAACTACTTTATGTACTGCACCATGGTTACGATACCATGTACATGTGCGAAAGTACAATAAATTTTGTTTGTATCGACGAAAAACTATGTCGGGCCAAACTCGGAATCGGGACGGTAAACTTTCCCCTACCACAGGACAGTTGCAGACGCCGTCGACGGCCCGACCGCCCCTACAACAGGACAGTTACAGACGACGTCGACGGCCCGACCGCCCCTACAACAGGACAGTTACAGTCGACGTCGACGGCCCAACCGCCCCTACAACAGGACAGTTACAGTCGACGTCGACGGCCCAACCGCCCCTACAAGAGGACAGTTGCAGACGCCGTCGACGGCCCGACCGCCCCCACAACAGGACAGTTACAGTCGACGTCGACGGCTCGGCCGCCCCCACAACAGGACAGTTACGGACGACGTCGACGGCCCAACCGCCCCTACAACAGGACAGTTACAGAAGACGTCGACGGCTCGGCCGCCCCTACAACAGGACAGTTACAGTCGACGTCGACGGCCCGACCGCCCCTACAACAGGACAGTTACAGACGACGTCGACGGCCCGACCGCCCCTACAACAGGACAGTTACAGTCGACGTCGACGGCCCAACCGCCCCTACAACAGGACAGTTACAGTCGACGTCGACGGCCCAACCGCCCCTACAAGAGGACAGTTGCAGACGCCGTCGACGGCCCGACCGCCCCCACAACAGGACAGTTACAGTCGACGTCGACGGCTCGGCCGCCCCCACAACAGGACAGTTACGGACGACGTCGACGGCCCAACCGCCCCTACAACAGGACAGTTACAGTCGACGTCGACGGCCCGACCGCCCCTACAACAGGACAGTTACAGTCGACGTCGACGGCCCGACCGCCCCTACAACAGGACAGTTACAGAAGACGTCGACGGCTCGGCCGCCCCTACCACAGGACAGTTGCAGACGACGTCGACGGCCCAACCGCCCCTACAACAGGACAGTTACAGTCGACGTCGACGGCCCGACCGCCCCTACAACAGGACAGTTACAGTCGACGTCGACGGCCCGACCGCCCCTACAACAGGACAGTTACAGAAGACGTCGACGGCCCAACCGCCCCTACAACAGGACAGTTACAGTCGACGTCGACGGCTCGGCCGCCCCTACCACAGGACAGTTGCAGACGACGTCGACGGCCCAACCGCTCCTACAACAGGACAGTTACAGTCGACGTCGACGGCCCGACCGCCCCTACAACAGGACAGTTACAGTCGACGTCGACGGCCCGACCGCCCCTACAACAGGACAGTTACAGAAGACGTCGACGGCCCAACCGCCCCTACAACAGGACAGTTACAGTCGACGTCGACGGCCCAACCGCCCCTACAACAGGACAGTTACAGTCGACGTCGACGGCCCGACCGCCCCTACAACAGGACAGTTACAGTCGACGTCGACGGCCCAACCGCCCCTACAACAGGACAGTTACAGTCGACGTCGACGGCCCGACCGCCCCTACAACAGGACAGTTACAGAAGACGTCGACGGCCCGGCCGCCCCTACAAGAGGACAGTTACAGACGACGTCGACGGCTCGGCCGCCCCTACAACAGGACAGTTACAGACGACGTCGACGGCTCGGCCGCCCCTACAACAGGACAGTTACAGACGACATCGACGGCCCGGCCGCCCCTACAACAGGACAGTTACAGACGACGTAGACGGCCCGGCCGCCCCTACAACAGGACAGTAACAGACGACGTCGACGGCTCGGCCGCCCCTACAACAGGACAGTTACAGACGACGTCGAAGGCCCAACCGCCCCTACAACAGGACAGTTACAGTCGACGTCGACGGCCCGACCGCCCCTACAACGGGACAGTTATAGAAGACGTCGACGGCCCGGCCGCCCCTACAAGAGGACAGTTACAGACGACGTCGAGGGCCTGGCCGCCCCTACAACAGGACAGTTACAGTCGACGTCGACGGCCCGGCCGCCCCTACAACAGGACATTTACAGACGACGTCGACGGCTCGGCCGCCCCTACAACAGGACAGTTACAGACGACGTCGAGGGCCTGGCCGCCCCTACAACAGGACAGTTACAGTCGACGTCGACGGCCCGGCCGCCCCTACAACAGGACAGTTACAGACGACGTCGACGGCTCGGCCGCCCCTACAACAGGACAGTTACAGACGACGTCGACGGCTCGGCCGCCCCTACAACAGGACAGTTACAGACGACGTCGAGGGCTCGGCCGCCCCTACAACAGGACAGTTACAGTCGACGTCGACGGCTCGGCCGCCCCTACAACAGGACAGTTACAGACGACGTCGACGTCTCGGCCGCCCCTACAACAGGACAGTTACAGACGACGTCGAGGGCCTGGCCGCCCCTACAACAGGACAGTTACAGTCGAATTCGACGGCTCGGCCGCCCCTACAACAGGACATTTACAGACGACGTCGACGGCTCGGCCGCCCCTACAACAGGACAGTTACAGACGACGTCGACTGCCCGACTGCCCCTACAACAGGACAGTTACAGACGACGTCGAGGGCCTGGCCGCCCCTACAACAGGACAGTTACAATCGACGTCGACGGCTCGGCCGCCCCTACAACAGGACATTTACAGACGACGTCGACGTCTCGGCCGCCCCTACAACAGGACAGTTACAGATGACGTCGACGGCCCGACTGCCCCTACAACAGGACAGTTACAGACGATGTCGACGGCCCGACTGCCCCTACAACAGGACAGTTACAGACGATGTCGACGGCCCGACTGCCCCTACAACAGGACAGTTACAGACGATGTCGACGGCCCGACTGCCCCTACAACAGGACAGTTACAGACGATGTCGAGGGCTCGACCGTAAAATCTTTATCGGCTCCTGAGAGAATATTAGCTCTTTCAATTTTACACAGCCGAAACCCGACTCTAATAAAAATTATTTCAATGATACGATCTGAAGGAGCGAGTGACCTTAGCCGAAACAAATGTTGGAGCTATGTGCCTGCGCGATAAGCGAGTCGGACGTCGCTGTCGCAACTCGCGCCTCGCGCGGCAACTTGCTGCCCGCGATCATATCGTCAAGATCAAATATCGAGTATTCCATTTAAAACCAGTCTCGAAACTCTCCCGTATGATTTAATAGCGTTTCTCAACACTTTGAGGCCGCATCGCATCTATCTTGTTAATTTAATTTGCGTAATAATCGCGAATTACAAAAGCTTTTTGTAGCCTCCCTCTAGCTGCGTGTCCCTCTAACCTTAAAACCTTTAATCTCTTTTAGGAAGAAAATGAATATTGGTAATCACCAATAACACAATTACCGACGTCGACGTCGACGTGCTGCCGTTTCTTTCTTTCTTGGTTATGATTCTTGGTTCTTTAAAAATCAAGTATTCTTGATTTTTTGTATAGCTTTTTTTCACACCTCTCATTTTATCATTATTTGGAGGTTACAGCGACACGGAGGCACTCTTCCTGAATAATACAAGGACAACTTTATGCAAATTAGTTGAAAAATGGCGTCCGAAACAGGGGTCTACGAACGCTTGTTTTCGATGTTTTTTGCAGGGGTGATAAAGACTGTTAAGCTGTAGGTTAGCTGTATACACTGTAAAATAGTAATAATTAAGCTAAATTAAGCATATGTCTGTGGACACATTTTATTAATATCATCTGACATACAACTCCGTCATACACAACCTCCGGAGACTAAGAAAATAATCATCTTAACTGAAGAAGAACTAACTGAAGAGAAACTTTGTTTTTCCTTAGTAATTATTTTTTTTTTAATCAGTATCATTTGGCTCATATTAAAAATTGGTGATTTTTTTAAGTCTTCTCTACCCTATGACACCGCTTTTCGGAGCTCTCCTTATCAGAATCGTTAAGGAGGTAGGTTTGATTTGTTGTAATTTTAGCGATATCCGTATAAGTAATACGCTGGTACATTGGAAGGAAATTAAATAAATTTGAAACACTTAATCTAAAAAATACAAAAAATCTTATTACCATGATTTTGGGAACTAAACTAAATTTAGAATCACGTCAGTTAGACGCGAACAAAAGAACACATTTTTCAAAATGTACAAAAAAATGGACAACAGATGACTTTGTTTTGGATACAAAATGTGTCTGTTTATTAATCGAACAAACCCATCTTTTTACGAAACCTTAGGTCATTGAGAGCACATTGTTTCTTTTAAACTGTCAGGCACCGGTGCTTTCTAAGGATCAACGTTTTTATCGCGCATTTCGTCTCTGATGAACTATCGATCTGGACACCGGATAGGTGCTGAGAGCTGGAGGCCACGCATTCTGTTGGCGACCAAGCGAACTACGTGGACTCTCTCTGGTCCAGAGTACATCGTCCGTGGTGCAGTCGATTACTTTTTAAGATACTTTTTTCTATTTTCATGTAAATTTTAACTTAGTGCCGAGGAATTAAAAAACTTTTGGATGTCAACTTAGCGAGCTACGGCATCAAAAGTGCAAAAAGAGGACAAATATTCCCATTTTTCTTGCACCATTCAGGGGGACACAGTTTGAAATACACAGCCTATACAGTATTTGTAATTATATACAATTAATTGATAAATGAGGCGTTTCAGAAGCCAAACCGATTAACTCCATTTTTGTATAAAATTGAGAAAATGACATGGTCCGATCGCAAATTTTAGTTTCTTTCAGAGTCCAATATGACCAACTCCACAGTTCAATTGTTTACCACCAGAATGCGCCAACTACCGTACTTAGGCAACTGAACGTTTCCCCAGTTGTTTCAGTGGCCAGTTTGATTAACTCCAAAATAAATTCTATTATCTTTATTATTTCTTGGCATATCTTGATAAAAGTTGGTGTATGGCACATTCTAGTTGAGTTTTACAGGGGATTGATATAAAACACCCAATTTTGACTCTTCTTCAGCAGCAAACCTGCATGCCCAATTCTTATGTTATCCTTATGGGAAATAATAAATTCTATATCTTTGTTATTTCTTGACATATCTTGATAAAACTTGGTATTCATCTAGTTGAGTTCTACAGAGTATTGAAATAATAACACTAAATGTTCACACTCCTGTGGCAGAAAACTTGAATGCTCATTCCCCATGTAATTCTTATGGAGCTCAGAATATTTTGTTCAATCCTTTCAGTTTAAAATATGACTAACTCCATACAAAGAGTAATTTTAATAAAGAGAGCCATTGGAATTGTTATAAATATTTATATAGTGTTAAAACGTTTCCCTGCAATGTAACAAAACTAACAATTATTAATCTACATAATCTAAAACAAAAATTGAGTTTTTTATGAACTCATAACTTAACCCCTTCTTACTGAACATTTTCATTCTATGGAGTTAATCGGTTTGGCTTCTGAACACCTCAAATGTCTTAGACCTTACGTCAAGGAAATTTAAAATAGATAAAAAAACTTTTGTTACTGTCGTAAAATTAATTTTTTCCGCACTATTAGTGTCAAACCTTCGAAAATTAGGTAATTTTGAATACCAGAAAATACCATGAAAAAACTAATCTTTTAAACTTCTTCCCGGAATGATGCACAATTAAACTAACTTAGCACCTGCACAATATGATTAGGCAACCCACATTCATCAATAGAAAGCTACCTTTCCATTCATACAATACATCCCCCCATCACATGCACTGATAAAAAGTTGAGAAAAAATGGAAAAAATCACTAGACTGCCATGCTGCCTTGCGGAATAGTTTGTCCCTAACGGCGCCCGCACAACCTTAGAGTAATTTAAACCTTAAAATTAAAAGAGCCAGTAGATTCTTTTACACTTTTAACTTGACTTTATTACAGCTTTTTTAATATAGCGATCAATCAATTCAATAAATTATGTACAATTTTTCTCCGTTACATTTTAAAATATTATAAATATGAATTGAAACCCACTGATTCCTAAGTAAACACATAGAGAAGTTTTATCATTAAAAAGAATACTTTTTTAAAATGCCTTTAAATACATTTAAATAAATGTATTGCGTACAGGTTAAAAATATCCTCTTAATTGCAATTTTTTTAATATTAACATTGCCACGTACAC
Organism: Flexamia atlantica; assembly: GCA_035578135.1. Taxonomy (NCBI): domain Eukaryota; kingdom Metazoa; phylum Arthropoda; class Insecta; order Hemiptera; family Cicadellidae; genus Flexamia; species Flexamia atlantica. Next base: position 37,284,538 of record JAQJVK010000007.1, read on the forward strand.
AAATTAAAAAACGGCACGTCTGCACGCAATAAAAACAAATACATTGTGCATAATTGTGTTAAAGTCCGATTTAAAAAGTCATTTATATTTATGTGCACCCCACCTTCGAGTGCTCAGTTACTTGCTTTTCATTTTAAAACTTTGACCACTTCAGTTTTTAACATTTCACTAAACCCACTGTACTTAGTTAATTTTTACTTATATAGGCTCTAACTATTATTCAATTATACAAAGGTATAGACAGGAAGCTATAGTTAGAAGGTATAAAATACACTTTACGTAACCTGAGAACAGTATAAGTTACATTGTATACTAACAGTTTGTACAAGGTAAAAAAATAAATTAAATCAGCTCCCTAACAAGAGTAGTAGTAAATGAGTTTAAAAGGTTCATAACACAGGCACAAATTATTGTAAAAGTCAAATTCGGAGACAAAACGAAAACATATGTTTATTCAGTACGTATGAATTTACCGCACCTGAGATTATAGGAATGATAATTATTCAGGACTATAGTGGTATCATCAATATTTTAAGACATGTGATAGCCTTTCTTTGGTTGATATCCGAAAAATATGTTACCATAAACTATTCTAATATTTCTCATTAGTTTTTATGTACTGTACATTCTTATTGTCTAATACATGAATAGCTTAAGTTTTGTCCTTATGCATATTTCTGCCTACCTCTCAAAGTCATCGAGTTGCCAAATGTGCTGAGCTTATACGATTGTTTTGAACACCTATATTTGCAAGGCAGTAGTAAAGGTACGATGTAATTTATGAAACTACACCTCGCACATGTAATTTAAGTAAAAATTCATATGTTTTTAATCGAGCGAAGCCACTGATAACTGCTAGTTACTTAATAAATTTATTCATTACTCAAACATACTATAGTCCTGTCAAAATGTAGTTTTCGCGGGAAAGTTTTGGGTTAAGTTTGGTTTTTGTTGCTTCATATGTTTTTTGGGGCGCTGAATCCGAATCCGATGTTTGTTACCAAAATTTCATGACGGAACACGGTCAGAAATGGAAAATAAGGCAAATATTCTGATTTTTTACGTATTTTGGCTTATAACTCAAAAACCATAAACTTTATGTGATAAACATTGATTTCTAAAAAGAAAGAACTTACAATTTCCAACAAGGTACTCAACTTGTTTTTATTTTTATGACAAAGCCAATTGGTAGTGCTGCAAATTTAAAATCGACAATTTTTTCCATATAAGCTAATTTTCCTATAAGGATTAAGCTATTCCAGTATGAGTTATAGTAAAACCTAGGCCCCAAGGACATGCTATTTACATGCTATACATGCTATTTACCGCACCATGCTATTTACCGCAACATGCAATTAATCGCCCTTCCTAATAACTCTTTCGTATAGGAAAGAAAAACGGAATACTATGCTTGCGGCTATACCTTGTTTCCGATACCCCTTTAATTTTAACCGTTAAATTTATGTACACCAGTCTTTGTATTTATGATTTGGACATTTCGATTCTAAATCTGACAATCGTATTAACTTAAACATTTAAAGTACGAATGTAAATCGTAATGTATAGTTTCTATCCATTCAGCACGAATAAAAAGATAAAATTATAAGAGAAAACATTACATTTATTACATCTTTTTTTATTATATTATTATAAACATAAAGAACAAATTACTAAACACAGATCACTTGTCTTTATTCATACTTGTTAGGTGTGATCTTTAAGTTATCTAATCTAATTTAAATTTTGTACATAAAATCAAACCTCCCATGTACTGTTTGGTTCGTTATCTAACCAATAATTGGAGAAATACAAGTTATGAATAGTTTCCAATACACCGTGTCCCAAAAACAACAGGTCAATTTAAAAACCTAATAAAACCCGTTTAGGCAAAGGTAGGCAATTTTGCAGGTGACCACGAGATACCTAAACTCTTTTAAGTGTTTTCCCATGTCATTAATAAATCGTCCTCCTCTTTGCCTCGGTCGCTACGGTAGCCCTCGACAGCATCACAGAATGAACGTCCTCCTCTACACCTCGGTCGCTACGATAGTCCTCGTCAGCATCACAGAATGAACGTCCTCCTCTACGCCCCGATCGCTACGGTAGCCCTCGTCAGCATCACAGAATAAACGTCCTCCTGTACGCCCCGGTCGCTACGGTAGTCCTCGTCAGTATCACAGAATGAACGTCCTCCTCTACGCCCCGGTCGCTACGGTAGTCCTCGTCAGCATCACAGAATGAACGTCCTCCTCTACGCCCCGATCGCTACGGTAGTCCTCGTCAGCATCACAGAATGAACGTCCTCCTGTACACCTCGGTCGCTACGGTAGCCCTCGTCAGAATCACAGAATGAACGTCCTCCTCTACGCTCCGATCGCTACGGTAGCCCTCGTCAGCATCACAGAATGAACGTCCTCCTCTACGCCCCGGTCGTTACGGTGGTCCTCGTCAGCATCACAGAATGAACGTCCTCCTCTACGACCCGGTCGCTACGGTAGTCCTCGTCAGCATCACAGAATGAACGTCCTCCTCTACGACCCGGTCGCTACGGTAGTCCTCGTCAGCATCACAGAATGAACGTCCTCCTCTACGACCCGGTCGCTACGGTAGTCCTCATCAGCATCACAGAATGAACGTCCTCCTCTACGCCCCGGTCGTTACGGTGGTCCTCGTCAGCATCACAGAATGAACGTCCTCCTCTACGACCCGGTCGCTACGATAGTCCTCGTCAGCATCACAGAATGAACGTCCTCCTCTACGACCCGGTCGCTACGGTAGTCCTCGTCAGTATCACAGAATGAACGTCCTCCTGTACACCTCGGTCGCTACGGTAGCCCTCGTCAGCATCACAGAATGAACGTCCTCCTCTACGCCCCGATCGCTACGGTAGCCCTCGTCAGCATCACAGAATGAACGTCCTCCTCTACGCCCCGATCGCTACGGTAGCCCTCGTCAGCATCACAGAATGAACGTCCTCCTCTACGCCCCGATCGCTACGGTAGTCCTCGTCAGCATCACAGAATGAACGTCCTCCTGTACGCCCCGGTCGCTACGGTAGTCCTCGTCAGTATCACAGAATGAACGTCCTCCTCTACGCCCCGATCGCTACGGTAGTCCTCGTCAGCATCACAGAATGAACGTCCTCCTGTACACCTCGGTCGCTACGGTAGCCCTCGTCAGCATCACAGAATGAACGTCCTCCTCTGCGCCCCGATCGCTACGGTAGTCCTCGTCAGCATCACAGAATGAACGTCCTCCTCTACGCCCCGATCGCTACGGTAGTCCTCGTCAGCATCACAGAATGAACGTCCTCCTCTACGCCCCGGTCGCTCAGTAGTCCTCGTCAGCATCACAGAATGAACGTCCTCCTCTACGACCCGGTCGCTAGGGTAGTCCTCGTCAGCATCACAGAATGAACGTCCTCCTCTACGCCCCGATCGCTACGGTAGCCCTCGTCAGCATCACAGAATGAACGTCCTCCTCTACGCCCCGGTCGCTACGGTGGTCCTCGTCAGCATCACAGAATGAACGTCCTCCTCTACGCCCCGATCGCTACGGTAGCCCTCGTCAGCATCACAGAATGAACGTCCTCCTCTACACCCCGGTCGCTACGGTAGTCCTCGTCAGCATCACAGAATGAACGTCCTGCTCTACGCCCCGGTCGCTACGGTAGTCCTCGTCAGCATCACAGAATGAACGTCCTCCTCTACGACCCGGTCGCTACGGTAGTCCTCGTCAGTATCACAGAATGAACGTCCTCCTCTATGCCTCGGTCGCTACGGTAGTCCTCGTCATCATCACAGAATGAACGTCCTCCTCTACGACCCGGTCGCTACGGTAGTCCTCGTCAGCATCACAGAATGAACGTCCTCCTCTACGACCCGGTCGCTACGGTAGTCCTCGTCAGCATCACAGAATGAACGTCCTCCTCTACGCCTCGGTCGCTACGGTAGTCCTCGTCAGCATCACAGAATGAACGTCCTCCTCTACGACCCGGTCGCTACGGTAGCCCTCGTCACCATCACAGAATGAACGTCCTCCTCTACGCCCCGGTCACTACGGTAGCCCTCCTCAGCATCACAGAATGAACGTCCTCCTCTACGCCCCGGTCGCTACGGTAGTCCTCGTCAGCATCACAGAATGAACGTCCTCCTCTACGACCCGGTCGCTACGGTAGTCCTCGTCAGCATCACAGAATGAACGTCCTCCTCTACGCCCCGATCGCTACGGTAGTCCTCGTCAGCATCACAGAATGAACGTCCTCCTCTACGACCCGGTCGCTACGGTAGTCCTCGTCAGCATCACAGAATGAACGTCCTCCTCTACGCCCCGATCGCTACGGTAGTCCTCGTCAGTATCACAGAATGAACGTCCTCCTCTACGACCCGATCGCTACGGTAGTCCTCGTCAGCATCACAGAATGAACGTCCTCCTCTACGCCCCGATCGCTACGGTAGTCCTCGTCAGCATCACAGAATGAACGTCCTCCTCTACGACCCGGTCGCCACGGTAGTCCTCGTCAGCATCACAGAATGAACGTCCTCCTCTACGCCCCGATCGCTACGGTAGTCCTCGTCAGCATCACAGAATGAACGTCCTCCTCTACGACCCGGTCGCTACGGTAGTCCTCGTCAGCATCACAGAATGAACGTCCTCCTGTACGCCCCGGTCGCTACGGTAGTCCTCGTCAGTATCACAGAATGAACGTCCTCCTCTACGCCCCGATCGCTACGGTAGTCCTCGTCAGCATCACAGAATGAACGTCCTCCTGTACACCTCGGTCGCTACGGTAGCCCTCGTCAGCATCACAGAATGAACGTCCTCCTCTGCGCCCCGATCGCTACGGTAGTCCTCGTCAGCATCACAGAATGAACGTCCTCCTCTACGCCCCGATCGCTACGGTAGTCCTCGTCAGCATCACAGAATGAACGTCCTCCTCTACGCCCCGGTCGCTCAGTAGTCCTCGTCAGCATCACAGAATGAACGTCCTCCTCTACGACCCGGTCGCTAGGGTAGTCCTCGTCAGCATCACAGAATGAACGTCCTCCTCTACGCCCCGATCGCTACGGTAGCCCTCGTCAGCATCACAGAATGAACGTCCTCCTCTACGCCCCGGTCGCTACGGTGGTCCTCGTCAGCATCACAGAATGAACGTCCTCCTCTACGCCCCGATCGCTACGGTAGCCCTCGTCAGCATCACAGAATGAACGTCCTCCTCTACACCCCGGTCGCTACGGTAGTCCTCGTCAGCATCACAGAATGAACGTCCTGCTCTACGCCCCGGTCGCTACGGTAGTCCTCGTCAGCATCACAGAATGAACGTCCTGCTCTACGCCCCGGTCGCTACGGTAGTCCTCGTCAGCATCACAGAATGAACGTCCTCCTCTACGACCCGGTCGCTACGGTAGTCCTCGTCAGTATCACAGAATGAACGTCCTCCTCTATGCCTCGGTCGCTACGGTAGTCCTCGTCATCATCACAGAATGAACGTCCTCCTCTACGACCCGGTCGCTACGGTAGTCCTCGTCAGCATCACAGAATGAACGTCCTCCTCTACGACCCGGTCGCTACGGTAGTCCTCGTCAGCATCACAGAATGAACGTCCTCCTCTACGCCTCGGTCGCTACGGTAGTCCTCGTCAGCATCACAGAATGAACGTCCTCCTCTACGACCCGGTCGCTACGGTAGCCCTCGTCACCATCACAGAATGAACGTCCTCCTCTACGCCCCGGTCACTACGGTAGCCCTCCTCAGCATCACAGAATGAACGTCCTCCTCTACGCCCCGGTCGCTACGGTAGTCCTCGTCAGCATCACAGAATGAACGTCCTCCTCTACGACCCGGTCGCTACGGTAGTCCTCGTCAGCATCACAGAATGAACGTCCTCCTCTACGCCCCGATCGCTACGGTAGTCCTCGTCAGCATCACAGAATGAACGTCCTCCTCTACGACCCGGTCGCTACGGTAGTCCTCGTCAGCATCACAGAATGAACGTCCTCCTCTACGCCCCGATCGCTACGGTAGTCCTCGTCAGTATCACAGAATGAACGTCCTCCTCTACGACCCGATCGCTACGGTAGTCCTCGTCAGCATCACAGAATGAACGTCCTCCTCTACGCCCCGATCGCTACGGTAGTCCTCGTCAGCATCACAGAATGAACGTCCTCCTCTACGACCCGGTCGCTACGGTAGTCCTCGTCAGCATCACAGAATGAACGTCCTCCTCTACGCCCCGATCGCTACGGTAGTCCTCGTCAGCATCACAGAATGAACGTCCTCCTCTACGACCCGATCGCTACGGTAGTCCTCGTCAGCATCACAGAATGAACGTCCTCCTCTACGACTCGGTCGCTACGGTAGTCCTCGTCAGTATCACAGAATGAACGTCCTCCTCTACGACCCGATCGCTACGGTAGTCCTCGTCAGCATCACAGAATGAACGTCCTCCTCTACGACCCGGTCGCTACGGTAGTCCTCGTCAGCATCACAGAATGAACGTCCTCCTCTACGCCCCGATCGCTACGGTAGTCCTCGTCAGCATCACAGAATGAACGTCCTCCTCTACGACCCGATCGCTACGGTAGTCCTCGTCAGCATCACAGAATGAACGTCCTCCTCTACGACCCGGTCGCTACGGTAGTCCTCGTCAGCATCACAGAATGAACGTCCTCCTCTACGCCCCGATCGCTACGGTAGTCCTCGTCAGCATCACAGAATGAACGTCCTCCTCTACGCCCCGATCGCTACGGTAGTCCTCGTCAGCATCACAGAATGAACGTCCTCCTCTACGACCCGATCGCTACGGTAGTCCTCGTCAGCATCACAGAATGAACGTCCTCCTCTACGACCCGGTCGCTACGGTAGTCCTCGTCAGCATCACAGAATGAACGTCCTCCTCTACGCCCCGATCGCTACGGTAGTCCTCGTCAGTATCACAGAATGAACGTCCTCCTCTACGACCCGATCGCTACGGTAGTCCTCGTCAGCATCACAGAATGAACGTCCTCCTCTACGCCCCGATCGCTACGGTAGTCCTCGTCAGCATCACAGAATGAACGTCCTCCTCTACGACCCGGTCGCTACGGTAGTCCTCGTCAGCATCACAGAATGAATGTCCTCCTCTACGCCCCGATCGCTACGGTAGTCCTCGTCAGCATCACAGAATGAACGTCCTCCTCTACGACCCGATCGCTACGGTAGTCCTCGTCAGCATCACAGAATGAACGTCCTCCTCTACGACCCGGTCGCTACGGTAGTCCTCGTCAGTATCACAGAATGAACGTCCTCCTCTACGACCCGATCGCTACGGTAGTCCTCGTCAGCATCACAGAATGAACGTCCTCCTCTACGACCCGGTCGCTACGGTAGTCCTCGTCAGCATCACAGAATGAACGTCCTCCTCTACGCCCCGATCGCTACGGTAGTCCTCGTCAGCATCACAGAATGAACGTCCTCCTCTACGACCCGATCGCTACGGTAGTCCTCGTCAGCATCACAGAATGAACGTCCTCCTCTACGACCCGGTCGCTACGGTAGTCCTCGTCAGCATCACAGAATGAACGTCCTCCTCTACGCCCCGATCGCTACGGTAGTCCTCGTCAGCATCTCAGAATGAACGTCCTCCTACGCGCCTCGCTCGCTCAGAGTTTTCATTTTTATGCGCGCACTCGACAACAATTTAACTGCTAATTGTGAATTGTTAGGAGGGAGATGACTAAGCCCGGAGACTTGCGACAACTCTCCTCTGCTGCATTGTTCGCCCGCCAACGCCAGCCTACTCCAGCGGACTCCGAATTATGACTACACAAATTTCGGGCCATAACCTCAATAACACTCGGGCCCTCCTCTTCTGCCATTCTTGCAAACCGGCCCCCAACAGTAACGGGCTCCTAGTTCCCTTTGTTAAACGAACAGTAGGCTTTTAACTACGGTTTTCTTTTTCCACCCGACAATTTTATTGAAATAATAATACGACTGAATTGGCGCTCAATCATCTGTTTATTTGATAGGGTTTGTTTTACTGGCATAATAGTATTTTTAGTTCGGAATCCTCATTAACTCAATAAGAGAAGTTTAAACTTCATATTTTTCAAAGACATAAACACAAAATTAAAATTTTTTCTCTGATGAAGATGAATTAAATAAATACAGTAGAACCTCGGCAAGAAAGACATTTGATGTAAAAAACCTCGATAACAAGTACACTTGACAAGGTCCCTTAAAATTGTAATGACACTTGGGGGCTTGTTACTTCGTAAGTTCCTTGAGAGTATTGCTATCGAGGTTCTACTGTACATATAATATTGTTTAATGTTCCGACGTAAAAGATATCGAATTCCTATTTTCAAGGAATCTATCTGCAACCGATAAAATGGGCTGCAAATTACTACATCCTTAATGCATGTACATAGACCATTAAAAATCAGGCGAGATTAAGGCAGCGACATTGATTTGTAGGATTTATTAAAGGCAACAGAATAAAATAAAAATACCGTCATTTCATTACTTGATAAATCGTTTCCTTTTACATTGTCTTAAACCTAATAGGAATGTCAAATGTGAGCTTTATGTGTGTAAAAAGATACAAAAAAATCTAAGGAATATTCAAAACCGGGGGGGGGGGTCCGGGGGCGATGCCCCGGGGGGATGCCCCTGTATGTTTGTGTAATTTATGTAAATTGTATGATTCGGTATAAGTGTAGACAACCTTACCCGATGATTCTTACATCAAGAAAAGAAAAAAAATAATAAGACCATAGGTTCGAAAATCGCTCGTTGTATTTTCAGTTTTTATTGATTTATTGCACTTTTTGGCCGCTATGGAATTGAAATTGCTAAGATATTTCGATACACTTTTCATAGTTAGATAGATATGAAATTATTTAAAAGAGAGAAAATTTCAATAGCAGGCTCAAATGTTGAGTAGGGCTTGGAAAATCGTGTTTAAAATGACATTGTCACTACACAACTTTCAGGGTTCGAAACAAATATTTTTTTTGCCTTGTATCATAATTATCCAAATAGATAGTATAATTCTGTTTAAATACCTGCTTTTCGTAATCCAGGTGTTGTAGATAGGTTTCCATTGACCAACAGCCAGACAGTTAAATTAAAAATTCCGATTTATGTACAAAGTCCACTAGTTCGTATTATAAAACACAAAATATTGCAGAGTGACTAAATTTTAAAAAAGGAAAACATCAAGATTGTGTCTAAGCATAGGCATAACCCCCTTTCACTGCATGTAATAATATATAATTCTATTAGATTTCACTCCAAAGACCACGTAGAACAATACATATCCAAATCACAGTTTTTTGTTTTTTTTTTAGGGGGGGAGGTAGAATTATGTCAGAAATAGCCTACAGTTGTTAAAAACCTGAGAGTAGGTGGAATGAACTAAACAAAAGCACAAAAAACAGCAACAAAATGAATGGAGCAAAAATTGGTGGTTCCGATTTAATCCGTTATCTCGGCAAAGCAGCTGATTTAAACGTGACTGATACGTCATCAAATCGCCCCCTTCAATTCTTCTGTCAATCACAGCTGAAGCAGACGTGGACACGTCACTGCCAAGTCACAATAGAAATCGTTTTTCCGTTATACGTATACCACTATTTCGGATATGCTTTTCAAAATTGATTTTGGTAAGTTTGGTTAGGGTAGGTTAGGTTAGGTAACCTAACCTACCCTAACCTAACATAACCTAACGTAACCTAACCTAACCAACTGGAAGTGGGACCGCTAGACGGCCAGACGGGTCTAGACAGAGACCGTCTTCTCGCGTCTAGACAGAGATAACGGTAGATAAGATAACGAAACCGCAGGTAAAATATTCTATCAAGGAATTTCCACTTTGAAACGATTAATACCAGTTATTTGACCTAGTTTATTGTGCTCGGTCAAAAATCAAGCTTGAAGGGTGAATTTGGAATGATGGTATACGTATAACGGAAAAGATCCGAAATGGCTAGTTATTGGACCAACTTTTTTTGTTCATCTCGAGCCCGAGTATCCTAACCTCCCCACCGAGAGTTAGTCAGTCGGGTCGAACTGGCACATAATCAAAATTCTCTTCCTAATGAAATATCCCTTAGTAAAATTAAAGGATAATGGCTGACCAGACGTCTCGTTTTGAACGCAGTCCCGTTTTTTAGCAACGTGACTCGTTGTACCGATGAACTCTCTCATGTGTCCTGTTTTCGCGTTATTTGTAAAAAATTACACTTTTAAAAATGCTTTATTATTACAACGTCTATTACAAAACATTTTCTTTGGTTTCTTTAAAAATGTATTTTATGTAACTTTTAAAATTTAAACGGATTTTAATTGATCGTTTGAATATATATTTTTCTCAAATTAATTTGATACATAAAATATTATTACACTGGAATGGATTTTATGATTATCGCACTGATTATCTGGGTTATAATAATCTTTTTATAACAGCTTAAAAAAACATTAAAGCACAGTTGTTAAAATTTACCTTTTCACCTTTTGTTCCATCTTTTATCCCAAACGTCATGAAATTTCATCTTCTAAATTACTTGAACAGCTAATTTCTAATATTATATTTTCAATATGTTTTAGGGAATCAACTATTTAGTAATTTAGAAGATCGCAATATAAAGACGCCTGGTGTAAGTGTTTAAATCAGGCAAGTAATTAAATGGTAGAGATAAACAAGAATATCCCTTAGATTTAAATCCAAAAGTGTCTAAAAACGCCCCAAAATGATCCTAATTTCCCCAAGTTTTCCGGGGGAGGACCTCCCGGACCCCCTCCCTACCTCCCCTTGGTCCCCAAAGAGGTCAGCGTCTCGTTTTGGCTTCTCCAAAATCTGGTCAACTTAAATGGCCCTACTCATTAATAAAATTTAGATTCTGACATTCGGAGCAATACACCCATCAACCTCCGGGGGGGGGGAGGGGGGGGCAATTATACCCAACAACCATTGACCCGCAGCTTGGGCGGATTGGCTGCTGTGCTTTGAATCCGGTATACTTGTCATTAAGGCTGTGCGATCAAAAAATGAAAATTAAATTTTTTTGGCTCATTTTATTCGCAATGGCAATAGAAACTATGGCCACCCAATTTTTTTGTGAAAAAAATTTTTATAACGTGAAATTTTACATCTAAAGTGCCAATTTTGGGGTATTTTCTATATCACCTCTTTTGAAGATGGCTCATCACATACGTTTCAATATTGGTTCATTACATGTCAATTAGATTCCTTAAGAGCTACATTTGTGTGTTTTGTATTTTTTTGTATTTGTTCAAGATATAATTTTTGTACTTTGTAAGTTATTTATCCAAACTGCTTAAAAATTGTATGTCGCTCTGAGCATAAACTTGCAAAGTAATTTTAATCAAGGCCCTGTAAAAATAAAAATTGTTATCTAGAGTAAAGTGCGAAAAACAATCAGATTTCAGCCCACAGATTATATGACGCAGTAGGCCACGCAGCACCCCTCCCCCTGAGCTGCCTATTGTGCCCACACGGACCGAGCGGGCACACGCGCACGTATCTCCGTCTCTCTTCTTGTCCATTGGTTTTTTCTCTCTCTCTCTCTCGCATCCCCTGTCGCTCCTTGCAATCTTCCACCCGGCCCCGGCCGTGCCCGCCACAGGGGCCCCGGGTGGACGTCTAGGTGCCACCCCGACATGTCGCCACCTAGCCATAGCGACAGATAGCCACCTCATAAAAATACACCAATCCCGTCAAAGTGCCACCCCGTCAGTCAAGTATGCCACCTTTCTGCCTGAGGTGGTGGGTTGTTCAGGTCACCACCCTGCTCTGTTTTCTTCTGTGTAGATAACGAGAGAGGCTTTCTCTTCCAGATATATCAATAATGTGCTTCGGAACTTGTAAAATTATAAGAACAAGATTATAATTTAGCCATTATATAAAACCATTGATTAATTCCTAAGATTAAGGGAGTTTGATAGTAATCAGTACTTTATATATGAAACCTATTTAATTTGATTTAATTAACTTTTTACTTATGATCCTGAGATTTGAATTAGTAATTTTAAATAATTTTGATCTAAATATTTTATAAATATTGTTTCTACAAATTCCATTTATCCTTTGACCTCGTTAAACCACTAACGACTATTTATAACTCACTCTGATATTTAAAAACCTATTGTAAATTTAATAAACATATTTAATAAATATTTTTGTAATAACTGCTCTTTACAAAGACATAATCGACTAAAAACATACAAATATGATATCAGATTAAAGGCCTGAATCTCACAATTACTATGCTACCAATTATAAATGGTTTAGAGGCAGTTTACACATCATAGGAACACTACAGGTGCATATCATGATAACATTTTCTCTCAAAAAATGTAAGGACAAGCTTATAGGTTGTAGGTTATCAGTCTTAACGATGATATGTAAACTGTCTGGAAATCTACTATATATTGGTCAAATTCCACTCACCTATCATAGCACAGCCTAAACTACTTGACCTAGAACCTTGAAAATTTGCATGAACGTTCCTTTTAGGGCGTAGTCATCCGCTAAGAACGGATTTTCCAAAATTCTAAGTTTGAAAAGGTTTTGGCGAGGTCGAAGTTTTCAAATTTTCCCATATAAAGGTATTTGGACGAGTTTTGTTTACATTTTCAATGTTCATGAAACAACCAGCTAGTAGTTAACTTCGGTAATGTATACCCTGTTACAGATGATTATTATTTGATTTTTCATCATGGCTTTGTGTTTTTGTTGATTTATTTCAAGAACATAATTGTTTACCTACTATATTAAAGTTACATTTGGTTTAGATATAATCCACCACTAATTAATAATGTTGCAGCGGGAGTTATCGTTCGGCAGCGGTTTCCGGCAGCGGGAGTTATAGTTTTTCATGAATGCGTCCCTAATATTATTTGTTATTACAACTATGCCTGTCACGATGATTTGGCATCTATCTTCTACTCTTATAATAATTCAGTTTAGTCCAACCTTCAGACAACTAAATCTCCAGTTCTACCGGGCCGATTTGATTAATTAATGGGTCATTGGAAAGCTCTCTCCCTGTAGATTGTCAAATAATTATGAAAGTTTGTTTTTGTTCAGATTTATGGTGAAAAAGTAAATACCCCCGTTGCAGCAGACCTGCATACTCAGCGAATTTCAAATGCAAAACAACATATTTCAATCCTTCATAGCGAGATTTGACATGTTTTTGTAAGCTCCATAAGAATAACATGGGGAATGAGTATGCAGGTGTGCTGCTACAGGTATATTAAAACTGGGTGGTTTTAATTCAATATTTAGTGGATCTGAACTAGAAGAAGCTATTTACCCAGTTTTATTGAGATATGTTGAGAAATAAGCGAGATATAGAATTTTAGTTATTTCCCATAAGGTTAACATTGGGACAACGTACTGTGTTTACCACTTTCAATATCTCGGTAACCAATGGACATAGAGCAGTGTTTCAAAATACTAAATTGTTTGTTTTTTGAGCTGAATTCAATGGTGCCCACAAAAATTGGATATATTTTATTTTTCTATGTAAAAAACTCTAAAAACCCATTTTTGAGGGGTTTATCCTCCTTTACCCCCCTTCCGGTGGTCCGATCGGGCTGGTTCACGAACTCGTCCAATTGATTACCACTTTACATGTCCGTACCGAATTTCATGAAGATCGGACCATTTTTGCGGCCGCTATCGTGCTAACAGACACATAGATATATATATATATATATATATATATATATATATATATATATATATATATACTAGCAGAACCCGTGGCTTCGCTCACGATAAAAATTATCGTCTAACCTTGATATGAAGAATCTAGAGGACTGAATAGAAAATATTTATATCAAGGAATATGTAATGTAGAGATATGTTTGTTTTATGGCGGAATGTAGGATAAAAAATATATATGCCACAGTAGAGTGGAGGTTTTCTTTTCACCGTTATAACTCGAAAACGCCCGAACTGATTTTAACTTCAAATGTGTCGATTTTAAAGTACTTCTTTGTAGATTTACCGTTACGTCCCTGGATTGCCTAGTAGGGCATCAATTAAGTACAGTAAAAGGCTGAATGTTCGAAACAGTTATGGTGCTATCCGCAGGCAGTATTTCAAACTCGATTCACTTAGTTTTTAACTTAAAATATGGGCGGGTAGTAATAGTTTAAGATCAACCACTGATTGCAGTATTTATTTTGCCGTGAAAAGCCGGGACACCGTCGAATTAGATTTGATGAAAAAGGAATTCGCCCAATTATTGTAACTGACATGATTGAAATTATAAACATGAAGGCCGCCCTAAGGAAATAACTATAGCTCCCGCTGCCTAAAAGATGATACCACATAATGAGCTTATGATTGAACGTATAAGGTACGAAACTAAACCAAATGTAACTTTTATATAGTACGAATGACCTAACAAAATCATCAAAACAACCATAAAATAATGATAAAAGGAATCAAATTATAAATCAGCTGTAACAACGTATCCGTTTGTGAAGCTAATATGCTTGATTGAATAAAATTTGAAATTTAAACAAAAGATCTTCCATTATATTTTAACATGGGGCATTTTCAAAGCTTCAGCTCCACCAAAAACCTCTAAAAACGTCGAATTTAAAAAAAATCCGTTCTTGGTGAATGCCAACACTCTTTAAGGAACGTCCAGCAAATCTTTAAGGTTCTAGGTTAAGTAGTTTAAAACTGCGTATGTCGAATTATACGAAACACCAAATCATCGGACAGGCATAGTTGTAATAAAAAAATTATTCGGAACGCCTCCAGGAAAAGCGATAACTCCCGCTACCGAAATATAGATGGTGCCACTTAACTAATTAATGGTGGATTTTATCTAAACTAAATGTAACTTTTATGTAGTACATAATTACGTCCTTGAAACAAATCAATAAAAATCAATGAAGCCATGATCAAAGAAATCAATTTATTAACATCTGTATCAACGTATACATTTCCGAAGCTAACTACCAGCTGATTGTTTTATGAACATTAAAAATGTAAACAAAAATCGTCCAACATACTTTTTAAATGGGAAAATTTGAAAACTTCGGCCTCGCCAAAAACCCCTTTATACTACGAATTTTGTAATTTCCGTTCTTAGCGGATGCCTACGCCCTAAGAGGAACATCCATGCAAAGTTTCAAGGTTCTAGGTCAAGTAGTTTGGGCTGTACGATGTTTCCACTGAGTGGTATTTGACAAATATATAGTAGATATATATAAATTCGAACGAATAGTGTTTTTTGCTTTTGGGGGCCCCAAAACGAAAAGCTATAGTGGTCCCAAGCTTAGGTCTTACCATGAGACCTACGGTAATAGCTTCTTCCCTATAGGGGAAATTCGCTAAAAACACATGTTTTCCATAAGAAATACATTGAAAACGGGTTTTTTCACATTTTTTACTTCGAGGCAAATTTTGGTTGGCTTTATTGAGTATTTTCAAGAAATGAATATTAGTCATTAGTAGGAAATTTAACTCTCTTTCAGAATATCACTTTCCACTTTAGCCGATTTCTTCATCATTTAAAAGTTATTTGCAAAAAACCTAAGCAACCTCCGAATTTATAGTGGTGAGAAAATACTGAATTAGAGATATTTTTGTTAAACTTTGTACAACTAAATCTAGAGTTCTACAGGACAGATTTTAATAATTAACAGGTCGTTGGAAAGCTCCATCCATGTAGATCTGCAAATAATTATGAAAGTCAGATTTTTAAAAGATTTATGGTGGAAACGTAACAACACAAATTTGCTATGAGAAATAGATGAAAAAACAGCTTTTTAAAGTTTATTTTTTTAGCCAGGTTTTGGCGTCTATTATCAGTATTTTCAATAAATGCATAGTACCAATTTGTAGTAAATTTTATTCTCTTTCAGAATATTACCTTCCACTTTAGCTGATTTTTGCATCATTTAAAAGTTATTTGCAAAAAACCTAAGCAACCTCCGAATTTATAGTGGTGGGAAAATACTGAATTAGAGATATTTTTGTTAAACTTTGTACAACTAAATCTAGAGTTCTACCGGACAGATTTTAATAATTAACAGGTCGTTGGAAAGCTCCATCCATGTAGATTTGCAAATAATTATGAAAGTCAGATTTTTTAAAAGATTTATGGTGGAAACGTAACAACACAAATTTGCTATGAGAAATAGATGAAAAAACAGCTTTTTAAAGTTTATGTTTTTAGCCAGGTTTTGGCGTCTATTATCAGTATTTTCAAGAAATGCATAGTACCAATTTGTAGTAAATTTTATTCTCTTTCAGAATATTAACTTCCTTTTTAGCCGATTTCTTAGCCAATTAAAAGTTATTTGCAAAAAACCGAAGCAACCTCCAAATTTATAGTGGTGAGAAAATACTGAAGTAGAGATATTTTTGTCAAACTTTGTACAACTAAATCTAGGGTTCTACCGAAAAGATTTTCCATGTAGATTTTCAAATAATTATGAAAGTTAGATTTGTTGAAAGATTAATGGTGAAAACGTAACAACACATATTTTCTATAAGAAATAAATAAAAAACAGTTTTTTAAAAGTTTCTTTTTGTATCCAGGTTTTGGTTGTCCATTATCAGTATTTTTAAGAAATGCATAGTACCACATTGTAGTAAATTTTATTCTCTTTCAGTATATTACCTCCGTTTAAAAGTTATTTGCAAAAAAGCTAAGCAGCCTCAGAATTAATAGGTAGTGAGAAAATATTGAGTTAGAGATTGTTTTTTTTAACTTCATACAACTAAATCTATAGTTCTATACGAAACTTTCTCCTTCTAGATTTGCAAATAATAAAAAAAACTTGATTTTTTTCAAGATTTACGGAGAAAATTTGTAAATACCCACATGCTTCCTATAAAAAAAACCTAAAGACAGGGGTTTTAAGTTCCTTTGTAGCCAAGTTTTGGCTGCCAGTTATTAGTATTTTCAAGAAATTAATTTCGATGTCTTTTGGGAAATTTTATTCTCTTTCAGAATGGTCGATTTATTACTCTTTTATTACTTTCCACTTTGGTCGATTTCTTCAGCATTTTAAAGTTATTTGCAAAAAGCTAAACAACCTCCGAATTTATAGTGGTGAGAAAATACTGAGTTAGAGATTTTTTGCAAAACTTTGTACAGCTGAATCTACAGTTCTACCAGAGAGATTTTAATATGCGGTCGTTGGAAAGCTTTCTCCCTGTAGATTTACAAATAACTGTGATAATTTAACTTTTATAAGATTTATGGTGGAAAAGTTTAAAAAAACATGTTTTCTATAGGAAATACATTAACAGCTGATCATCTGATCATGTTTTTTTTTTCAAAACAATTTTATTTTTGAAAAAATCCAATTATCTTTCTGACATTTCACAAGAAAACCCCATATACTATGTACTATTTTTCTAGAGACCGTTGTATTTAACCACAACGGACATTGAAGCTAGTTTAATATAATTCAAAGTACTTTGTTTAAAGACTGAAGAGCGTATTGCCTTTTGTGGGTAAGTCTTGAGACTAAATCCCGACAGGATTGAAAGAGGGAGGTACAGTGATTGCTTAGTCAGAAACAGACTGTGCTGTAATAATGTGATTCCTTGATCTATTTTATGTAAAAATCTCTAAACTATACAAATCCCTGAATGCAAGTTATAATTATATTATGTTCTACCATATATTTGTGGTTTTATGGTTGTTTTGATGATTTTTTTAGGTCATACGTACTATTTAAACGTTACATTAAGTTTAATTTTGTTCCTTATGTGTTTAATCATAAGCTCATTATGTGGCGCCATCTTTATTTAGGTCGCGGGAGTGATAGTTATTCCCTTAGGGCGGCTCTTATGTTTATTATGTTTATGAAATTATTATTACAATCATGCCCGTTACAATAATTAGGCAAATTTCTTTTTCATCTAATTAACTGTGTCCCAGCTTTCATGAAAAAAATAAATACTGCAATCAGTGGCTGATGCCCTACTAGACAATTCAGAGACGTAATGGTAAACCTACGAAGAAATACTTTAAAGTCGACACATTTGATGTTAAAATTGGTCCGGCAGTTTCCGGTTATGACTGTGAAAGCACAACCTACGCTATCTACTAAGGTATATCTTTTTTAACCTACACTCCGCCATAACACATAGACATACCTCTACATTACATATTCCTTGATATTACCGTTTCATTTCAGTCCCTTTAGATTCGTCATATCAAGGTTAGACCATATTTTTTATCGTGAGCGAAGCCACGGGCAACTGCTAGTCATTTATTTTTTATACTAAAAAAAATTCTAAGATTTAGACCTTTATTTCATTTTTGATAATATGTTTAGTTATAATTTTTACATAGTTTGTTTTTCCATGCAACTGCATGCTTCCAGAAATAGTAGATAGTAGGATAGTTCGAGGGCTTAGGGCACGAGACTCGGATTACATTTTAGAGGCACAAGACAAGAGAAATCAGAAAATACTAGACAAAAAGTCATAATCCATGAACTCTCTCTTCCAGATTTACCATACCTGTTTACTTGCCTTGTACCTGTTCATTTAATGTACATTGTATGGCAGTTTCGTACCAATGGTATGTGTGTTTATAAAGAGTGTCACGGAACTATCTATCAATATTTTTAGGTTTTATTCCTGGTTGATAAGCAAGTAAAAATATGTTATTCTCAATTCCGAAATCTCAACATTTACTCGTACAGTCGGCATTTTGTTTTTCACAAAATATTTTTCATACAAAAACGGTTTATTGTAACGAAGTAAAACGTTTTATACAGTTATATCACCTCAGAAGGTTATTACTGAAAAATAATATTCTTTTCAATGTTTATTTCGGATATGGTGGCTGAAGTTTCAAACGTAAATATCTAAAGACCTTATTACGACAGTAAATATTTTATAGATAAAATTTGTTAATAGTTCAATTAAAAATAATACGGTACCAAAGTAATGGAAATCGGTTCATAAATACGGGAGGAAACTCATTTTTAGGAAAATGCGTTTATACCAATAATACTCAACAAACGTATTTTATCACACGTCCTTGTATTACTTATAAAAAAACTACTTTTGTAGAAAAAAAATGATTTTTTCATGATCATCACTATTAGTCTTTGGTCATCTAATATAGTATATTTCATTACTAAAAATGACCGAGTAACGAAAAACAGCTTTAGGTCCGTGAGATGAACTATATTTTTCGTTATATTGCTCTATACAACACGCAAACTGCTTAAGAAAACCAACATTTATTTCACCTATAAGATGAAATTCTTCTCAAAGGAATGTACTCGTACAACGGATTATCCAAAAGAAAGTTTTTTTAGATGTGTTATAAACATTTTGAGCTTATTTATATTTTTAGGTAGATTATTATAAAAGCGTGTTCCTGGATAGGATATATTTTGTAAATTGGATTGTTCCGTGGCCTACTATTACATTATTGGTTTTATTTCTTGTTTTTTTTTTTTAACCATGGATATTTTTCATTCTTATATCACTTATAGTGTAAATTTAAAATATGGTCGATTGTGTCAAAAAATGTAAACTAAACTCTGTAAATAGTCTTAAATCTATAAATTTATATCTACATGATCCTCTATAACTCTTTTGTGTGTACTCCTAATAACAAACTAAATATCATGAAAATTATTTACTTCACCTAAAATATGAAACTCTTTAATGGGATACACAATGGATTGTCCAAAAGAAAGTTTTTTAAGGTTTTCCTAAACATTTTGAAATAATTTATGTTTGTGTGTAAGGAAGTGGTTTGACATAATAATGTTTTCATGCATTTGAGGTTTTTTGTACGTAGGGTTTTGTTCATAGCCTTATTATTACATAGTTATTTTTATATCTTACTAACCCCGGCTTTGCCCGGGAGATTTTATTTTCTTGTTGTTTCTTAGTGCTGAATTGTATTAGCAACCATAGTAGCTGACCATGTGTAATATAATTTACAATTAATGACAATGTATATAATTTCTATATACATGTTTCTCTATGTATATCTCTATTAATATAATGTCCCTATTATTAGAGATACGACATCGAGTCTAATCCCCTTTTTTTATTTTCCCTATTTATTCCATCAAAACAACGTTATAACCAAAGTTGTATCTTTTTCCATTTTTTATTTAGCCACGTTTTATCGAATAGCGCCTTCCGCTGTTTTCCCCTCCCACAACGTAATGGATCAAATGAATAATAGGCGACTTACAACTTTTGACTCACCTTGGTTCATATCACAATAATCAACATTGCATAGCTTTTTGATGTACGGTCAAATCCCCTTTGCTCCTGGAATAACGGCCACCCCTAAGACCCATATCGCCGAGCTCTAGCCTGCAGCACGCCGACGAAGTGAAAGTTGGTTGACATCAACAATGGGGTTGGGTCAGACCGCGAGCGATTGTATACGTCTGGGGTAGAAGAGGCAAAAACCTGCGTTTGTGTGAGTGTGCGCTCAGCTGGTCTGCATGTGTGTGAGTGAGCAGAAAAAAAGCGACTGACCTGCGCTCTAGGCGGAATAGTTTGTCTACAGAGGCGGTCGCACAACCTTAACCTCTGTCCCCACGCAACGCACGCGCACGCACGCACGCACACGCGCACACACACACACACACACACACACACACACACACACACAAACGTACCATTTACAACACACACACATGCACACGCACACTCACATACGTTCCTGCGTCGAGGTGTGGCTTCCGTTTTGGCGGGTTTTCATCGTGGGAACTCTAGACTCGAGTGGCTAAATAGGTTCACGCATTCATATTGTTTGTTCGCGTATTCGCTTCCGTTTACTTCACTGGATTCTGAAATCACTCTAAAATGGATTTATAGGCTACTGGACACAAGGAATCGAGTCTATCGTTAAGTCATACCAAAAAGTTACGGCTACAAACTACCCAAGAATACAAGCTAAACCATAACTGGGCCTACAAGCAACATGAATAACTAAGTCTAAAAGCTATGCTACAACTAGATGTACAAGTTACCTATTTACCTGGAAGAATTCGACAGAATCGGAGCCCCTGCTGAAAGGGATTAGGAAGCAGGGCGACCTTCGGGAGGAAGGGGAAGAAAGAAAAAGGAACAATTGTAATAGACTTACTCACCTGGGTCTCCAAGGATTGAATCTAAATATAGGGGAAAAGAGGTAAGGATAGAAAGATGTGAAAGTAGGAGAATAAAGTGAGGAGAAGGAAAGGAAGAGGTGCTGGAGAATTATGATGATAGAATTTATATGAATTAAGCAGGGAAAATAGGATTGGATTAATTAGAACGGATGGATAATGATGGATGGAGATTGAGAAAGAGAAAATAAGGGCTTGAACTTTGAAATGGAAAAGAGCGTGGCAATGTTAAGAAGATTGAGAAAGTAGGAGGATGAAGGGAGGAGGAAGGAAAGATAGAGATTAAAATAGGCTAAGTTACAAGAAAGCAATTAAGGAATTCCTCCCCCCTCCAAAGTAGGAAGAAGGAAAGATAGAAAGGATGACGAAATTTAAAAACCAAGTTACGTCGTAAGGAAGTAACTTGGAGAAAAGGAAAGACAGAAATGAAAAAAAACTTCATTGGATTCTGTTCTTTTAGATACTGTACAAAAGTGATCTGAGTGTCTCGTAAGTATGCGACAATCGGACTTTTCCAACTCAGTCGACTTGATGAAAAGAGAGATTAAATGCACGTTTAGGTTTTTAGATGAATTGGAATATTGTTATTTTTACACTGAGTCGTCGATCTTGACCCGAAGTGGAATAACCTGAGGACTAATCGTAGTCCAAACTAAACTAACCTGAAATCGTAGCCCAAAATAAACTAACCTGAAGACTAATCGTAGCCCTAAGTAGACTAACCTGAAGACTAAATGAAGCCCAACGTAGACTAACCTAAGATGGACGGACTCGCCTCCCGATTTTTTCTCCTCTTTTGAATACTATACGAATACGACTGCCTGCAAAGCAATCACCGTTATCCTCAGTATTTTTTTGAGCTTGAGATACCTAGAGTCAATTTTTGTATGCCCTCTGATCCAAACAAGTGTTCTATTCATTATGCATACAGAGCTACAAAGACGAATCCAATAGATCGGTTTTGATCACCTTTAGAATCCAAGTGCCAAGTCTTCATTAGATTAAAATGCTGTTGCGAACAATTATTTGATGATATCCCGATTAAAAAAGAATTATACATGTATTTTGTTACGTTCTGGGGCCAGCTGTGCAACTAACAGTATGGGCATTATAAATACTATTCCCATCAATAAAATAAAGTCCATGAAATTTGTTTCGAAGTATATAATTATTAATATCCAAATACGGTATCATTGAAATCGGCGCCTGTAAGTCATTAGATAAACAACATTCGATGAGTCGATTTTTTACAAAGTAAAACGAATATTATTTCCTTAAAACAATTTCAGTTCGGACGAACAAAATACTTTTTACCACTGTAATGTAGACTAAATATCTATCGAACCATATCTACTACAGAGCCAGCTCCTCTGCACGGCGAGACACAGACATCTACTACAGAGCGAGCTCTTCTACACTGCGAGACACAGACGTCTACTACAGAGCGAGCTCCTCTGCACGGTGAGAAACAGACGTCTACTACAGAGCGAGCTCCTCTGCACGGCGAGACACAGACGTCTACTACAGAGCGAACTCCTCTGCACGGCGAGACACAGACATCTACTACAGAGCGAGCTCTTCTACACTGCGAGACACAGACGTCTACTACAGAGCGAGCTCCTCTGCACGGCGAGAAACAGACGTCTACTACAGAGCGAGCTCCTCTGCACGGCGAGACACAGACGTCTACTACAGAGCGAACTCCTCTGCACGGCGAGAAACAGACATCTACTACAGAGCGAGCTCCTCTGCACGGCGAGACACAGACATCTACTACAGAGCGAGCTCCTCTGCACGGCGAGACACAGACGTCTACTACAGAGCGAGCTCCTCTGCACGGCGAGAAACAGACATCTACTACAGAGCGAACTCCTCCGCACGACGAGACACAGACATCTACTACAGAGCGAGCTCCTCCGCACTGCGAGACACAGACATCTACTACAGAGCGAGCTCCTTTGCACGGCGAGACACAAACATCTACTACAGAGCGAGCTCCTTTGCGCGGCGAGACACAGACATCTACTACAGAGCGAGCTCCTTTGCGCGACGAGACACAGACATCTACTACAGAGCGAGCTCCTCCGCACTGCGAGACACAGACATCTACTACAGAGCGAGCTCCTTTGCGCGGCGAGACACAGACATCTACTACAGAGCGAGCTCCTTTGCACGGCGAGACACAAACATCTACTACAGAGCGAGCTCCTTTGCGCGGCGAGACACAGACATCTACTACAGAGCGAGCTCCTCCGCACGGCTGGACACGGATATCTACTGCAAAGCGAGCTCCTATGGCTCTCCTGACATTACCATACAATCCCGCCATCGCTGATCCATCACACGACTGGGATACAGAACGCTTTTCTCCTCTGGGAAGTGGGGGTCCTCGGTCAACTTTCCTCATAGACTTGGCCTTGAACCCATCAATTATTTTCTCTTTTATTGTGTTTAGATGTCTTCTTTATAGCTTAATAAAATGAGCCATTGCTGCGCCTCTGGATGCAGTGGTCTTCGTGATTGCTTAGTGCTGACCAGCCTTTCTTTGTGCTGGTAATGCTCTTTTACGGTGTTTTTTGAAAGATTAAAACTAAATTGGATATTTGAATGGTCTTTAAAATAATGCTTTTAAAATTGAAAATATCTTACTTAAAAAGAACCTAATTAACTTTTGGAAAAACATATACTTGAGTCTGCCACTATGGATGTTCACATAACGTTCCAGTGAAGTGGCATGACAATACCCTGATTATCGAAAGAAGGTGAGCGGCGGAGCGAGCGCGCGGCAGTAAAAACATTATTATTCAAAACCCTGTAGAAAAATTAAAAAACGCTGTTAAAAATTTGCAGTCGACTTTATTCCAATTACCAGTTAATTACGTTATCAGCACTGTTTTCAAATAATATTTTACGTATATCGTTTAGTTTATACTGTGATATTGTAATGAGCCTAATTTGCACAGGGGTAAGAATTGGCTCATTAGGCCTAGTCATGGGACCAGTAGGCCTAGGCCTACCTAGCCTATGTCCAGCCTATGGAGGGAGTGTTGGCAATCAGTATAAACACTGCTATTTCCCTAACTTAAACCCTTTGAGTGATTAAGTAGCTCACGGTGTTGGGGTGGATGGTTATAACCCTAATTATCAACATCGGAAGGCTAACCTAGTCGGTCCCATAACTGCCAACTCCGATCGCCGGTTTTGATGTGGAAAGCAAAGTGTTGAGGCGTATAACGGCGACTATAATCTAATATAAACACTTAGTTGGACACGTAATTAGATCTTTTCCTTGGGAAACGTAATATTTGCGAACGGAACTACGGTTGTTGTTGTTGTGAACAACATAACCTAAAAGACGTCGTCACGACTCTGTGAGTTGAGCAGACGGTGACAGGTGACAGAGCCTGCGCTGCTTCTTTTCGCCGAGCGCGCCAATAAGCTGTTTTCTGGCAGAGACTGAAAAACAGTGGCCCCGGATATAGCTTTTTTTTAGCTTGTAACCAGCCGCTTTATCAACTGGGAAAAAAGGCTGGTGATTCATCACCGGAAGGGGTGAGCACATGGTGTGCTGATAACCCCTCGATCAACACTTGCGGCTGCGCTTTTCAAGTGACCGGATCGTAATTCGAGTTGTTGTGTGAATTCTTCCCCGGGACACTTACGCTAAGTGCCGTCATTTCGACGTCTTCCGATACATTTTGTATTAAAGGTACGTCAGCGTCATTTCTGAATTTAAGTTAATAAGTCGATCTGTAAACTTTTCTGTAAGTTGATCGTGTCGCAGGATAGGGATCCGAGACCTATCCTGCTCGTCTCTTGGCTGTAACCAAGACTAGTTAAATTAATTATCTTGGTGCCGATTATCATTTAGTTTTCCTTTTGGGATATTTTCCAAATTCTTTAAACCAATTTAGAGTAATTGGTGATTTGTATCATTGGTTTAATTCCTAGATTTCCTGCTGTCGTAACAGGCTTAGTCTTGTCAAAACCTGCTGTGCAACAGGAGTGTAAGGTCTGTCCTGCTCCTGTAATTACTGGTCGCTAGTGAAATAGTTTAATGTTGTTTCTTGATTAGGGTAAACATTAACTATGGGTAACTAGTGTTAACTCTGAACATCTCACCGAGCTAGGGAAAACAGCAGAGGGCATTTTACTTAGAAGGTGTTTCCAGATTTAGTCTGTCCTAAGTTGAATGTCATCTAGGTTGAATATAATTGAGCTCTCATATCTGAATATCTGATAACTACTGTGATTTCGATCCTCGACCCCTGGAATTATCCCAGCGACCGAGCTGAGCGATTCCAAGGCCTCTGACAACCCGTGACATGATTTCCTGCGGTTCGGTGTACTAGTGTAACCGATCATCTTTTCTCTTACCAGGAAATATCCGTCACAATATATATTACTAAAAACACGATTTACGAATTAAAATGTCAAATCTTTGTGTTTGATTTATGATAACTCTGCTTAGGAGCATCGGGGAAAAATTCCTGTACAGAACCTTTAGTCAACTTTCTAGGAAACACTATATCCAAATTTGAGAGTCATGTAATTAATATTTACGTCGTTATTAATTTATTTCTAAAGTACTGTTATCTCAGCTATTAAACTACTTTGATGAATGAAATTCAGTAAACATTGTCTTTGAATGAAATGTAAGTTAATTCCGTTACAGTTTTATGTTTTTATTGGAATGGTTTGTCATAATAGATTAATATAAACGATTGTATCACTGCGAGGCAGAGCGCAACAATGACTGTTGACGTACAGTCTGGACCTAGTGGACCGATTTTATTCGCGAGTCACTGCATGTCTCAGTTTTTCTCTTACAAACAACGCCTGCTTCCAGATGTAGAATCCATTGTAAAAACAATGCCGATTTACCAACATTGAACAATAAGGAACCTTTCAGTTCCTTCGAACTGCATGTGCTGTCTGTTTTGGAAGCTTGTGCTCCGTTGTTGTTGGCCAGTTGCTGTACCTCGTCTGGATCGCGCTCGGCCGAGCAAGGTTGGTAATTAAATTCAATTATCAACTGATTACGGATTTATCTAGTAGTATTGAAGTAATTTTTTAAGTGAATATTGATTGTGGAAACTATCTAATGTCATTAAGGGAAAAATAAAAATAAAATCTCAAATAACAAAAGAGTTGACAGTTCTCTAAAAATAAATTAATAACGACGTAAATCAATATTAATCACAAGACTCTCAAATTTTGATATATTGCTCCCAAGAAAGTCAACTAAAGGTTCTGTACATGCATTTATTCCCCGGTGCTTCTAAGTAGAGTTATCATGAATCAAACACAAAGAATAGACTTTTTTAATTCGAAAATCGTGTTTTTAGTAATATAACTCGCAGTATAAACTAAACGAAATACGTAAAAAATATTTGAAAACAGTGCTGATAACTTAATTAACTGGTCATTGGAATAAAGTCGACTGCAAATTTTTAACAGCGTTTTTAACATTTCTACAGCGTTTTGAATAAGAATGTTTTTACTGCCGCGCGCTCACTCCGCCGCTCACCTTCTTTCGATAATCAGGGTATACAACTGTCGTTTCAGCAATCAGGTAGCTACGCGAGCGAGACGCTTATACACTTCTCTTTCCGACAAATGTGCAAGGACGATTTCTTTCCTCCGGCCGGGATGTCTTCTAGAAATGTTGAACAGTAAGTGTATAGAATCTACAAACACTAATATTTCAGGCTGGATTATTTTTAATTTATTTTTATCTATTTCTAATTAGCGCTGATTGTCGATATTAAACTTCATCTTTATACATGTAATTGACGTCAACAACGTGCAATGGGAAAGAGTCTGTAAAACCAGAAAATGCATATAATTAAACTAGTTGGCTCAATGGGGACTCCACCATAAGGGCCGTGGGGACCCTTTGGGGGGTCTTTGCCCCAAAGCAAGGGGTAGGTAAGGACAAGATTTGGGTGGTAAGGGAGAGGGTGGTGGGGTTAGGAGGTTAACGCATTTTTTAAAGTGCACACGATTTTAAACATTAAAAAATGAAAATTTGCTGTATTTATTGGTTATATTTAGGGATTATATTGTGTTGTTATTCACGGGTCAAAGATGGTAAATAACTTCTGAAAAAACGTGACTCGTGATATTAACAAACTGCAGGTAAGGCATAGGTCCCTCAGCCCAAAGTAAAACCAACGAATAAATTTGGAAATTGTTGGACGGTTCGCCCAGGATGATATCAATTCCTGAGGTTCCATTACGTGAGGAGCAGGGGCCTATTTGCCCAGAGTGATACCAATTCCCGAGGTTCCATTACGTGAGGAGCAGGGACCTATTTGCCCAGAGTGATATCAATTCCAGAGGTTCCATTACGTGCGGTGTAGGGATCTATTTGTCCAGAGTGTGATATCAGTTTCTGAGGTTCCATTATGTCGGGTGTAGGGACCTATTTGCCCAGAGTGATATCAATTCCTGAGGTTCCATTACGTGAGGTGCAGGGGCCTATTTGCCCAGAGTGATATCAATTCATGAGGTTCCATGACGTCCGATGTAGGGATCTATTTGCCCAGAGTGATATCAATTTTTGAGATTCCATCGCGTGTTTGGGGGACCGATTCACCCAGACTGATATCAGTGAATACCAATACAAGGCATTTTCGAGCAGTAATTTTTAAATTCGAGTCAAATTTTAAAAAATACTCGTGAGTTTCGAGCTTTTTGAGTCGAGTATTTTGAAGAGTTAAATAAAACGTCTACGTTACGTTATCATAAAACCAACAATAATAATTAATAATAACCTACTTTAAATAATTGATTTGTAACCTACATTACAATACCAGAAATTAAAAGCAAGGGATTTTCAGATCACCAAAAGTAAAAAAATCTTTATTCAGATATTCTTATCAGCACTGTGGGCCTAAATATTTTAATCAGTTACCAGAAGAGATTAAAAGTTGAGTGATCCTGAAAGAATTCTCCGTTCGTTTAAAGGATTGGCTTTTCAAAACACCAACCGTAGACTTTTTAAATGACTTTCTGTGTTAATTGTTGATTAAATAACTTATTATCCTATTTGAACTCAACTTTGTGTTTTTATTATTGTAGTTCTAATTTGGTAACTTAAGAATTATTAATGCTTATCACATGAAAAATAGATTAATATTTACTGCGAGGAATGTTTTGTTTTATTTTTAGACGCCACGGAGAGCGGCAAAATGTGCAATTTCAATAAGAAGGACTCAAATATTTTGTTTTTATAATTTTCTTGAATTAATGTATAAACGTTTGCACATTAACTGGATTGTGGCAACGTAGTTCCGAGGTTAACTTATGTTGTTTGCAAATTTGATATTTATTTTTGGAATAAAGTCATTATTTCACATTTCATTATTTCATAATAAAAGACAATGTAATATTTTATTAATAGTTCAAGTGTTTCCGAGTTAAAAGTAGACCTGTGTTTTAAATTAACTGACGATAAATCAGGTCGTACTGTGGTTTACTCAATTTGATTAAAATCTCAGCCGGATGATGTAAATAGTAACACCCAGCTACACTTGCACTTGTATGCTCATAACAAATTAATCCTTTATAATATATTCTTTGTGATTCAGTAATAAAAAATCAAATCAATCTCATTGAGGATGAGTAGGTAAAAATGTTAAATTCTGGCAAGGAATAAAGTGATATAAATTTACTGATATTGACAACTCAACAAAACCACTTTAATTCAAGTGACTTTGGCTGTGTGAAAAACGCCCGTAAAACTAAATCGCGTGTGCCAAAGTTGGATGAACGGCGGGAGTAACTATTCGTCTAAATTTTCGAGTATTTTGAAAAACCTTTGAGTCGGGTCAAGTGGAGTAAACTAGGCTCTGAAAAAAGCTCGTTACCCAAGTACTCGCACCCCCTAACATAAACAAATATCTACAGTTTCTGTCCTCAGTGGCAATGAATACAGAAACTATTATCTGTATTCATTGTCAGTGGTGATATCGGTCGCCGAGGTCGGGGGTCGGCCGAGTGTGGGACCGATTTCACGGTGACTGCCGCCCGGCAGGGGCTCTGGTCGATGCGCTTGCACTCACACAATTTGCCGGCAGGAAACATTCGGTCCTATAATTGCTTCCGTTATAGTGTTATGTAAAATACATGCCGTCAGACAATACTTAACTATTTGTCGCTCGATCAGAATTCACTCCTTTGCCTTTAGGTCATACCGGTTCTATGTTTCTGGGGAATCAAGGTTTTGTGATATAATATTTAACCTCCCCTTTTTCTGAGTTCTTAATGAACCCTCGCAGTTACTTCATAAATTACTTTTCTGAGCATCGTAGTTTATAACACATTTTAGAAACTAAATTTATTCTCGAGATTTGCACGAGTACACGAAAAGACTGGAATACTGTGCACCCAACTCCCCCAATATCCATTTACACACTGAAACCCCCAGCGGCTCAAAATCACGTAAACTTTCCCACTGTCACTCCTTGAGTGACGATGATTGGGGACAGTTTACATTTGGCATCAAAGAAGGCAGAAATTCACCCTAAGCCCTTCGTGATTATTTTAATCCGTTGTGAGAGTACCGAGCGGGCTACGTAACTATATCTGACATTTTGCAATGACAATATAATTCACTCAGCTCTTCCAGCAACACGTGTGTTAAGCTCTACAGTTTTGAGGAAGTCGAACACAACAGAGGTTTACTCCTATTGAAAACTCAAATAGAACTTCCCAATCAGAATATCTTTGTAAAGCGTCGTATACAAGATTTTGTCAATCTTTACGAGATTGGAAATTTATCAAAATAAAGTCAACATTTTAGTTTACAAATACACGCCTTATAATGTTTGGAGGAGGAATGGGTTTGAAGGGTGGTATTCCTCTTGCCATATTGGATAACAGATGTACGTACATGTTACTTAAGAGGAGGTTGGATAGACGGGTGCTGCTAATAGAATGATGCGGCGAAGCTTGAAACTAGATTGCTCCGCCGTATGTAATGCACGAAATAGTGCCGTTTGCCGTGTGTTGAATGGCTAAATTTCATCACAAGTCAGCTGATCGCTAGCAATTCCTTCAAATCAGCGAGAACAGAAGCTCAAATTGACCTTGAATTTTCGCTCGACATGCTTTTTGGTATGCGAGAATTTGTCGTTGTTATTAATTAAATCATTTCGAAAGCCGAATATTAGAAATCTCAATTAAATTATCTACCGGACGTAGGAAGCCGATTTTCGATAAATTTGATAAATGACGTAAAAAAACGCTATCAAAAGTTATTTTTCCAATTTTACAAAAAATGGCTAGTTTATGTGAAAATTTAATTCCTACGTCCGGTAGAGTTTAAAAAGAGCTTTAATTTGACATATAAACTTTAGTTTTCGGTCCATAAATAAACGAGAAATCCCGCATACCAATTAACATTGGTTCTTATGGAGTATAAATCCAATATGACCGCCAACTCCAACCTCCTCTTAAATTAAAACTAATCGTGACGTAATCAAGAGGCTAGAAGAGGGGTACGTACAAACTCGCCAACTTTTCTTGGACCATTTTTTAGCATTCAAACTCGCCAATTTCGAAACTGGTATAAAGACTAGGGACAGGGCTCAGGCCGGCCACATACAAACTGGCCAGATATCTGTCCGGGAGCAGGTAGCCCCTTCCACGGCTACCGGTGACAACTGTGGGATCCCCAGCCTCAGCTGCACACATATTCAAGTCTGCATTTTTACTCTGCATCAAATAAAAATTATAATCATGCTAAGCGTGTGGGAAAATGTTGGTTCTAAAACAACCCAACTGTGATTTGTTTAATAAATAACATAGGATTTATTTTAATGAATGAATGAAATAAATGAAAAATGAATGAAAAGTAGGTTTATTCAATAAATACAAAAATGTATATTATTGAACACATGCAGCAAGCAATAAATACATGCATAATAACTTACTAATAACAATATGATTTATAATACTATATATAGCATGCTCATTATATTAATTCTTATAATCATTTTTCTAAGCCTACATTGGAAAAGGCCTACACGGGCAGTAGCCTGTGCGTAGGCCTTGTAGTTGTTACCGATCACTAATATAATATGTGGCATCTGATTGAAACCTTCTTTTACAAAAAGCTAGACTACATTTTACAGGATTTTTTTTAATTAAGAGAAAAATCTTTTTCTTTTTATCTTCCTCCACTCTTAACCAATATTCAGTGAAATCAATAAAATCTAGATTCGTTTTATAACTATCTACATAAACTAAAAAATCTTCTACATTTTAAAAAACTTCTTATATTTAAATGCAAAACTTTTTTATTATTCCTAGTTTCTGCAGTTGATTCTACCCTAAAAAACCTGTTGAATTCATTTATGGTATTTAGTCCCAAACAAGCATTGGTAATGATAAATGAGCTGTCGTCGTTATCATCGTTCAAAGTTCTCATCGGTCACACAGGCCCCCTGCCCAGTGGTACAGTTAAATAGAGTAATTAATAGCTCGTACCAACAAATGCACTTGGTCTTATGAATTTTTTTACTAAAATAAAAAATTTAAATACTGTCAAAAATAGCTTACTTTTTTGTTAAAAATATACGTCGATTTACAAGCAACAAATGAAGAAAACTTATTGTCCGAAAAATGTAAATATTATTTAAAGTGTATTTGACAGATATGCATGCAAACTTGAATATTTTAGGAAGAAAAAAGTAGTAGTACGGTAATGCAATTCTAACTTATTTTCCTCAATTGCATGCAAATAAATTTCCTTTTAAGAACTATTTATCAAAGCCTATGTTTACCACATTTGCATGCTCGTTTCAAGTAATTTATTTATTTGCTTACAAACTTTTTTATTTGTCTGTATATTAAAGTATGGTTGAACGTTTTAAGTTAACACAATAGACCTATATTTGTAATATAATGATAGAGTAGGATTTACAGGGAGGGCCACTATTAATCCCCCTGGAGGGAATTTTCGACTTATATTTTTTTGTTGGTATTGACATGTACTTTAAGGTTTTGCTTGTTTGCAACATGAAAAATACAACTAACCCAAGAAAATTGGTAATAGTTTTTTCATTGGCATTATTTTTTGTTTTGTTTTTATGGTCTATGCTGTAATTTTTAAGTAGTAAACAAGCAAAACCTTAAAGCACATGTCAACTCCAACAAAAAATTTATGAGTAAAAAATTCTCCCAGGGGGAGCGTTTTACATGGGTGGCCCAAGGTCTAATTTGATATTACTAATTAATTCTTTGGACTTGTCCATCCACTTATATTTTTTAAATTACACTATACGTCTAATTTAGTGGTTGGTTTAGTTTAAACTTCACAAGCGGATGGTTAAGGTCCGTGTTATACACGGACATTTAGCGTCCCAAGCGGCTAGGCCGCCGACGTCCCGCCTGCGTCCCGTAAAAGTGTCCGGTAAGTAGTTTAGCGTCTCGGAAACTTAATGCTGTAGTTATTAAGTATTATTATTAGTATACACATTAACCTACGGACCTCTGTCTAAAACGACTTCTGGGCGTACGGTCCGTTTTCCGCCAAGAAGGAATTTCACAGATACAAAATAATGAACATTCTAAGGTGAGCCAAGATTTTTTTCTTTGTCAATATATTACTTTGGATCGTATCGAATGAGCTAAAATAATTGTGGGAGAATCATGAATCGACGGGAAAATATTCGACAACGTTTCAAAACACCCGAACCATATCCTACCCCTAAACCGTTTCTTTATCCATTAGGCAGAGTTACAGTCGATATTCGCTAACTCGAAGTGCCATGGGACCATAAAGTTTTTCTTCCAGTTACACATCGTTCAACTTAAGTGTAGTTCTAGTTTTAAAGGCAATTCTTACTTAATTTAAATGAGGCAACTTACAGAGGTAATTCGAGATAAATTCGAGATATAAAGGCAAACGAAAAGAAAATCCGAGTTACAGAGGTACAGAATGTGACACTAGACCGAATCGACACTTTGCGACCTTTACGCCAGAGTTTCGTCTTACGTAGAGGTCGGTCGGGTAAACTTCGAGACATAGAGGAAACTCCAACTTTGAGAGGTAAAATGCAAATTTAATTCCACTTATCTACTGAACTTCGAATTATAGAGGTAATTTTCTTGTCGCTTCGACATAAGTGAAAATATAACCAAATTATTTCGAGTTACGCATGGTTTTTATTTCGACGTAAACAGGTTTTTCCTTGGGCGAAAAATAATTCGAGCTATCGACGATTTCGAGGTATCGAGGTTCGAGTTATGGAGAGTCGACCGTATTCGGTATAGGTGGCCGTGGCTGTGGCGACGCCGACGCAGACAGCTACTAGCCTAGGTCCGCGACACTCGCACATTATAAAGATCTCCAGGCAGTCTAGGTACCGTCGATTAATTACCCTAAGTGGTGGTTCCCGATAATGATCGGTTCGTTGCGTCGGAGCGTGGGCGCCGCCGTGGGCGCTGCCGCAACTCGCCCGACAATACCAACAAACCTACAACATTCTACCGCTAGCCTACTTGATCAATTCACAATAGACAATGTATCATTTGTTTGATTATTATTCGTTATAAATTATTTAACAACTCCCTCGGGGTTCCTAACACCATTAGGGCGAAGCTCGGGTGAGTCGGAGTCGGAGGAGAGAGTGGCACCGACACTAAACCGCCCTCGATTACATTTTGAGGCTTAACTTTATCGGTCTCCACCGTTAAAGTCTACGTTAAAAATTGATATTTTTCGATTTAATATAAATACTCGAACTCCTTAAAAAAAGTTTTATCCTTATCGATGTATAACTTATTGTGAGTAAACTATTTTGACCACTATTTTATCCGTTGTGCTGAAATGTCGATTCCAATAAGTTCTTTGTCCAATAAGTTCTGGGGCTCATTGAAAGAGCCTTTTTCAAAAAGCTCTTTTCATGAATGTATTCGAGAACTGTAAACATTCGGTTTGTTAGCAGATTCAATTTCATGATAGAAATGTAGTTTTTTCTAAAGTAATTCTTTTAATCATTCTTTGGTGAGACATGTACCTCATGAAGGACGTTATCCTGAATATGAGTGAAGGATGAGTGTGAAGATCGTGATAATAGTGGCGCGATCTTGTAGCCTTGTTACTGACTAAGGTTGGCACGTTCCTTAAGACAGGACTGTTAATTAATAGCCCAACAGCCAATGGCACCAAAAGTAATAGTGGTAATGGATATATTTGGTAGTGTAACCGACGTAGATGTAAAGCTGTAAAACCACTGAGTACACGATTCGAAAGTTCAAAATTGGGGTTGAGTAAAATTATGAAACTGATATGTGGAGCCATAAGTATAACTCATGCGAATAGTTTTAATCATATTCCTATTAACGTTAACGTTTTATTTCGATTAAATCTGATAACTATAATTATAATGATTAATAAATGTATTTAATAAACACTCATGCACATATCAATCCTTTGAATTAACGTGATCAACGTAATCGTGATTGTAAATATCGCTAATATATATTTTAAACGTTGGTTTTAACAGGGGAGACGGATTCTAAAGTTTCGCCAATTTTGGTAATGCTCGATGGCTAATCATGATGTTCTTGTGATAATTGATGCAAAATTTCTACAAAATACAAAAAATTTAAATTTTGAAAATTGAAAATTTAAAAATTTAAAATTTAAAATTTAAAACATTAAAAAAAATGAAATTGAAATTTAATTTGAAATTTTGAATTTTTAAATTGAATTGAAATTGAAAATTGAAAATTGAATTGCATTTTGAATTTTCTGGGAAGGTACGGTCCCTTTTCCCTTTGCGGGTCACAATTTTCGATTTGAGTAATTGAATGTATGAAAAAAATACCCCCGTCGCAGCAGAACTGCGTACTCAGCGAATTTCCATAGGATTTATTTTGTATATGTGAGCATTTAACTTATTTGAAGGAAAGTATTATTTGAACACGTTAAGTAAATAATATACTAAACACGCATATTTAACCATTCATGAACTTTAAACATGAGGAAAATTAACAAAGAGACCACATTGTTTTTCATTATTAATACATACACTTTTGTATTTTATATAATTCTTAGTCTTTTAATTTTTAATAACTATAGTCTTGTTATAGTACCTATATAAATGTCAACAAACATATAATCAATGAACTCAAAACAAAAAAATAACTTAATATCATGAAAAAATTAAATTCAATCATAAGGTTAGTTTTACAGTAATTAAAACATCCCTGTTGCAACAGACCTACATATCCAGCCAATTTCAATAAAGCATATTAACAATTCTCATCATTGTAAACATCCCATATATTATGCTACATTTTCAGGCAGTTTAGACCAAGACATCCCCCCTCAAAATGCTCATACTTTCTCTATTAAATTTAAAAATAATTTGTATTTTTTGATATAGTATATATTTTCTGAAAAATCTTGATCAATGAACTCTTAACTATTCAAAATAAACACAAATAAAATATTCATCACCTGAAATTTAATCATATGTTCAGAATTGTATTTTTAAAAAACATCTCAAATTAGGGTGACCATACTTTTTGGAGGGAAATTTTAAAAATAATATTGGACAACGTACTGTGTTTAGCACATCCAATATTATCCAATATCTAAGCAACGGATTGACGTATAATAATAATTCAAAATGCTAAATTGTTTGTTTTTTTAAGCTGAATTCAATTTTGACAATTAAATTAAAAAATAATTAGTAAAAAGGTGTTAAATCTTGGAAATAAATTTTATTTTGTCAAAAAACCTTCTTAGAGTAAACCAATCTTGCTGATTTTCGAACTCGAAGTCATGAATGACGCTTTACACGTTTGTTCCAAATTTCATCAAGAACGGACCTTTTTTACAAAAGTTATCGCGCCTACGGAGAGGTATATATATATATATATATATATATATATATATATATATATATACAGGGTGCGGCAAAAGTCAGCGTACCGAAAATGCAGTTAAACTGTAGCTACTATTGACAGTATTATTTTAATGTACCTGTTAGAGAAGCTGCTCAAAGTGACCACCATCATTGTCTATACACTTGTAGCACCTCTTTGACACTGGTTTACGTATTTTGTTGCATATTTGCGGTGTAAATAAAACATCAGAATGTTTCGTTATAAATTCTTTTAAATGTTCTAAACTTTGAGTTTCCTCCGAAAACACGTGTTCTTTTAACAAACCCCACATACTAAAATCGCACGGAGTTATGACTGGGGACCTAGCAGGCCAATCAATAGTTCCTCTTCTTCCTATCCTTTCATCGAAGTTATCATTGAAAAAGGCTCGGGTACATTAAGGCATTAGTGCGAACATTAAAACCATTAATAATGGAAGTTGATAAAACAAGCACTACATTTACCAACTTAACTTTACTGTCACAAGTGGTATACTAACAAAACAAATATTCATCGATAAAGAATAAACGAAGACAAAATAAACCATAACTAGATCATAAGATAAGGAGTGACACTATATTAGCGCGAGAGATAAACAATGACGCTCACCGGCCTGCAGCGGTACGCTGACTTTTGCCGCACCCTGTATATATACATATATATATATATATATATATATATATATATATATATATATATATATATGAAAATGAACGAACGGTGTTTTTGGGGTCTAGGGACCTCAAAATGAAAAAATATCATGGTCCCGGGCTTAAGTCTCACCGTGCCGCCTACGGTAATAGCTACTTCCCCATAGGGGAAATTCGCTAATAAACAAAAATCATGGTATTGTGCCTCTCGCACCCATCATTAGCCCAATTACAGTTAGTTCTTCAAATCCAATCCATCTTTGTCTATATAAAACAATATTATGTATCGATAAATTAAAATCGTTTCTTTTACTATGATAGGTTGATTTTCCTTATCTTCAAAGCGAATTGCACGGCCTATTATTACACTTTATTTTATTTTTCATCGCTATTATATCGATTCTTTTGGTACTTCCTCTCCTTTGGATATTCCATGAGTTTCTTTATCAATCGAGAAACCCTTTTCCCTTAAACAATTTGCTACTCAGTTTATTACTTATAGCAATCTGGAGAAGAGGGAGGTCGGTTGAAGAGAAGATAAGTGTGGTGTTGGAGATGAATATGGAAAATGAGCAGATGGAAACCGGACCTTCAATCTGCGCGAACGACCTTCCCACATCACAGATCATGTATCCCCTTCCCCATTAATCAAATTTATATTAATTGTATATTCATTTCAAACTACACTATTCTATATAGATTGGCATTTTCATCAGCCGATTGTCAACGATTTAAACTTAAATTTCTTTGTTTTGAACTTTCTATGTACGGTTCCGCAGATACAACGACTGCTTCCTTCGATATGATGTGCTTATTTTAGCGAATTTCCCCTATAGGGAAGAAGCTATTACCGTAGGTCTCAAGGTAATATCTAAGCCCGGGACCACTATACCTTTTCGTTTTGGGGCCCCCAGAAGCCAAAAACACTATTCGTTCAAAATTATATATATGTCCGATTAGAATGAAAAATTAGAATAAGAAATGGACCGATGAAAAAATTAGAATGGTCCGATTGGAATGAAATTTGGCACAGACGTGTAAAGTAGTCATTATTCGGACCAGTTCGTAAATCAACCCGTTCGGACCATTGGAAGGGGGGGTAAAGGAGGATAAACCCCCCAAAAATGTGTTTTTTACATAGAAAAAAAATTTATCGATTTTTTGTAGGCACCATTGAATTCAGCT
Organism: Flexamia atlantica; assembly: GCA_035578135.1. NCBI lineage: Eukaryota > Metazoa > Arthropoda > Insecta > Hemiptera > Cicadellidae > Flexamia > Flexamia atlantica. Next base: position 37,322,433 of record JAQJVK010000007.1, read on the forward strand.
CGAAAAACAAACAATTTAGTATCTTGAATCATTGCTCTATGTCCATTGGTTGCCGAGATATTGAAGGTGATAAACACAGTAAGTTGTCCCAATGTTAACCTTATGGGAAATAAGTAAAATTCTATATCTCGCTTATTTGTCAATATATCTTGATAACACTTGGTAAATAGCTTATTCTAGTAAAGATCTATTGCATATTGAATTGAAACCACCCAGTTTTCATATACCTGTAGCAGCAAACCTGCATACTCATTCCCCATATCATTCTTATGGAGCTTATCAAAACATGTCAAATCTCGCTATATTGGATTAAAATATGTTGTTTTGCATTTTAAATTCGCTGAGTATGCAGGTCCGCTGCAACGGGGGTATTTCCATTTATACTCTTATCAGAAATATGTATGATGACACAAAAGTCTAAATAGTTTTTCTTTGAAATACCTTATTGCACTACCTATGTAATTTTTAGTGTTGCTTTGCCTTTTTTAACTTTGTCTCTCGTTGAATCATTTGTTCTTGTTAAAAATTAGCATTTTTACTAGTTAAAATTAGCATGCTATTGCTTTTTTCTCAGTACTTTTAGCGAATTTCCCCTATAGGGAAGAAGCTATTACCGTAGGTCTCATGGTAAGACGTAAGTCCGAGACTATGATAACTTTTCGTTTTGGGGCCCCCAGAAGCAAAAAACACCATTCGTTCGAATTTATATATTCTCATAGTAAATCATAGAATCATAGTAAAAATCTATATATATATATATATATATATATATATATATATGTGTGTGTGTGTGTGTGTGTGTGTGTGTGTGTGTGTGTGTGTGTGTGTGTGTCTGTGAGCACGATAGCGGCCGTAAAAATGGTCCGATCATAATGAAATTTGGTACAGACGTGTTAAGTGGCAATCCCTCGGACGAGTTCGTAAACCAGCCCGATCGGCCCACTATAAGGGGGGGTAAACCCTCCAAAAATGGGTTTTTTGAGTTTTTTACATAGCAAAATTAAAATAATCCAATTTTTGTTACCACCATTGAATTCAGCTCAAAAAAAACAAACAATTTAGTATTTTGAATCACTGATCTATGTCCATTGGTTACCGAGATATTGAAAGTGGTAAACACAGTACGTTGTCCCAATGTTGACCTTATGGGAAATTAGTAAAATTCTATATCTCGATTATTTCTCAACATATCTTTATAAAACTTGGTAAATAGCTTCTTCTAGTTCAGATCTACTAAATATTAAATTAAAACCACCCAGTTTCAATATACCTGTAGCAGCAAACCTGCATACTCATTTCCCATGTTATTCTTATGGAGCTTACCAAAACATGTCAAATCTCGCTATGTTGGATTTAAATATGTTGTTTTGCATTTGAAATTCGCTGAGTATGCAGGTCAGCTGCAACGGGGGTATTTTCAGTTTGCACTATCTTCCACCATTGTTTTTTCAAGACCTTTGGCATTAGATTTGCGTGATATTATTCAAAATACTGTTCTACAGTTATTATTTTTCTTGTTCATTATTCTAGTCATTATATAAAATATACCTTATTGCATTTGTTGAACTGTTGTTGTCGTTGCATGTATTTATTGAGGAATTTATAATGTATCTTAATGTTTACCAATATTTTAATCATAATGTTACTAAAGAATCTCGTACATTTTGCTAAGAAATTTGTTGCACATATTTTTATTCTTGTTGGTATGTCAATTTAGTCACTAATTCTCGCATGAAAAAGTTATGGTAGCATACATTTAACCTAATATTATATAATTTTAAATATGTATTTATTTGTATGTACAATTTGTTATGAATTTGGAAACCGTTGAAATTAATGAATAAAAATTAGACGTCAATCGATTAGCACATGTCTCGATCTAGAAGTAGTGCTAGATACGGTATCTACTCGGTGTCAACATTGTCGCATATTAGCGCTTATCGGGCATTTAAGCAGTTGCGAACCAGAGTCGCATATATTAACTCGGTGGACGCGTGGGACTTACCGACCTATCGCACTGAGAATCGATGTGGGACCATCGACCTATCGCACCGGAACCTACGCGACAGCAGTTCTGAACACCCCATAGAACCTATAAACACATCAACTTGGCGCGCAGTGGCGTAGGTACGGGGGGGGGATAAGGGGATACATCCCATCCTTGGCCGTATAATTTGAAAAAATATATCCACCAAAAATTAAAGTTGAGACTTGTTACCAGAAAAAATATATTTCCTAACTGAAAAAATCGATGTAAAATTATGTTTACAATGTTGTTATTGCGTATACCAGTGGTGTAGGTACTGGGGATAAGGGGGATATATCCCCCTCGGCCCTATAATTTGAAAAATTATCCATCTGAAATAATTTAAGTTACAGCTTTCGACAAGGACAATTGTGTTACCGTTCTGAAAAATAAAAAATCTATGTAAATCTATGTTTATAATAATATAATTGTATTCAACAAATAGAAGAAAAGCCGCTAAACGTTATTTTTATGTACGGTATTTGCGCGTCAAAGGGACGCGACAGAATCGGTGACAAGAGGCTTGAAAAAGTGAAATATCAGAAGCAGGGGCGAATGAAACTAAAAGTGAACTTTACTGTTACAGAATCAAGCAGAATTTCGCATTTAACGTCCCTTATTCACTGTTAGTCCCCTATTCACAAATAACCTGTTCTGAAAGAATTGGACGATAACTCAGTCTGTGGCAATAACGGATCTTTTCCGTTATACGTATACCACCATTCCAAATTTACTCTTCAAGCTTGACTTTTTACCGATCACCATAAACCAGTTCAAATAATTGTTATTATTCGTTTTAAAGTGGAAATTCCTTGTAAGAATATTTTACCTGCGGTTTCGTTATCTTATCTACCGTTATCTCTGTCTATTTTGATTTGGATTTTTGCGGACATTTGATCACTGATTAGTAAAAAACAAGTTTCACTGGTTTACTAATCAGTGATGGCAAATGTCCGCAAAAATACAAATCAAATATAAAATCACCATCACCAAAAATGATTTTCAAACAAAGAATCTCTGTCTAGAACGAGAAGTCAGCGTCTGCCCGTCTAGCGGTCCCACTTCCAGTTTCTGAGGTTTAGGTTAGGTTATGTAAGGTTAGGTTAGGTAAGGTTAGGCTAGGTTAGGTTATGTTACCTAACCTAACCCGACCAAACCTAACCTAACCAAACTTAACAAAATCAAGCTTGCAAAACAAACCTGAAACAGTGGTATACGTATAACGGAAAAGATCCGCAATAACTGATAAGTCAGGGACGAAATCGGTTCCAAAACCTCAGACTTGGTGCACGCGCATCACGCTATTTTTTTTTGTATCAATCACAGCCGAATTGGTATCAGATTACAAATTTCAACCTATAGTATTCAATCGTATCTTTTTGTCCGAACTTGAAATTAATTATTGGAAATTTCGATGATACAGCCACGTTATACAACTGTAGGATATTTGTTGGGGGGGGGGAGCGAGACCGAATTTGCCGCTCTTTGTTCCAAATATTTAAAAAATTTACTTCAACTTTTGTAGGTAGTGATAAGACGTAATTTAAATATTCCGCAATTTCAAATCTGCATATGTTAAATAAAACTTCTCAGAAAACTAATCACTTTATATGTTTACTAATTAGACCTCAAACTCACTCAATGCTTTTCACGTAACTGAAAATTTGAAAAAAGTACTAGGCATAAGTCTACATAAATTTGGCTTCTTACTTTTTTTATTTTTTATAGAAGGTAAAACTCGATTTTTATAATTTAATTGTTTCGAAAAATACGTAATGTTTTAACGTTGAATACAACTAAGCAGATGTAGTCCCGATCCTCAAAAAATGTAGTTTATAGTATATTACGCAACTAGTGCGGGAAGTAGGTGTTTACGTGCGAGCATGATAGTTCACGCGCGACGCTTGCGGAGCGCGGGTATTTCATGAGAGCAACGTAAACACCTTCCCGGATGAGTTGCGTACGATAGTTTTCGCGACACTACCAGCAAAAAATACACAAGTAAGTAAAAAACAACACTTCGATGAAAGTAAAAGATTTAAAAAATACTGAATAAACTATAGAGTCAAAATACGAACAAAACTATATTTATCTGTACGGGGGAGATAACAGAAAGCGTTATCTCTGCTGTTCAGCGACCGAGTAAGCCTTTCTAGGAAAACGTCTTATCGACACACAAACGGCAACAATTGAATAAATAATACTGCTCTTTATTAACTTATCGCTATTAACTGTACGTATAGTCGCAACCTGGGAAACCAATTTAGTTACAATTGAGATATAATCGTCATAGTTAAAATGTGTATGTTGTGTTTATGTATAATAGTGTATGTAAATTGTGTGATATACTTTTTTTCTTAAGTTGGCAACATTGAGTCAATGCAAACTCTTTACCGCACTCCAGCTGATTTGTTACCTCACTAGAGCTGATGGAAGCAAAAATCGGCTACTTACTAGTGTAGTGTTGCGAAAATATATTTTACAAATATCTTCAAGTATATCATTGTAATCAATGACCGACTTCACCAATAACAGTCGACCCGATATCATGTTTTACTATTTTAAGGTTAGAACACCAAACAAAATTGAAATACGGATGAGTTTTGTTCTATTCACAATGCGATATAGTAATTTAGGGGTCCGTGACTTGTTATACAACGGACACTGTATGTTGTTTGAAAGAAAGCCTGAAATCACGCTATTTGAACGGAGAGTGGCCCAGTATCGGAGAGTAAGGGAGACGGATTGTATATGCACGCATTGTGTCTTTAAACTACGAGGATGCTATTTTTTCTGTAAACTTTAATTTGAAAATAGAAAAGAGTTAAGATATGAAACTATGGCAGTGAATTTCTCTCCAATTTGCATGTACAATTTTCAAAGTTCTTTAAAATTTATTTTTCATCTTTTCTTAATTTTAGCGCCCCCTAAAATCTGCCGCCCTAAAAAGAGGGAGACCTTCAATTGTGTAATGCCTACAAGTTTAAATGAAATTTTTAAGCAATTTCCGCTGAAAAGAAAGAATTTTAATTCATACAGTAGCCGTTTTGTTTTTCAGTAGAATTTTTAGCTGTGTTAGAATCCAGACCGACAGTAGTTAGTAGGCTTCAGCGAGAATTGCTGCCTGTATCCGGAAGTTGTAGTGATACATTTAGGCAATCTGTATGTTGTTATGCCCAGAGGTAGAGGTGGGGGTAAGGAGGACTCTGATTGGTCGTGGGTCCCCCATAATCCCCCCCCCCCCACAAATCGCTCTGCGCCGGTATCAGTTGCGATACGCGCGGCCGCGACAACGCGCGGCGAGTCCAAATGTACGCAAGTGGACTCGAATAGTGCGGACAACAATAGTGTGTGGTTTGGGTTTGGAGGTGAAGACAATTTTGAAATTGGGGAGCCCACAGAGAGTTCATGACATCGGCTCCGTGACCCCAGGCTCGTAGAGGCAACATGGCAGACTTTCAAGAGGTGATGAAACCACGTGTTTTAAGTTCCTCAGTAAGACCCTGGAAAACTATTTTAATGTCGATAAATGCGTTCGAATAGTAATGGTAATGTGTCATACAATAGAAAGTATTCTATTTCGACAGTAATGTATGATTGGTTACCCTTACCAATGTTTTAGGTGACTTACAAAGTTATGAAAATCAAATTTTGTTCAGATACATCCAGGAGATCTACCTCCACTGTTCCCGGCTAGCATTTATTAGAAAAACATAAAAGAAAAGATTATCGACTTAAATATGACCTAATTAATGTTTAATATTTAGGTTATTATATACAAATTTAGATTTGAACAAAAAAGATGAAATTAATAGGGTATATGCATTAAACCCAGGCACTAACTGTTCCTTTCAGAAAAATTTTATCAAATTTTCGTAGATCAAACAACGACAATAAACTAAAAATTCACACAACACAACATGTCCTTCCGCGAGGAAGAAAGAGAAGATTCTCATTTCTCACAGGTTGTGCTATATATAAATCAAGTATTGTCAAGTCGCAAGCGCTATTTTATTTAATAAAATAGGATAACAGTATTTCTGCAATTTACATAACAATATAAAAGATACCACCATTTTAGTGAACAACTGTTGTAACGTGTTCTTTTATAAAGATACACGAAGTATATCTCTAAAGAAGTGTATCAAAAAACGGGTATCTCACTTTTTCACTGATCACGCAGTTTTGCAATTCTGTATCACTTTCATTGTCATAAAACTTAGTACAAATATTCTTTATGTTCTCTTCATGCGTGAAGTGTTCTAAAATATCTTCTCTTAAAAAGCTAGAAATGCATGGGTATTTTATTAAATTGTAAATGGCAGCAATTATTCAGTTTTTAATGCCTATGAAGTCTTTTTGCCATGAAACTTTGCACGAATCCACTTTGCACCCCCTTAGTACCCTAGAGTACCCAGCGTATCTAGAGCCTCTTACAGGGTCTAGATACGCACAAAGAAGGGATTCTAAAAATCTCTCTCAAAAGACACAACAATACAATCCAGTACACAACAGTACAATAGGATACATATAAAATGATGTTCATCTTCAATTCTAAATAATATGGATTGAAGGCCATACAATACTTTCGAGGGACAAAAGATAGGCTTTACAATAGCCAATTTATACTAAAAGAATAAAATGTACAAATCAATTACGCCCACATAGACCTGCTGTAAATCTGGCAAAGACCACCAACGCTACTTGCTTTTTCGGACCGTCCGAAGCGCTCAAACTAGAATATTGAAACTCTGCATGGACATTCCATTTTTTTAGTATAAGCTTCCACCAGAGATCATCCAGAGGATGCAGGGCTTTGGTTCAGAACTCTACAAAACTGTACAGAGTGGCGTAAACTTAAAAAGGTTCAAAATGGCTCTAGGATCAAAATACATATATGTCACCTAAGTGTGCTTTTCATCTGGGGGGGGCAAAGCCACCAAGGGCCGCCACATCTCAGAGCCGGGCCCACGCCGGGCCCTCTGGTCACGGGCCCCCAATTTTGTATTGAAAAACTACTCTCCTCTTCCGCACAGAACCCATTTAATTGATTAAAGTTCCATTGTTTGAAAAAACGGCTAAATACCTTCTAAACGACAATTTTTAACCCTATTTTTCGAATAAATAATTAAAATGAACCCTAACTGAAAAAATACTTTAATAATTGTAGGATTTAATAGTTATTTTTAACTTAGATTAGAACGAGGGCCATCTTCAGAGAAGTTTCTAAGCTAATTAATCATTCCTTAAGAATGATTAATTCAATGAGGAAGTTATGATTGATCTATTTTTTATCAACACATTCAATTAAATCAAGCTTTATTTAAATCGCGTGGACTGAATGATTGAAAGGAATGTCTCGGTATACCACATGGCTAAAGGATTTGATTAAAACGTAGAACACGTTTGAGTATGTGGATTTAATTAATTCCCTAAAAATTATTGCAAAAAAATAAATTGTTTAATTAAAGCTTATCCATTTGTACTGAAGTTACGTAGTCAAGATTAAATTATTGGGGCCTCGGCCCACCCTTTGAAATTAATAAATAACTATATAAAGTAAACTATATTTGCATTTGGAAATATGAGGTAAAACACGTAATACCACTTAATAAATTACCCATTTTTAAGTGAAAATGACAAATAAAACTTCTAAAAATCGAGCTTGGACATTGGTGTTCAATTCTGAGAATGGCAAGGGCATTCGACCTTCCTTGGCCAATAGATGCTCTCTTTCAAGTCTTTCAACTAAATGCTGAGTTTGCTAAACGCAGCTCTGCTGACGCCTACCTCACTCAGGAGCGGTGCAAAAATGCAGACGTTGATGAACTCAGGACATAACTGTTTCTCGTAATAGCTTTTAACAATTATTTCATATTGTTAGTTATTGTTGTACTCTTTTTCAGCACGTTTGCTCGTTTTTTAACGGTTGTGAATAAAAAAATAAAGCCAAAAAATTGAAGTGGGTTGATTGAGGATACGTGGAAAACTGTAGAGCAAGTTTAATATGTATAGGTATAGAGTTACCCTCACTCACGGTAAGGGCACCTAAGCAAAAAATAATAATGACGTCTCTGTCGGACCGGAAAAAATGCAGCTCGACTGTAGCCTCCAGCTGGACGAAAACATATCTTTGCCAATCACAAGGTTTTTATTATTAATATCTTGTTTACGGCTAAAAGAGCTGAGGTGAAAACGGACCTTTGGCTCCAAAGGCCTTTTGGGAGTGAGGTAACCCTATAATATTTATTATTCTCTACAAGCATTGAATAGGGTAAGTCATCCGCGCGACAGCGTTTCTGTAGCACTAGCCGAAAGTACAGGGTGTTTTTTTAAAGCAACCCAAAACTTTATTTTATCTGTGAAGGACTATTTCCCCCAAAGATCCCCTGATCCCCGAATTTGGCCCCACTATATTATTTTCTTTGGGGATACATAAAAGGTAAGGCCTACGAAAACAATTCACAGGATATTCAGCACCTCAAAACAAACATAACAAATTTAATGCAAGAAATTCAAAGAGGAACCTTGCAACACGTGTTCGGGAATTTCATGGAGAGAGCACAACTTGATACAAACGCCAAAGGCGGATCGTTTGAACACATAATGTGGACTTAAAGTTTGATCACAAATGTGATCAAACTTAAATAATAGGTTGTACAAAATGTAATGATTGACAAAACAATACTCATTTCATATTTATATGTGCATTATTCAAACTTAAAAATGGGTTGCGTTTTGAAAAAAAAACACCCTGTATAATACTCTGGCTCATTGCATTTGAAAACACCGTTTATGATCTGTAATAGTTTAATGGTCTGATGTAGTTTATAGTCTGTGCTGGGCCCATACATTCTAATGCTTTTCAATATCCAACTCTAAAATATTTCACTAATATACAGGGTCCGCCCCCCCTTGTGGCAGTACTGAAGCCACCCTTTTTAGGAGTCGTTAGTAAAATTTTTAATCTTATTAGGGATGATTTCAACCCTAACCTGGATTTTTTGCACATGTTAAAAAAATGCTTCGATAAGATATACTTGTATGGTTTGTAGACCCCAAAAACACTGGATACCTTTTTAGAACCCTTACACAACAACCGTCATCCTGGAAATGGCGGTAAAATCAAAATACAATGAATTATTTCACTTGAAACTATTTAATGAAATACTATTCGTTCTAAAGCAATGAAAATAGTTTTAAATGTCCATGGTAACATTCCCTATAAAGAACCAGAATATTTTAATTATATAGTCTAGGTTTATAAGTCAGCAATCCTTTTAGAATTTATCAATTTAAATTGAAATGATAACATTATCCCATCAATTTAAAATTTGTGCCAAAATAACTGGTAAATCTACCGTTATACTACATGTAAAAGTTGTGGTCCTTGAAATTTGGGCTCAAATGCACCTGACTTTTCTTCTGTTGGATCAACAGCAACCTCTGAATAATACATTATAATATATAACTAAAAATTACATCAAAAAATTATTATATTTTTATATGTTATAACATTATTTTAATCTTTTTAAGACCACTCTGTCGTTCCTTCCTAATGATTTTGACATTAAAATGTTCGATAAATACTCGGCTTTTAATTGAACTATCGCTCAGCGACAGGGTTAGTTGGAGATGAGTTATACTCTTCCAAAAACGTGAAGTCTTGGAAAAACAAAGTATTACGTTTCATAGAGGTCTACAGCTCACCTCAAACTAATCAGCTCTAATAGCTTAAATGAAAGCTAGTAAGCTAATTTACTGATTGCTGTAACGCCACAAATGGTAACATAGCTTTCATGAATTTAGAGATTTAGAGCTTTAATTTAAATTAAATTAAATATGAAAGAAATGTATAGATTTATGTAAGAAAAAAGTCTATAACTCGCCTTGAACTAATTCGATTCAATCAATGGCTTAAACTAAAGCCAGTAATTTAAGAATATTTGAACACCAGCCCATATAGGACCGGAGATAGAGAAAATTAATTTAAAATCAACCTTGAAATGTTTATGACGATTAAAGCCTCATCTCAAACTGATTCGGCTTGAGTGATCGATGGCTTGATTGAAAGCCGGTAATTCACTGAGTATTTAAACACCAAAAAGATTGACACGACACTCATAGAACTGTAAATATAGCAATTAAATTAAAAATTACGTATTTTTGCAAAACTTAAAATTTTACGTAAAGTTTTTAACTCACCTCGAACTGATCCGATCTACATTATCAATAGCTTAAATATAAGCCACTAATTCACTGAGTAGGCCTATTTATACACCAAAAATAATAACATAACCTTCTTTTAACCGGAGATATGTTAATTTAATTGAAAATCATTCTTGCCAACTTATGATGTTATTTGTTAAAATACAGGGTACTGTATATTAATAAGGCTAAAAAAGATTTGTTGAAAGTTATACAAGCCTTCAACAATTTTCAGGGCTAAAATCTTGGGGGTCAAAATTAAAAGTTAGGTTGACTGGCTAAAATGTTTTATCTGCCGTTTTGATTTAAAATTTTAATATTTCTTAACAGAATATAGTTTTTTTTTAATTGATAAACTTCATGATAGATATTCAAAACTCTTTGGTTTGACGCAACAAAGGTAAAATTTATAAGTCTGCATGAAGTTAAAGTTTAAACACTGACATCGACTACAACTAATTTACTTCAAAACATTTTCCGGGGGAGACCCTCGGGCCTACCTTTTTGGAGGTATTTCATATCCCCCAAACCGCCCGGTAAACTTTACCTTTTCTAATTTGTTAAAAAAGGGTACCCTTTTCTTGGAATGGGTCCCCTCCATAAATTATCCCTATACAGGGTTCGGCAAAAGTCTGGAATATATTTAATAACTTATATATTACTTTTCTTAAAGTAATTAAAACTTCACAATTGAGTATCTATTACAAATAAAAATATTTTGGCGTATTTTCTTAGTTTTTTGCACGATGAGGGGACGGCCCCCGCTGGAAGTCTTCAAAACGGGCAAGCGACAAAACAGATGTTATATTTTTCCATAATTGGTTTATTAAATATTAAATAATTTAATTACATTATTAAAAATAATTTTAAATATCAGTAATAATAGTTATATGTTTGATGATAGTTTTAATATTTTGACTTGCTTTTATTTAAGTTTTAATAATAATAATTTTAAAAATTAATATATTTTTATGGTAAATAATTTAGTTCATTAAATAGTTTATCTACTTAACATATTGATTAGAGATGGGTCGTATCTCTTTGGTACTATCCTATTATTTATAAAAGAAAACTATGTAAAATTGCATAAATATTTGTTTTCATAGGTTACACATTTTTGTCCTTATTTAATTTTCGTTTGTTTTTTGCTAGAAAGTTATTTTTTATATTAACTGTCTTGACATCAAACTGTTAGATCAACCCAGGCCCCCAATCATGAGTTGGCGTTAATGTACTGTACAAAACATTTTTTACCAACTACAAATAAGCGATGGGAGTATTTTTTGTCTCCGTAGTGTAATATGAAAGCCAATAGTGGCCATGAGAAAATAATCATAAATTTACCAGATAGCAATGACTAATACAATATGAAATTACCCCTCACAGAGGCCCGTGCGTGAGTGTCGTTATCGTTAAACTGGTTAAATTAACAATTGAGCTAAAAAAAAAATTTACAACAATTGAGCTTTTTAGGTTTGAAAAGGAAAAAAATAAAAAATAAATTATAAATTTGAAGAAAACAGGAATGGAGTACGAGATTCAAAATCATGGCATTAAGAAATATATCGTTTAGGAAGCATAAGCAGTACTTTTTGATATTTGAGTGCAACTTGATAAGGACCAACCCCCCACCCCCCACCCACCCAGGGACAAACGGACTTCTTGGACACACCAAAGCCTGAACTTTATTACTTGAAATAAATTGTCAAGTTAACCGTCAAGGTTAATCAATATAAATACATAATACCCCCGATGCAGCACCTGCATATTCAGCGGATTTGAAATGCAAAACAACATATTTCAATCCAACATAGCGAGGTTTGACATGTAATAAGGTAAGCATATCAAATGTAAGTAAGTTCCATAAGAATAACATGGGTAATGAGTATGCAGGTTTGCCGCTACAGGTACGTTAAAACTGGGTGGTTTTAATTCTATATATATAGTAGATCAGAACTAGAAGAAGCCATTTACCAAGTTTTATCAGGATATGTTGAGAAATAAGCGAAATTTACTATTTTTCTTATTTCCCATAAGGATAACATTGGGACAACGTACTGTGTTTGCCACTTTCATTATCTTGGTAACCAATAGACATAGAGCAGTGATTAAAAATACTAAATTGTTTGTTTTTTTAGATGAATTCATTTGTGGTAAGAAAAATCGGATTATTTTGATTTTCCTATGTAAAAAACTCAAACCCCCATGTTTGGGGGGTTTACCCCCCTTTACCCTCCCTTCCGAAGTCCGATTGTGCTGGTTTACGAACTCGTCCAAGTGATTACCACTTTACACGTCTGTACCACATTAAGATCGGACCAGTTTTACGGTCGCTATCGTGCTAACAGACACATAATATTACAGACACATATAAATTCTAACGAATGGTGTTTTTTGCTTCTGGGAGCCGCAAAACGAAAAGTTATCATGGTCTGGGGCTTAAGTCTTACCATGAGACCTACGGTAATAGCTTCTTCCCTGTAGGGGAAATTAGCTAAAAATGTATGTCCTTAAAGATTTCGGCTACAAAGTGCCCTCCTCCTCATTCCCTTGGAATTTTTAAATGAGGAAGTCGTTTTCTCATGGGTAATTTTCTCATGACTCCTCTGAACCGATACTACTCGATTTATTCACGATATACAGAACCTGAAGCGATAAAAATACTATTTAAATCTCCACTACTCTCTTAAAACCGTATGTCTTATAATCGTATATTATGAAAGGATTGTATTTCTTAAAAAAGGGAAAGAATGAATCTTGATCCCAGTGGCGCTTTGTCTATGAGGACTCTATAACGGGGTCTCCCTATTCAAAAAGTGAAAATACGTAAAGTATGGATAATTTATAATTTGAAGAGTATCAAATTCTTTAATAACGCAATTTAATTAGTGCCTTATTTGTTTTTATGTCGGACAGCAGTAGGAACGGAAATGTTTTTATGTTAGATACTACGTAAGAATTCTTCTTTAATGAGTCCCAAACTTTTTTTAATTCTTATGGCCCACGATAGCCAATCAAAGAGATTTCTGAGGCTCTAATGCTAGATGAATATTGAAAAATGAACTCCGTCCCTTGCCTATAGCAGACAGGTAGTTCAAATTTTCGTCATTCAAAACGCCGAAGTCCAGTAAACAAAAGTTAACGGAGATGTCGAACATAAAATTGAGGTTATGTTTTACAAGCCTTGAGTGGTGTGTTTAGTATGTCTAGTTTACTTTCAATGACTCGGTAATTAGGGATGGTAATAAGTGATCGTTATTATTTCAATCTTTAATCCAGTACATATCGTAATATTACAGACATGAAATGGTAATCAAAGGTAGCTGTAATACACTAAAACCATAATGCTATTTTAGTACAGTAGAACCTCGATAATAAGACACTCGATAACACAAAAACCTCGATAGGAAGTGCACTTTTCTTGTCTCCTTGAAATTGTAATTTCACTTAATTTCTTTAAAAAATGAACCTCAATAAGAAGAGTCCCTCGATAACAAGACTGTTTTAATTATCTCCTTGAGAGTCTTCTTATCAAGGTTCTACTGTAGTCATTACAGTCGACACTCGATAACTCGAACCTAAATAGCTCGAAATCCTCGATAACTCGAATTACTTTCGTTCCCCAAGGAAAAACCTGTCTGTCAAAATAAAAGCCAGGCCTAACTCGAAATAATTTTACGTTGAGACTCAACCTCGGCAAGTCTAAATGACGCAGGAATTACCAACGTGATAGTGCGTCCAACGACGCTATTTTTACCTCTGCAACTCGAATTTTCATTTGGTTTACCTCTATATCTGGAATTCAGCTCAAATTACCTCTGTAAATCGAAATTAATAAGAATTACCTCTATTACTTTAACCAAGCCTAAATAGAACTATACGTAACTCGAAAAAATCGTATTCCCGTGGTATTTCGAGTGACTGTAGAGGGTGAGTCCGCCGGCCGCCACCGCTCGGCTTGATCCGGTGATCGTCCCGAGCCGAAAAGTGCCCATGACCCTTCCTTGTCGAGAAAGAGAGGCCAGACTCGCCGTGGGTAGTCCCCGGTCCGGGCCCGAGAATCGTTCCTGACGACTTCATCATTCCGAAGAAAGGAAAAAATACAAATTCAATAAGAGTGAATAGGATAGTAGTAGGCGGTGGGACCGCCCCCATATCGCGGGCCATTGTTCTCGATCGAGAGACCACGCGCGCCCGGGGCTCCAGCCCCCCAGCCCCCGACCCGCCACTTTCGCTTCCTTCCTCTACCCCCTGTCCCTATCTCGGGGAAGAAGTCAACGAATTTTCAAAATTCCAGTTGATTTCATAATTACGGAACCCCAGAGCCCCCGACCCGCCACTTTCGCTTCCTTCCTCTACCCCGAGCCCTTATCTTGGGGAAGAAGTGAATGAATTTTCAAAATTCCAGTTGATTCCATAATTACAGAACCCCAGAGCCCCCGACTTGATCGCCTCTTTCGCTTCATTCCTCCACCCCCAGCCCCTATCTCGGGGAAAACTCGATGAGTGTTCTGAGCAGATTTAATACATAGTGTCCTGTATGTGGTGTATAACATCACGCACACTTACTCTGGAGGATTTTTTTCTTTTCCATAAAAGGCAGTATTTGAAAAGCCGTTTTACAATTGTTTGTATTCTGTTCATTGTCGTTTATTAATCCGACACTCAATCGATTCTTCAGTTTCTGCAGACAATGAGAAGTTCATTTTTTATTATGATTTAAACTTTTTATATCCATTTTTTCTGTTAACAGTAAAAGAATAGTTAGTTAACTCTGTACGGTAATTAATTTATTAACTATGCGGGGTAACCAAATAAAAAACTTGAACTAAACTTAATATCCACAACTTAAGCGCCGCTAAAATTTATTTTCAAATCAAAATTCGGATCATTATTTATAGACAGTGGGATATTAGTGGACCCCTGGGAGCCTGAGTTAGCTTGCCAGGGAAAGAGTCATTCACATATGAACTTTTTTCTCCTAATTATAGTACAGGGTAATCGAAAAAGGTCTCCGTGATTTCAAAGTGTGATAAAAAAGGCTCTACAAATAGTGAAATATCCAGAAACATGCAGAAACTCATAAAGTTTGAGTAAATACCGTACCTAACATGTTTATGTGAGCTTCACCAGTGCAACAAAGATTAAGCGACAGTTAACCTCGTGTCATGTTGGCTGGATGATTTCAGTATTCACAGTTTTAATATCTGCAAAGATTTTTTCCCGCAGTACATCGCAGATTTTCTCGGAATAAACGATAATCTTAAGGTAACTCCTTAAAAAATTCCAACGGGATTATTAATTTTGAGAAAATCAGCTACCTACATAATCTGCGAGAAACTTTACAGCCATCGAAACTGTGGTTTCTAAAATGATTCAGCAAACATGACAGGAGTTGACTATCGCTTGGACATCTTTCATGTCACTGGTGGAGCTCATATGGAAACATATTAGGTATATACCCAAACTTGAAGAGTTTCTGCATGTTTTGTTGCATCTCTGGATATTTTACTATTTGTAGGCTTTTTTTAATCTTTGAAATCACGGACACATTTTTCGAAGACATGCACTGTACTGAAGAAAATAGTATACGATGCTCAAGTTGAGGGCTGGACTTCGGAGTATCTCCTTCCCCCCCCCCCCCATACTCAATTTCAGATAAATGTGATGTATTGAGTTATAACAACAAACATTTATAAAGTTAGTTGAAAGTATTCATTAAATATCTTTTGGCCAAGCACTCATTACATACCATTTAATTATTGATTTTAATACCCGCGCAATTATTTCCTTTCCAATAATCAAGCAGCTCTCAACAACAATAACCATTCACACACAACATAAACAAACAATAACGCAACATAAACATATGTTTTTGCATTTTTCTGCACTGTGGTCGATGGATTCGTAAGGAAAACAAAATAACATATTATTATCTATTTACACTTTGTATCAATAATAAAATAAAGCAAACTCTTGCAACTTCAATGATGAAGAAGGTTCGTATGTCCATACACAAAAATTATTTAGGAAATAAGAAACTGGTTGGACTCAAACAATTTGAATATATTGGCGAATTTCCCCTATAGGGAAGAAGCTGTTATACCGCAGTACTCATGATAAGACCAAAGCCCGAGACCATAATTTTCGTTTTGGGGCCTCAGAAACCAAAAACACCATTCTTAGAATTTTTATCTATATGTATGTATGTTAACACTATAGCGGCCGTAAATTATGGTCCGATCGTATATAAATTTGCTACATACATGTAAAGTGGTAATCACTCGGACGAGTTCGTAAACCAGCCCAATCGGACCATCGAAAGGGGGGATAAACCCCCCCAAAATGGGATTATGAGTTTTTACAGTGGAGAAATAAAAATAATTCAATTTTTATTAGCACAATTGAATTCTGCTAAAAAACAAACAATTTAGTATTATGGATTATCACTCTATTGGTGATTATTTAAAATTTAAATATAATCTCATCACTGTATTGGTTACTATATTAATTTTTGATTCAATATTGGTTACCGAGATATCGAAAGTGGTAAACGCAGTATGTTGTCCCAATGTTAACCTTATGGGAAAAAGTGAAATTCTATATCTCGCTTATTTCTCAACATATCTTAATTAACTTGGTTTGTGGCTTCATCTATATGAGATATAATTTATATTAGTCTAAAATCCCCAATATTTTCATTTTTGTGGCAGCAAGTCTGCATAATAATTCCCCATGTTATCCTTTTGGGAAATAGAACAAATTCTATATCTTCCTTATTTCTTAACATATCTTGATAAAATTTGGTATATAAGTTCTTCTAGTTTAGATCTTCATAATAGTGAATTAAAACCACCTAGTTTTAACATACCCAGAGCAGCAAACCTACATACTCATTCTCCATGTTATTCTTACAGAAATTAAAAAATATATATCGTATCTCGCTATATTTGAATAAAATATGTAGTTTTGCATTTGAAGGTCTTCTGCAACGGGGGCATTTTTGCAGTGTTCCAAATGTTGTTTTGCATTTGAAGGTCTTCTGCAACGGGGACATTTTTACGGAGTGTTCCATATGATCTGGATCGGTAAACTGTTAAGTGAATAAGTTATATCAAATTAGCCCACGACTGCCAGAACATCGTTATTTTATAAAGCTGAAAGTTTCTCTGAACAATGTTCCCAAGACAGGTGAGCAGAATCGGCGACTTGATAGTGTTTGGACAAAGATGAAGTTACCATTTTTTACTTCTTCACCTGTGGTTTGGATCATGTTTAATGTCAAAATTGGATGTGTATGTCAAAATTTAGTTGACATCCAAGGCGTCATATCATTGCAGGTCTCGGCATTACTTCAACAGCTGGTAACTTCAATTTAAAGTAGGGGGGAGTGAACAGATGTATTATTAATTTGGAGCTGCTGTTATGACGCCGAATAGAGGCGAACTATGAACAAAATGGTTCAATTTCTCTTGCTCTCTATGGAATAATATTATAAATCACGGCATACATTTTCACAGACCTAGTACAGTTCCCACACCCAAAGCCTGACGCCTTTATAGCTAAATGAATTAAAACTCTTAATTTTTAAAGAGGTTGGCGGCCTCTTTACCACATTGCCTTGCCCTGCCCGCATATACTATTGATTTATACGAGGACGTTAACAAGCAAAGCAAGGAGTGAGCCGGTACAGTACAAATGCCGCTGAGACTCCGAGGACCGGCGGCTACCAGCGAACACATAGTTCAAACAGACGGAGCACACGAGGCGCGACGTGAAGCCTAAATTTGTTTGTAGTCCCTATGCATGGAAAAAACAAACTACGTAAGAAATTACAAATATGGTATCAAATTAAAAGTTTAAATCTCAGAATTACTATAGTACCAAATATAAATGGTTTACAGGCAGTCTACACATCGTAAACACTGATAACCTAGAAGCTTGTCCTGACCTTTTTTAGAGAAGCTGCCACCACGGAATGCACTTGTAACGTTCCTATGATGTGTAACCTGCCTCTAAGCCATTTATAGGTGGTACCATAGTGATTTTGAGATTTAGACTTTTAATTTGATACCACATTTCTATTTTTGTAGTTGACTACAATTTTGTAAAGAGCAGTGTGGAGCAGTTTAAAATTGACTTTGTTTTCATGCAGGCGCCGCACGGATAAACTCTCTCAAAAAACTAAGTTATCAACCAAACAACGGCAGCTATTTTTTTCTTCAAAAAATATGATTTAAAATTTAACTCCTTAGCAACAATTTCCACCATTTTGTATTTTACCTGACCATAAAATAAAAAATTAGCAGCCGACTACTTTTTTCATGTCAAGTTTTAAATTTGAATAAAGACAATTTTTAAAATAGAAAAAAATATTTTCCTACAACCGCGCGTAAAGTTTCAGTTTACGCACCGAAAACCAATAGTAAAACAGCTGTTTACTGAGGAGCGAGCGATTAAGTCTTTGAAAGTCTTTGGAGCGAGTGCAAAAGTCTTTTTCCTCCACCTCCTACCTAAAGTCGTCTTTTAGTCCCTGGAATAGAATATTGAAGTACTAGTTTATACTCCATGGGATTTACTCACTTACTTTTTCTCCAACGGGACTAAAAGTAATCTACTTTTCCTCCCAAGGGACTAAAAGTAATCTACTTTTTCTCCCATGGGACTAAAAGTAATCTCATAAGAAATACATGGGGAGAAATCCGGCAACGCCGCGATGGACAGTGAGAAAATGTTAATCTAGCATAGTTTAAAGAGAATTAAAAAGGATCATATGAAGGAAAGTAATATTGTCACAGTTATTTTTAATAGTGTAGGTGGAGGAAAAATTTTGTGTGCATCAAGGGACTAAAGTGCTTAGTCCCTAGATGCACAAATAACTAACTATTGCGCTCGCCACGTGATTAATTTCACGCTCGCCAGCTGATTTTGCATTGTTAATCGGCGCGCATCAGCGCTCCTTTCCGCTTCCGACTGGGCTGGACTTGTTTATAACCTAAAACTGGAGCATTATTCAGCTACAATGAATGTAATAAGTGATGACGAATTCGGATTTACTCCACCTGATATTAGTGAATTAGTGAAATAAGTTTCATGAAACGAAGAAATACGAAGAATTTATGCAATCATAACGTCGCATTCAGCTACAATGGACGTGAGTACTTGTGATTGTATTTATCGTTTAAGAAATTAAAACTGCAGTTAGTTGTAGGAAAAATTTAGTATGTATTTCGCGTGTAAAGCGTCTTTCTCGCTTTCGCTAAAAATACCGCGCTTCGCTTCGCGTCGCGCGGTATTTGCTTAGCTCAAGCGAGAAAGACCTACTTTACGCTCTTAATACATAAATAACTATTTCGAAATATGATCGATACTATTACCGTTTAAAACTAAAGGACTCTTCACATGAAAATTTTAAACCTTAAGTCTCAATGCTAAATGGTATAAAATACGAGTTATTTGAAACGTGAGCACTGCCAGATTATGCGGATTTAAACGCCGTTTTATGTTTCTATTCGTAGCAATATAGAAAAAGACAATATGGTGGCAATACAATATGGAGGCCCGGACTTCATTTGCTATGATGCTAGTAATGCTAGTATGATAGGCATGCTCCGTCTGTTTGTACTATGTGATCGCAGCGCGCTACCGACTGCGCCACCGACTCACTAGTTAGCATTACAGAACTAAGACTGCATTTAAATATATTTCTTGGGGGACTGATGTCTCCTCGGTATACTGTAGTTCTGATGGCTTTTAAATCTTATTTATATTTTCTAATATCACTCTCAAAATTAAGAGATTACCGCTAAGGGCTGGATTACCAAAACTTACAAGTAGAACTTATTTTTTAACTGAGCTGTATACTTTGGGGAAGTTTTGATACATTTTGATATTACTCGGCATCATACCTTTCCAAGCATTGGATTACTAACGCAGCTCTATTTTAAATGTAATTGACCAGCTGTTAATGACGCAAGTAATGACGCTAAGGATATCAGCCAAAGTAACCGTGACCCGTGATACACGTCATAGGCGCTGCTGATTCTGCTTACCTGAAGTGTACCTTTTACTGTGTTGTTAAAAATTGATATTTTCGGATTTGATACAAACAATCAAACTCCTAAAAAACATACGTTTTATCGTTATTAATGTAAAACTTATTGTAAATAATGTCGATCACTGTTTTAACCGGTTTGTTGAATTGTCGATTCCAGTGAATTCTTTGTCTTTCCTTTTCCGGTGAGCCCTTTTCATTAGAGATATTGACAATCCTATTTAGTGTATTCGAGGATTGCAAACATTTGGTTTGTTAGCAGATTCAGTTTCATGATAGAAATGTGGGTTTTGTGATGATTCTAGGATTTTTAGTGATAGTAGTGATGGATGTGTTTGATGGTGTGACCAGCGCAGCGTGGATGTAAAGCTGCAAAACCACTGAATAAAGGTACATGGTTCGAAAGTTCAATGGTTGAGTAAAATTATGAAGATACGTTATATGTGGAGCCATAAGTATATAACCCATGCACATCAGTTATCTTAATCATGTTTGATTTATAATCGAAACGTTATCGCAATTAACGTATTCGCGATTGTAAATATCGAAAAAATAAAGGATTTTAAACATTTATTTTGTCAGTGGAGACGGACCTAAAGTTTCGCCAGAAAACATTTCAGCTTTTTCAAATGAGAAGGTCTTGTTGTCGTTGACTTTCGCTTGCTCTAGTGGAATATTTTGCCCTTTAGATGGCAGTTAATTCAAGATTTTATACTGCCAACCGAAAGGTTTGTAATTAAAAATTCATGGCAAGTCGCTTCTGTGTGAATAAATTCTAAATTGAGGAAGGGCTGTTCAAAACAGCCCCCCCCCATTACTTCTGGCAGTTAATTCAAGATTTTATATTGCCACAACGAAAGGTTTGTAATTAAAAATTCATGGCAAGTCGCTTCTGTGTGAATATATTCTAAATTGAGGAAGGGCTGTTCAAAACAGCCCCCCCCCATTACTTCTGGCAGTTAATTCAAGATTTTATACTGCCACAACGAAAGGCTTGAAATTAAAAATACATGGCAAGTCGCTTCTGTGTGAATATATTCTAAATTGAGGAAGGGCTGTTCAAAACAGCCCCCCCCCATTACTTCTGGCAGTTAATTCAAGATTTTATATTGCCACAACGAAAGGTTTGTAATTAAAAATTCATGGCAAGTCGCTTCTGTGTGAATATATTCTAAATTGAGGAAGGGCTGTTCAAAACAGCCCCCCCCCATTACTTCTGGCAGTTAATTCAAGATTTTATATTGCCACAACGAAAGGTTTGTAATTAAAAATTCATGGCAAGTCGCTTCTGTGTGAATATATTCTAAATTGAGGAAGGGCTGTTCAAAACAGCCCCCCCCCCATTACTTCTGGCAGTTAATTCAAGATTTTATATTGCCACAACGAAAGGTTTGTAATTAAAAATTCATGGCAAGTCGCTTCTGTGTGAATATATTCTAACTTGAGGAAGGGCTGTTCAAAACAGCCCCCCCCATTACTTCTGGCAGTTAATTCAAGATTTTATATTGCCACAACGAAAGGTTTGTAATTAAAAATTCATGGCAAGTCGCTTCTGTGTGAATATATTCTAAATTGAGGAAGGGCTGTTCAAAACAGCCCCCCCCCCATTACTTCTGGCAGTTAATTCAAGATTTTATATTGCCACAACGAAAGGTTTGTAATTAAAAATTCATGGCAAGTCGCTTCTGTGTGAATATATTCTAACTTGAGGAAGGGCTGTTCAAAACAGCCCCCCCCCCATTACTTCTGGCAGTTAATTCAAGATTTTATATTGCCACAACGAAAGGTTTGTAATTAAAAATTCATGGCAAGTCGCTTCTGTGTGAATATATTCTAAATTGAGGAAGGGCTGTTCAAAACAGCCCCCCCCCCATTACTTCTGGCTCGACTATTTGCTCAGGTTAAATTCTAATACCAGCAACTCAACTCACAAAAATAAATATTTTCTTAATTAATCTAATCTATGAACTTAAATCTCCATCGGGTGGCCACTTAAGTTAAAGATGTCCAGCACAATACATCGGTGCATATACAAAGTCAATTTCTGGTCCGTTTTGAAAATTGTATTTTCTTCAAAGTTAAATATTTTGTTAATTTTTTTGTTGGTGTTGGCATAAATGATAAGAAAATACAAATAATCTTTTGTTGGTGTTGGCATTTTTGTTGGCATAAATGATAAGAAAATACAAATAATTTTGATGAGGGCATGGAATCCCGTTTAGAAATAAGAAGTCGATGGCTTAACATAATTGGCCATTCAATAGGGCGTTTCAATTGTGGGGCAATCCCTGCCCAAATTCTGAACTGTGTTTGAGGTGGTCTTAATAATTTCACCTAAAGGTTTATGCCAGATATTACGACAGAAAATTGTTTCAACGATCTTAGCATAGTTTAGGAGCGATTTACGAGTGTTTTGACCATTTTCATTTTTAATGGGTCTTCAGATTTGGGTAGGGGCAATCGCCTCGAGTTCGCAATGTTTGGTTTTCAGCAATAACCTGTTTGTCAGTGGTCACTCGATGGGGGTTTGTATTTGGGAAAACCATGAACCGAACAATATCTATCAAAGAGTTTATTTATTTTAGTATCTCTACGATTATGACGGGTGTTGTAAAGCCGGCCATGCTGATTTCTTTACACTCGATTCGGAAGTGATTGGCATAAATGTACATGTTTTACGTCAACATATTATTCATTTAAGGGCGTATCCTCAAGAAAATTTTAGAGTTTAAGAGTTTTAATGGATTTATTTAACTTGACCTCTTTTGTATCGCCAGTATAAAGCCGTTTATGCTAACTCATTTCTACTTTTTCAATAAAACACAATTTTTTACTATCGCTGTATGAAAACTTAAATTTTAAGAAATCCTTTCATTAAAGTCACAGATAGAATTAGACTGCATCGGTTCTGGAGATATTTTACTCGGACTTCAGAACATTTCATTTCAGTTCAGTAAAAACTAAATCCTTCACAATTTTTGACTGAGAAATAAGTACCTACAATAACTTTTTGACTTAAAGCATAAAGATAATTTTTTTATCAACAAAAGCATTTATAAAGAGGAGAAACTACTATGGCCTTCTCTTTTTGCATTTTGTTTAAAATAACTGAAACTTTAAAATATTGTGATAAGTGTGTCATGAATTAATGTAAAATATCGTCAAATATTGTGACATGAAATATTGTACAATTTTTCTTATTTTCAAAGGAGAAATATTAATCAAATGTTAAGGAGTAACCCTGCCGCAGACTAAATTGTATAATAGCCTGCAACGGACAAACTATTCATCCGTTGCAGGCTTTGATGAGCAAAGTTCATCAAAGATTTCGAATGTTAGCTTTATAGTCAGTTTGCCAACAAAGCCATAAAAAGATCAAGTTCTTTTCTGGGATATTATTAAAACCCGAGAGCAATTTATTTCCGACTCTTGGGTATTTTATTCTATCGTCCCGTATGTAATCGTTTTAAAATATGGGTTTTAAAAGTATTGTTTTAATGGTTTTAAGAGAAGGTTTCGGAATCAAAGCGAAACAGGTTCTTTATTTCCTCTATCGGTACTGACTGTGATCTCCTACTTTTCTCATCCCTGCAAATTTTAATTCTGTGTCCTAAAGAAAAGTGCACTTGTCCTGGTTTGCCGTGGCTTCCAGTCCATGCAATCTAAATTTATAAATTGGGTAATTTTTCTGGCATGTAAATTCCACTATTTAAATTGCGCGAATAAACTTATTTTAATAAATAGTTTTCAATGAAAGTAAAGGTAATAAGAAATTTCTAACTTGAGGTTAAGAACCGAAACATGGAAACACTGCTCTTACTAAAATACAGGGTATCTAGAAAATCTTTGCTAAAATAGTATCCAGGTCGTAAATATGGGTCAAAACAAATAAAATGTAAAATAGAAAGTAGTGTCCTATCCTGCTCTGTTTTCTGCCTATCCGTCGACACACGCTTTTTACAGATATTTAACAACTTAACCAGAGTTTTATACACAGTAGAAATTTATAATTTCGTACGATCATGTATCTTAGATCAGGAAACAATTTGCCAAATAACATTTAAGGGGTCTGAATGGGGTCCTGAAGAAACATCAAACTTCATTAAAGCCGTAATAGCGAACAAATACTGTAATTGGATTTTATCTACGACCATTGCAATAAGCACTAATTATGGTATTACAATAAAAATTATAATGATATACATTAAAACACCAAAAACCAAGCAGTACTCTAATGACGACTTTAGAGTACTGGAGTCACTTTAGAGTACTGGTTCTAGACCAATGAGAGCTCGGCATTTGACGGAAGTAGTGTCATAATAACAATTACGCAATTCGCACATCAGCTGATTGTTGCATTACGATTCATGTTTGAGTTTACTTATTCCATCAGCTGATTGTTCCACAACAATTCATGGTTCAGTCTGCTTATTTGCCTAACCTCAAATTTTAGTTGACCTATTCCATCATTATTAAAAGTCATGAGTTTTGTTTAACTTCGGGGAAATTTTGTTGTATATTGTTGGTCGTAGATAAAATAGTGTATGCAACGATTGTATTATGCCTTTAAGCCACTCGTGAGATATTTAGAACACTCGCTTCGCTCGTGTTCTAACTTACATCTCACTCGTGGCTTAAAGACATTCATTATACAATCGTTGCATAAACTACTATTATCTACGACCATTGCAATAAGCACCAATTATGGTATTACAATAAACATTATAATGATATACATTAAAACACCAAAAACCAAGCAGTACTCTAATGACGACTTTAGAGTACTGGAGTCACTTTAGAGTACTGGTTCTAGACCAATGAGAGCTCGGCATTTGACGGAAGTAGTGTCATAATAACAATTACGCAATTCGCACATCAGCTGATTGTTGCATTACGATTCATGTTTGAGTTTACTTATCCCATCAGCTGATTGTTCCACAACGATTCATGGTTCAGTCTGCTTATTTGCCTAATCTCAAATTTTAGTTGACCTATTCCATCATTAGTAAAAGTCATGAGTTTGGTTTAACTTCGGGGGAAATGTTGTCGTATATTGTTGGTCGTAGATGAAATAGTGTATGCAACGATTGTATTATGCCTTTAAGCCACTCGTGAGATATTTAGAACACTCGCTTCGCTCGTGTTCTAACTTACATCTCACTAGTGGCTTAAAGGCATTCATTATACAATCGTTGCATAAACTACTATTTCAGCTTAACTTCAGTCGTATTTTTTCGTCGCATCACATAAAAATTAGTTAAATACAATAAAAATTCTTAATTACTCGACTATACAGGGTGTCCCGTAGCTCTCTGGACAAACTATAGCGTTGTTGCTTAGGTCAAGACGAACAAATTTCACTATAGGAACATGGGTCTCTAGTGGCTAGTTTTCTGTATGGCTGTCTGTTTGTATGTTTTTTTACAAAAAAATACATAGCTCCTAACGGTTTGAGGTACAGCGTTGAGATTCTTCACAAATGTTTATCTTATTAAGACCTATTTCTGTTTGAAATTATACAAAAATATCATCAACCCTTTCAAAATGGCGGCCATTTAAAATATTTGATACCAAATTCTATGAAAACCGTTAACTTTAGAAAAAATTACTAGGCACATAAAAGTTAGTCCTTTTATACAGTTTTCAACGACACCTTATTTGTTCCGATAGAATAAATAATTACAGAGAACTTGGTTCTTTTCCTAATGCATGCCCACTTTGCTCCAATTAAACAGTACTAATCCTAAATAACTTTGTAATCATCTGTCATACGTCAATCAGCTGTTTTTATTACATAAACAGCTGATTAAGTTATTTGTTGTTGTCATTTATGAAAGCATTGTTGTATGAACATTGCTGTAAGTCTTTTCTTGTTGCTTACTATTCTTACAACAGTAAACCTAGTTAAAGTCTTTACTTGTTTTGTTTTTATGTTATTAAGTTGACAGTTTTGTACTGCATGTGAGCAAAATAAATACTTACACATCAGAAGAATCCTGTGATATGGTTTTTTTTTGTTTTTTGGAATGGCTCGCGGCAATGCAAGAGGAGCGGCGAGATTGTATGCAGAACGTTTTCCAAACAGGCAATGTCCTAACCACAAGACATTCAGTGCTGTATACAGTAGATTGAAAGAAACGGGAACCTTTGAGGTAAATATGAGTGACACTGGGCGTGACAGATCAGTTGGTGATGTTGAGTTCGAATAACTCGTTCTTGTTCGGTTTAAAACGGATTCGTCGGTAAGTGTTAAGAGTGGTGCCCCCAAAAAGTACAGGCCTTGAAACCAGAAGATTATCCCAGAAGGGCGAACTGCGCTCGCTGGTTTTTGGAAAAAGACTTAAACAACCCTCTATATCTTGAAAACGTTTTGTTTACTGACGAAGCTAGTTTTAGTAGGGAAGGCATATTTAACAACCGAACGTGTTATATTTGGGCAGAAGAAAACCCTAATCTCATTTTTGTCGCTGGGCATCAAGAAAAGTTCTCTATTAATGTGTAGGCGGATATTATAGGCAACTTCCTTGTTGGGCCCTACATTTTACCAAATCGGCTGAACTCACCAACCTTCTTAGTGTTCCTTAGAGAAATTCTTCCGGAGTTGATGGAAGACGTTCCTCTTCTTGTCCGAGAAAATTTATGGTTTCAGCACGACGGAGCCCCAGCCCACTATGGCGATATAGTCCGCGATTATTTAAATCTCACTTTTCAAAACCGTTGGGCGTGGAGGTCCGACGCCGTGGCCCACTCGATGACCCGACCTCACTCCTCTCGACTTCTTAGTTTGGTGCACAATGAAACAATTAGTTTATAGCACACCTGTAGAAAATAAGATGGACTTAGTAGCTCGAGTGGTCGAAGCAGCCGCGATGATAAAAGAAGATGGCCAATTTTTTGGACGTGTTCAACGTTCCATTGATCAGTTTAGATCATGAAACAGGGTTGACGGTCGTCATTTTGAACAGTTATTGTAAATAAAGGATGCCATATTGTAAATAATAAGGATCATAAGGTGTCCAATTATTTTAATAATAATAAAAACAAATTGTCATTATCACGATTCGTTTTTATTCAGTTAAAAGAAAAATTAATGTTAGTGTAGAGAGCACGAAATACGGCGGGCGGCAAAAACTGTAAACTCATAAAATGTTCTGCTTAACATCAGCTGAAATGACTGATTGAGATGTTTTTGTTGAACTATCAAAGCTTTGTTTACGTTTCTCAAGGTCTTTTACGTGTAAATTTGTGTTTACTTTACCATATGACGTTATATTTGATTAACTACCCAAACAAATAAACAATCAGTTAATTCCGCCGACAGCGCACTCACTCACCCGCCGTATTTGCTGCTCGCGATTGTAGCAACAGATATTTATGCAATGTAAAAGGAGTATTAATAAGCGTGGTATTAGCATTGTTTAAACGGAGCAAAATGGTCATTCACTAGGAAAAGAACCAATTTCTCTGTAATTCTTTATTCTATCGGAACAAATAAGGTGTCGTTGAAAACTACATTATTCTGACTAACTTTTATAAGCCTAGTAATTTTTTGAAAGTTAACGGTTTTCATGGAATTTGGCATCAAATATTTTGAATGGCCACCATTTTGAAAAAGTTGATATTTTTGTATACTTTCAAAAATAAATAGGCCTTAATAAGATTAACATTTGTGCAAAATCTCAACGCTGTACCTCAAACCGTTTAGGAGCTATGAATTTTTTTGTAAAAAATACATATACAGACATACAGAAAACTAGGCACCAGAGACCCATGATCCTATAGTGAAATTTGTTCGTCTTGACCTAAGCAATAACGCTATAATATGTTTGTCCAGAGAGTTACGGGACACCCTGTAGATTATCCGATTTCATCAATCGTTATCTGATCAGGCGTTATTTGATTCGGCTTCAAATTCATAACTTTTTGTTGTACTAGTAA
This sequence comes from Flexamia atlantica, assembly GCA_035578135.1. Classification (NCBI taxonomy): domain Eukaryota; kingdom Metazoa; phylum Arthropoda; class Insecta; order Hemiptera; family Cicadellidae; genus Flexamia; species Flexamia atlantica. Next base: position 37,350,659 of record JAQJVK010000007.1, read on the forward strand.
ATATTTCCTCCCTATAACGGTTTTCATTAAATTTGACATCAAAGTTTTTAAATTATCGCCATCAATGGCTAAAGGAAGAAGATAAAATTCGACAAAATCGTTTCCTATTCTCATGTACATAATCGTACCGAATTTAAAGTTTCTCGTATGGGAGTTTCTCCGGATGGGAGTAAGTGATGTCAAAGTGCAAGTGATAAGATGAGTGCTATCAAAGTCAACTCCGGGCAGTCCTGTAGCATTTGGCAATAATCTGTACCTCCCCTTCCCGTTTCGATTAACCAATACTTCTTGAATATACTCATTGAACCATTTAATTTTTTTCGCTATACCGCTGCGAAAACGGCAGTTTTCAATTGTTTTCAATTGTTTTCATTACATGAGTTGCGGGCCTAATAAAGAAGCTCTTTTTTGCCCTAGGGAGAAAAAGAATCAGATTATGTCGAGGACGTCAGCTGTTCGTTTATATGTACTAAAACTGCAAACGTGTGTACGTCAGCGTCGATGGTGAGCTATCGATTGCATCGAGAGTGGTTAACGGTTTATCAATTGTAATTCATGCAATTTAAACAATTAAAACAGTTCGCCGGCTGGCACCCGTTCAGGAAACCAACCAATTCAGTGACGGGTGCCGGCCGGCGAATTGTTTTAATTGTTTAACTGTTGTGTTGTGATCATGTCAGTTATTTTAAATTCATGACGAAATTCAAAGAGTGAAATTGTAAACGTTCTTACAGCTTTGATAATGACTTCGTAGGAGTCAGTAAATAAGTTGGTATGATTCGAATTTAGAGGAAACATCAATGGCCGTAATAATCCCTTACAATACAGAAAACAACCCTCTCGTCCAAAATGTTTGGAACTCAAAAATAGTTAAATCTTCAACTATTCAAACTCTCGAAGACGTTTCACACCAATATTTCAATCCCAAAACCTACATTTAATAAGCAAAACATCTCATTTTATTTCATAAACCTATACATCTTTTTATACACAGTTTAACTTGCTTTCGTTTGTGTATTTTAGCCAAATTAATACTAAATACCATATTATAAATCAAAATAGCTTTAACTGGTGACGATTTAAAATGCCATGCCTTTTACATCAATCAAAACAAAGCTCAAATTTGCTTGTAATTCCCTAGACTGTGTGTTATATAGAAACTTCGATTTCAGAATAGTGTTTAATTAAATACTCCCATGTGAAGATGAAAATATTTTTCCAAATTTAGCACACAAGCCCAGACGATTGAAAAACCTCTTTGTACAGTATCTCTTTGTATCTTGTAGGGTGTTAATTACCCTACGATAACGTCAATAATTATGACTGACAAACCCTGCTACAGTGACAAAAATGTGCAAATGCTTACAAGCACATTATGATATTTTATTGAGGAAAAAAATATTTTCAAGAATTTGAGGTATGATAACAAGAACAATCTCTAAGGCTACTTTTACTTTCTCCTCCATATACATAGTATATGGAGAAAGAATTGTTTTCGTCAAAATTTTCGAATTTGAGTTGTTAATGGATATATTCGTTTCATTGCTCCCCGAATCCAGAAAAGTGGTTTACATAGTGGTGTCCATCCGTCCGCGCGCGCATGTGTGTGTAACTAAAGCTAGAGACGACACCAGTGATCTAATTTAATAATTTGACTTGAAGGTATAAAACCATGATATGTGCAGGTTTTTAAATTTTTTTAATTTTTGATTTTTAAGTGTATTTACCCCATAAAAACGACAAAAATCCATTCGGTGCCGGCAAAACTGCGCCGAAACTAACAAGATGACGCAACGTATTAGTTAAAAAATTAAAAAATTGGTATCAAATTAAAGGACTGAATCTCGAACTATTACTATGGTGCCAATTAATCATTAATGACTTAGAGGCAATTTACACATCGTAAATTGGTACAAACTACTAATAATGGAGCACGTCCTGACGTTCTAGATTAGATGATGCCTGAAAACACCTGACACGTACACCTGAAACGTTTCTTCGAAACTGCCTCTAAACCATTTATAACTGGCACCATTGTAGTTATGCGATTAAGACTTTCAATTTGATAACATATTTGTATTGTTTTAGTCGACTATATTTTCATAAACAGCAGTTTGAAATTGACTTTTTCATCCTAGATCCGCAAGAATAAACTCTATATAAAAAAATCGGTTGTTAACCAAAATACGGCAGTAATTTTTTCAAAATTATATTTAAAAAATTACCCCTTTTGGCAACAATTTCCACTGCGTTTTATTTCACTTGACCGCTCAAAGTTAGTACAAAGAAAAAAAATGAAAAGTGTTGTTTTAAACAATAAACCTGCATAATTTTTTTTTATTAAAAAAAGGGAGAACAAAGGTTGCTTCTAAGGCGTAAGGGTGCCCACTCATGTAAAGGGTGAGTGAGCTGATTATTACCATGTATATGGTCTGAACGTATTTACACAGCCCGAAGGCTTTTGACGCCTAGAAGCATCGGTCCTCCCAAGAAACTGATGCTAGCAGGATCGTATATATGCGAAAAGTTCTGCACTGCTTTCCAGCGAGAACCAAACTCTAATGGCGTCGATTACTAGCTTATGTTTTGATCAAATCTTCATTTTTCTATTTAATTAATCATTTTGAACATTTTTAAAAGTTTTTAGATATAAACATCACGGCGCAACAGCGTTGCGGTTTTTGCATCGATAATATTGCAGGCGCTACGGCGCATATCTCTTATTTTTATTCATAATCCTTATCATTTTAAACTATTACTTGTTGCGTTGCTGTTGAATTTGATGTGTTTACTCATTAATTATTTGCATAACATTAATAATATTTAAATGATAAAAATTTCATTATTATTCGCTCCATTGTTACAATTCAAAGTTTAGTTAAACGCACTAGTAGCCGACATTGCTCCAATACCTGACCGACTTCATTGAATTACCTCACAATGCGGTTTTCCTATAGTGTTTATACAAGATTGAATTTAATGGACAAAATATATTTATTTTTAGTATATTTTTGAAAAAATCCGTATCATTAAGCTCAGTCTTCACTACCCGAAATACATCGCCTCGCCGAGTTCTCTTTTCCAGAATCGTGAAGGAGGTAGGTTTGGTGTTTTATAATTTTAGCAATTTTCATACGTAGTATGAATGATTATGTTCAATATTTGATATAAATGGCCTTTTTGATTTTTTTTACGCTAAGAACTGTGGTTTTAATGTTGGTGAGTTTAAAACTATATTACTGTCAGACACTGGGTCATAAAATACATACGTGTTCCAGTATAAAAGGTGCACCTTTTCCTGACACCGCAACCAGAGCTGAAAATTAATGTTTAATTATTTATCAATGAGAATAACAATGATAATACATAATTTATGTTCAAATTGGTTTACATTTCCATGGCTGTAAACCAGCATGCTCATTCCCCACGTTATCCTAATGGATAATAATAAAAATTCTATATATTCCTTATTCATTAGCATATCTTGTTAATGAATAAACAAGATATGTTAATGAATGATTATAGTTTCTCCTCTGTCTATGAAACTCTAGTAATTAAAATATTTGTAAAAACACGTATTGACGTATTTGCAGAAAACCGAGCAAGATAGGACTATGATTTTCCTTTTGTTTGCTTCAACCCATTTAAAACCCGAGTAAAGTTTTCACGAACACTTTCTATTCACCCTGAATGTGTAGGCTGTTTACTCGAGTTGTATAAGACAAGAACGACTCGGCCGATCACAGTTCCACAGCCACCCGAGGAGCTTCAACGCACCACAGGCCCCCACATCTCAGAGCCTGGCCACGGATTCCCAATGTGTATTGTAAAACTAAAGTATAACCCGATTCAAATCGTAAGGCCCAGTCCGTTCGTAAGACTAATGTTAATTTTAGCATAAGGCTTATGGGCGGCTTGGGACTTATGTTTTGAAACCAACTGTACTTTCCTCTTCCCGCACAAAACCCATTTTATAATTGATTTCAAGTTTCATTCGTTGATTCCAATGTCTAAAAGCCTACTAAACTACAATTTTCACCTTCACATTTTTCAAATAAATAAATAAAAGGATCTTAATTATTTCTTGTAAATAACATTTAACAATTGAAGTGAACTGATTGAAGTTATGTGGAAAACTGTGGAACCAATTTAATGGGGGTAAAGAGGTTCTCAGGCATATAAAAATAAAAATAATAATGACGTCACTGACGTACCGGAAGGATGCAGCTTGTCTGTAGCATATTTGTCGAAAACATATTTTTTCCAATGAGAGAGTTCTTATTAATAACACCTTGATTGGGGGCAAGGCTATTTTCAACCCAATAGGCTAATGCAGCTGGGATGAAAACGGGAAAAGGCCCACCATTGACGTCAGCCACTAGCTCTGGCTCCAAAGGTCTTTCAGGGGTGAGGTTACCAGGTTACCTTATTATATGTATTATTCTCTACAGACCTTGACTGTAGCGTAGAGTCGCCCTCGCGACACCGTTTACTGTTGCACTGGCCAAAAGTAATAGTTATGCTCATTCCATAGAAAAACATCTATAAATTGGAATGCATCCCTTTTCATGATAAAATTCTAAAATAATTTACTAGTGTAATAATATACTAGCCTGGGCCCGGGACGACGGTCCCCAACAGCGCCCCTTGTTGTGATCTGACTCACCGTCGAAGCCGGAGCATCATTGTTTAATTTTCACTTTTAACCCACAGATGGCAGCAAATTGCCCTCCACCCCTCCCTCGTAGCCTCGCAGTTTCGAAGATGTTTATTTGGTTCCTGGCAATTTATAAAATAGGCCGTAGGATGGTAGGATGCGGCCGGGCTTCGCGGGCGCCGGGCCGGAACAACTGTTGCGTTAGATTGAAGGGTGTGGCAAAATACGAGCTTCCGGCAGCGGGATGCTCAATTGTGCGTTCGCAGCGTGATTGCCACATGAATAAGTCCGAGCTTCGCGGGTTCGCGGCACAGTGGCTTTGCGGGTCCATTTAAAAAATGATTTTTACAATACAAGTCACAATATACTTGATACTTGCTACTTGATACTTGGTAGTCTCCATAGCACTGTTGTGCTGAGGTCGTCAATGTTTGGTGGCCGATCAGCTTTCAAATACTTAACCATGGAATAGTATGGCCTGTTGATTAAATAATCTTGCAAATCTTAATTCTTGATATATTACTTGATACTTGGTAGTCTCTCTAGCGCTGTTGCGCCGTGGTCGTCAATATTTGTTGGCCTGTTAGCTTTCAAAATGCTCAACGATTGAATAGTAAAGCCTCTCGATTAAATAAGCGTTCAAATTATTCTTGAAGGTTTCAATTTTTTTAATACGCCTGATTTCAGATGGTACTCTGTTAAATGTGTTCCCACATGACTATTTCGGGCTACCTTTGAATAAACTTGATGACATCTAGGGTACACGATCGTCTTTCTTGAGCCTTTATGTTATAGTTATGGACATCTTCGTTTCTTGCATATTTCAGATTTCTTCTGCATAGCAAGAGCCGATTCAAGTATTAAAAGTGCTGACATTATTAATATATTCGATTCGATAAGTAAGTCTTTACAATGGGCTTAGTAAGGCTGCTTAAATATTGTTCTTACAACTCGATAAATTTTAAATTCTTGTAATCCTCTATATCTGACTCGCACACAGAGCACTGGTCCTGCTATGATTGCAAATTTCAATAAGAAACACGGGAATTTCGTTTTTTTTAGTTTTATCTAGATTCCTCACTTTATTGTTCGAGTTAACCATACAAAGTATGGTATTTTCGAAAAGGTCTTAAAACGCTCTGCAAATGTTACAGTAGGCATGTTTCGATAATTCTGTCATTAAAAACTATACGCAAATATATAGTAAAAATGAATTAAAAACAGGTTTTTTGAAAATCACAAAATACTTTTTAGGAATTGAATAAATGTTCAAATACTAAAATTGTAGCCTTGAATATTATCTTTCAAACAGAAAAAGGTTTATTAAAATCAGACAAATGGTATGTGAAATAGAGCCTTTTTTCGTTAATGGATTCGTTTTCGTTAATGGATATTGATGACGTCATAGCCGGAAAATGTTTTCAGGTGCATTCTTGACACCCAAGTGGAAAACACTTCTTTAAACATCTACTACGAAAAAAGCCAGTAAAACTATCTTTATCTGACTTGCACAAAGAAAACTGGTCCGGCTAAGATTGGTCTGCCCCACGGAAAAATCCGTGTTTTTACAACATTAATCTAATTTATTCACTTTATCATTCGAGCAAAGTATACAATATTTGGTGTTTTTGTAAAGGTCGTAAACGTTTATAGAAGGCATGTTTTGATCATGTTTTTAGTAAAAACATTAAATACAGAACTTTAGTACAGGACAATTGTATTATAAAGAGGATTTTTTTAAATTACTAAAAAGTATCGTTAATACAAAAAATGTGTAAATGTAAATAGTTTAGCATTAAAAATTATCTTCAAAACAAAACAAAAAATAATTCCGATCCGACTGATAGTATTCAAAATACATGCATGTCAAAATTGCTCTCCCGCCATATTGATGACGTCAAAGCCAGAGAACGTACCACTTGCGTACTTGACACCGTAGTGAAAAACACTTACTTAGACCTTACAACAAAATAAAAACGTATAATTCTCAGCACAAAATTTGCACCGATAACATTGTCAGATGCAGGACTAATTGCCCCTAAAGAGAATACCGTGGTTGAAATACAGTTCTACGGCTTCTATTCTGGAAGCATGCAGAATAGACTTAAAGGAGCACGTCTCTCATGTCCAGTAATTTAATATGTGCCGGGTTATGTGTGTTTTCCGCCGACACTTATTAGAAGAAACTATGAAAATACTTAGAATTTGAATAAGTTGACACTCGGAAAAGTATTTACATGTCTAACACTTATATTCTTGATAGATACAAGATTTGTGCTATGAATGAATGAAAAACATTGTTTATTCCATACTAAACTTAAGCTACTTTACAGTACAATAAAATAAAATAAAATGAAATATTACATATTAACTAAAAATATGTTTACAGGCAACTTTAACTAAAACATTTCTTTATGTAGCCTTTATTTATTTGATGGTCTACAGGAAAGGTCATACAATTTTATAGAAGGCATGTTTTGATCATATTTTTAGTAAAAAAGTTATATACAGAATTTTAGTAGAGGAAAAATTATTTACGATTCCAAACTCACAATAATGGAGTTCAGTGAATCAGTATTGTTTTATTCAGTGGTAGTAAAATAGTGCTGGCCAGCATACTCCAGTTTTAACAAGTTTCTAACCATTTTAGCATCATGACAGCTTTTTATCATTGTGACTGACCGCTTTTTATTATTGTGACTATGACCATATTTTATTGAATCAATTGACTTGCCACAATGTAACAATACATTGATTAATGTGGCTGCATACTCATAAGACCTGATGATGTTCTAAGGAACGAAATATATTGTCTTTCGAACTAGAGGTTGGATAAGGTAATTTATTTATTTATTTATTACATATTCCAATCCGGGCCATATTGAATACTACAACTTTCACCATTACCTTTAGAATATTTTGGGAATTTAACTATTTCAAGATCTTAACAGCTTAAAAATTACCTCTTTCATAAATCTCTAGTTTTGGACACTTATAATTGCTTTATGCGAACGCCCGTTTAAATTACCTGCCCATTGGGCATGTTCTCTTCGGACATCAGTTGGTATTGCACAGAAAACTATAGCATTAGGAGAGTTTTGTGTAGCATGATATTTACTGGGAGCTATAAAACTATGCCCTTATATTTATTCAGTCAGGGATTGAACGGTGGCTAAGAAGAGGTCATATATGATGTATGATGTACGCTGTATGATATGTGGTGTATGATGTATGTTTTATGATGTGTGGTGTATGGTGTATGATGTATGATGTGTGATGGGTGATGTATGATGTCGGCGTGTGTTGCAGGTCTGGAAGGACTTCGAGACGGTGATCATCGTGTGCTGAGTTGATTAAGGATGTATGATGTATGATGTATGATGAGGTGGTGTGTTGCAGGTTTGGCAGGACATTGAAACGGTGATCATCGTGTTCTGAGTTGATGAAGGATGCCTGATGTATGATGTATGATGTCGGGGTGTGTTGCAGGTCTGGCAGGACATTGAAACGGTGATCATCGTGTGCTGAGTTGATGAAGGATGCCTGATGTATGATGTATGATGTCGGGGTGTGTTGCAGGTCTGGCAGGACATTGAAACGGTGATCATCGTGTGCTGAGTTGATGAAGGATGCCTGATGTATGATGTATGATGTCGGGGTGTGTTGCAGGTCTGGAAGGACATTGAAACGGTGATCATCGTGTGCTGAGTTGATGAAGGATGTCTGATGTATGATGTATGATGTATGATGTATGATGAGGTGGTGTGTTGCAGGTCTGGCAGGACATCGAGACGGTGATCATGGGCGGAGCGGAGGAGGGGGAGCGAGAGCCGCAACTGCAGCACTGCGAGACCTCCAGCCACGGCTACGACGCCGACCCTTGGACGCCCAGCTGCTACGTCGACCTGGGCAGACCCTTCGTCAAGGTGGAGGACCAGTGCGTGTCGGAGCCGACGTACCCCAGGCAGCCCGCCTACCTCCCCCTGCCCTCCGGCTCGCACACCTACCCCGCGACCTCGCCGCACCCTCACTACCCCTACAACCAGGGCTTCGTGCCCCCGGGGCCCCGCTGTATAGTTCCTCTGAGTCAGATCTCCCCGCCCGACACCCCGGAGACGTTCCGCGGCCACGCCGTCCACCCGTACCACGCCCTGGGCGACGACCACGCGCCGCACCACTTCATGCTCATCACGCCGCCGTCGTCGCCGCACGTGTCCGCCCTCCACCCCGGCCACGCGTTCCACCCGGGGCCCCACCCCCTGGCGCCGCCCGCCGCCGTCAAGTCCCTGGTCAACAAGACGCGGCGCCGCCAGAACTGGAGCCGGCGGAAGGTGATCGTCCACACTTGCTCGCACTCCGGCTGCGGCAAGACCTACACCAAGTCCTCCCACTTGAAGGCTCATCTCCGCACGCACACGGGCGAGAAGCCGTACCAGTGCCAGTGGAAGGGCTGCGGCTGGAAGTTCGCGCGCTCCGACGAACTCACCCGCCACTACAGGAAACACACGGGAGATCGCCCTTTCCAGTGCAGACTCTGCGACAGAGCGTTCTCGCGCTCCGACCACCTCTCCCTCCACATGAAGAGGCACATCAACATTTAGGGGTGAATTGAAGTTAAATCGTATGTTCTGAAAGCTACTTCTTGAACGTTTAGTTTTGAGACGGTATTTGGACCGCCGATACTAAAACGTAAAATTATATCGACCGTGAACCGGTATCCTCGAGGACAAAATCGCAACCAACTGTCGGGGCAATTTATAGAAAAATAGTCGATACAAAAGTAATGAAAAATTGTTCCTATAGGCCTATTATTGAAACATTTATGTGATACTGCTATATTTGAGTGACGCCAGTCAAGAAAGTACCTCCAGTAAAGTCCGTCCTATCGAACAGTTCGGTTTAACGGTTAAAACCAGACTTCACAGTATTAATGTGATATTAAGTTAATCTTCAAGAACTGTACTACTAAGTGTAATTTTTACTTAAGGATTTTATTGTGCTACAAGCTTTAGAGCGTGGAAAGTTTTCTTGTTTGAAAAAATTCTCTTTTAGAATGAACCTATAACAATTGTGTTCTATGAAACACCATAATTTGATAATTAAACAAAATAACAAGAACATTAGGTTTGCATGAAGTGGCTACATCTACAATCAAACAGGTTTAACGTCAGTTTTATGTAATAACGTTTTTATATGGCGGGGCGGGCGCCAAATGGTGGGACCAAAACTATATTCTGCATAATGAGTGTTTGAAATATGTGTGGTAACTCTACTTTTAAAGACGTGTGGCACATCTCTTTTGGATATAACGACAGTTGGCACTATTCTGCCCCATGTCAGATTTTCATTATTTTTTTTTATTTTCATACATTTTGATTTTGATGCGTAGTAGTTCCTTAAAAATTCTGCATGATTCTGAGTTAATCATTTCCATAACCCGATGTGTACTGGTTTTATAATGCAAAAATTAAAAAATTATTGAGTTTTTTAGTTTAAGTACTATAACTTTCTTGTTATTATTCCTCATTATTAAAAACGATTGGTACTTAATGCAACCTCAGAAGGGATCAGTGAACTTACATGATGAATTAAGTATACATTTTAAATAGATCATTTACCTCTTTTATTCTATTCAGGATGTGATAGAAAGTCTTTTGAAGAGACTCCGGTTTGAAGTGGTTGTGGACATACAAAAGACGCCAAAACATTCGATTCGAACTTTTGACATTCATAAGTAAATGTTTTTATTCGCCGCATGGAATTTCATCCGTCGATAAATTCCCAAGTTTTATATGACTTGTAGAGTGATTTGGTTCCAAGAGAATGAGATACAGATATTTACTGTAATTTTTGGAAAGAGGCAGTTATAATGGTGGCTCCTGTGCCCGTTGTATAAGAACCCCGTTAGTTCTCGTAGGTCCCGGAAAAGGCCCCTCCGCTCTCTGCAGAGTTAGGGGCTGAGCGTGTGTCTCTTTTGCTCCACGGTTATCAGGCAATTTCGAAACATCTCTTTTGCTCCACGGATCAGCAGGGAGATTACAGAAACGCCCAAAACATCCCTTTTGATCTACGAGAGAGGGGCTTGCGCTTCCTCTCCCCCAAATTCTCTCTTTCGCTCACCTCTAAGTTCTTACTTGAATCCTCTAATTTAAACGCAATATACAATTGATTATTGAATGAATGATAAACTACACTACCTAGGTTAGGTTAAATTAGGTTAGGTTAGGTTATTTTAACATTAAAACAATCAATATTTTCGTAGGCACAAAATGTAAAATTGCAAATTACGTTTAAATGTCAGTTTTCAACAAACAACTTGGAGGTTATTGAAAGAAAGGATTAGGGGGAGAGGAAGCGTAGGCACTTCTCTCGCGGATCAAAAGGGATGTTTCGGACAATTCTGAAATCTACCTACTGACTCTTGGAGCAAAATAGATGTTTTGAAAATGTCCCCTGACCGTGGAACAGCCGGGATACAGCCGGCTGAGACAATGCTCGCGGAGGTGGAGGGAGTGCCTACTTGTGCCGCTGTGCTCCATACAATGCCACAAAACCGACATCCAGGCGGCGCGGCGGGGGCGTCCCTGTGCCTATCCTCAAAATTTCTAATCTTCCCTATTTTCGAATAACAGACAGAAACGATCAGTCGGGTTAAGAAGTAGTAAGGGCTTAAGGTGAAAAACGTGCATCAAAAGGATTAATAAATTCGAAATGCGAAAAAATATTATTACTCTATCCTTCTACCGCGTCTTTGCAAAAACGGATACAATTCTCAGTATCTGTTTTATTATTTTGTTAATGATGTTTTTCCTTGATTATGAATTGATATTATTGTAATTTCGGTATGGTTGTGTAGCAATAAAGGAAGATTATTAACAGTATTTAAGATACTATAGGTGCAGATCATATTAATATTACTTGACTAAATTATTTCCCTCCTGGCGTTCGCTGGAGTTCTCCTCGACTGCAGTCGTAGACTTGCTGTGACCATATTTAATCAACGGATCTTTTTTCACATTCTAAAAAAATCCGAGGATTTCAGTCTTAAATTAATTCGATTCGTTTGACGGTGCATTTGACTTTTCTTTTTAAATTGTTGCTGTCATATTCTACAACCGGGTTTCAGAAGAATCAAAATCAAAATCTAATCTAATCGAAGTTATTTCAAAAGTGTAAATTACAATAACATTGCACATCATACCGAAATTAGTCCCCACTTGAGCCACATTGGCTTGCGCGTGGGTGACGAGTTCTTAAAGAGGAAATAACTGCGCTTTTACATTATACTCGAATGATTACCGAAAAGTTTCAAATTTGTATCTACTCTAACCAATATACTTTCTCTACTCAATCTACTTGAAAATGGCGCAATAGCGACGAAACCCGGTTATTGAACATGACAAGCCGCCCATAACCGAAGCCGTAAAGGTGATTTAAAACCATTTGTAAATCAGGCAAATCAGTTCAGGAGCAATCCGAAATGATTAAATTTTATTCTCGAACCGCTTAACACGATATGTCTCGTTTCACTGCGGCTCTCTCGCCATGTGTAGATACAACGGGATGTCGGAGGGACTCCCTTCCATTAACATGGTAAACTTATGAGGCCCATAAAACCGTTAAAGGGAGCAAATGAGACGTGACGGGCCCAACGTTGAGGCCACTGGGACGGCGACCGGGACAATCGCGAGATGCAAATCAGTAAACTTTAAAATCATAAATAAGTCGTGAAAGATTGCCGCATCCGGAGCGAAGCGGTTGACATTTCTGGGCGGAAACGACAGATTGTATGGTAATAACCGTGTCTACGGATGTACGGATCACCCGCTCGGAACACCGTTTACACGCGGCGCCGCGCATCCAGCGACGCAAGCGCGCTCACACGTGTAACTGTTAACCTGAAACTACGCGAGCGATCACACGTGTAACTGTTAACCTGAAACTACGCGAGCGATCACACGTGTAACTGTTAACCTGAAACTACGCGAGCGATCACACGTGTAAATGTTAACTTGAAAGTACGCGAGCGATCACACGTGTAACTGTTAACCTGAAACTACGCGAGCGATCACACGTGTAACTGTTAACCTGGAACTACGCGAGCGATCACACGTGTAAATGTTAACCTGAAACTACGCAAGCGATCACACGTGTAAATGTTGACCTGAAATTACGCAAGTGATCACACATGTAACTTTTAACCTGAAACTACGCAAGCGATCACACGTGTAACTGAGCACGCTCACACGTGTAAATGTTACCCTTAAACAACGCAAGCAATCACACGTGTAAATGTTAACCTGAAACTACGCAAGTGATCACACGTGTAAATGTTAACCTGAAACTACGCAAGCGATCACACGTGTAACTGAGCACGCACACGTGTAAATGTTACCCTTAAACAACGAAAGCGATCACACGTGTAAATGTCGACCTAAAACTGCGCAAGCGCGCTCACTAGTGTAAATGTTGACCTGAAACTGAGCGAACGCGCTCATACTCTCTGATGAATTTTTTTGTCTTCATAGAAGGAGAAAGATTTTTGTTCGTTTTTTTCCAAAGGGTTTTACATAGTTATATATAATGCATAATTATGGATGTTTATATTGTATTAGTCTCTTTAAATTAAGGCACTGTATTATCAGAGCTACAAAGTCAATCAATACCCTTAACGTGGCCTGGCAGAAACTAACTATCGAATTATCCGTCTTGAATTGACTATCGCATTGTCCGCGAAGAGAACTGACTATTGCATTGTGCGTCCAAAACTGACTGTCGAATTGTCCGCCCAGAACTAACTATCGCAATGTCCGTCCAGAACTGACTATCGAATTGCCCGTCCAGAACTGACTGCGTTCAGAGAGGCTGGTATAAATAATGAATAGATTTATTTTAATAATATATAAAACTATTTATGTTCACCGTTTGCTTTGTCCGTTTGATTGTGCTTACTTTTCTATTTACTTGTTTGGCAACTTTATTTTTTATAGTAAGTTTTATCTAATATTAATCAAATAGCAATTCAAAATCAGGAAAATTGTTTACATCGAGCCTGAGAAAAATAAGAAGTTGGTGAAATGGAATCTAAAAACAGTAAAGTTTCTAGAAAACATTTCATCGCCATAAGAATAAACATTCATCCAAAAGATATTGTACTTCATGATTTTTAAATCAAGTAAAATTAAGTATTAAAAAACTGATTCGATTGTTAACCACCCCGAAACTGTCCACGTTGCAATATATTGATATATCATATGACTGCGATACTATAGAGTATTATCCATTTATACCAATTGTTATAGTTATCATAGAGCAGATTATATATACGATCCCCGACGGAAGTTTCAAACTTTTATGATTTAGTTATCTGCCATTTCCTTTTTAAATATAATCTTACATTGATTACCTCCCAGCATTTTAATTTGTAAAAGATAGTATAACTGAATGAAAGAAAAAAAATGAAAAAATGAATAAAATAAAATCATAATCTTAAATTACAGTTTTAATAATACAGTAAATATATAGCTACTCATGTTTGTCGTAATGGAATCGTTATTTAGTAATGGTTTGAACTTTCTTGTTTTTTTAAGAGACTTGATGATTATTATTTTTTATCAGTGTACTATGAGAAGAGTTTTTCTTTTGTTTTAACAAAAAAACTCGTTATCAATGATATTAATATGCTTCCGTCGGAATGTATTTTAAATGTTTATATTCTTTGTTGTTTTGTTATACCACATTATTTGTTTACAAGTGATAGATTTTAGTTTTATATATAATGTTTGTTGTCAAAGTAAGGAGTTCGCTCCGTATTTATACCAATGTTAAAAGTGTGTGATAAGATTACACCTATGTATTATTATTTTATTTTAGTTAAAGTTTCTTACCGCACGATGTAAATGTGAATATACACACGTGTATATCATATGAATGTGAATGTACACACGTGTATGTCACACATGTGTACACAAAATTACGGTGTCTGATCGGTTATTGGATGATTTGACGAAACAAACTTTATTTTTATACAGGGTGTCCGGAAATTACGGAAAATTATTTTTGTATACGACAGTAGAGGTAAAAAAAGAAAAAAGGTTCACATAAAAATAGGATCTAAAGTGATTGCTTTCCGTCGGTGTGTCTGTTTGTGTTTTTTTTTACATATTTAATTATATCTCAGGAACCTCTTGACGTATCAGCTGCACACTTGGTACATGGATGACTACTATCAAGAACGATTTTTGTAAGAAGTATCAAATTTCTACTAATTCAAAATGGCGATTGTTTCTTTTCAAAGCTAAATGTCTTAAAACCACAAATTTTAAAAATATATACAAGAGATAAAAAAGTTGCGAAAATTAATCCACTTAACGTTTCTGAATTAGAACCATATTTTTATGAAGGAAAGTTGTAATTTCTCCGTTATTAGAACTAGTCCGACCATCTTAATCTTAAGATGGTCCATCAAAATCCTAATAAAAACATGGTTCTTTAGTACGTACTGTCTGAAATTTGCATGTTTTTATTCGGAAAGTTTACAATTTCTCCATTATTAGTTGTCCATTCATTATAATCCTAATGTCAGTGTTAACTAGATTAAATTTTGCAACTTTTTTTACTGTTTTTTTATTTACGGTTTTTACGATATTTAGTTTTTTTGCAAAAATATTCACCATTTTTAAATAGTACTAAGGAGAGATTTGATACTCCTTAAAAGAAATAGTTCTTATGAGTTGTCATCCATGTACCAAGATTGAAGTTTATACTATAAGAGGTTCGTGAGATACAATTAAATATGTAAAAAACACAAACCGACACAAACGGAAAACGAAGCACTTTAGGACCTATATAGCCCAGGCAACGAAGAGGTATAGAGGGAAATTGTTTGAACACAATTTTTGACTTTGCAGCTTTGTTTGGACTAGTTAGGGGGTGAACATATCAAAAGTCCCTGTCCGTAGCCCTCGAGCGGGGGGAGGGAGGGGGTCTGAGGTACCATTTTTTGGTTTTACCTAAATGTCTTGAAACTATCAACTTTTAGCATTCTCTATTAAATTGGAAAATTAAAGAAAATTAAATTTCCTGTAAGAAAAGTATATAATACGCCTATTTTGGTCCAACCATTTACAAGGTAAGCTCTAATTTTACTAATTTTTTAACAAATATCCCTTCCAAAAGAAATACATGTAAATTTGTGTGAAATATTCATGCCCAGTGGGACAACGCTTTTTCACCTAAAGGAAAATGGCGACGTTTTTTTCATTTACCGACATTCGGGAAATATTGACAAAATTTCCAGTAATTTGACACCTCAATCATAAAAATTTGTCTCAAATAGAGGTGTGGGCGAGCTCACAAAAAGGGTGTAGTAACTATATATTTGTAATAATATTTGAAGAATAATTTTTTATGAGCTCGCCAAGATCTTTACTTTGGACAATTTTTATGATTGAGGGGTCAAATTACTGGAAATTCTGTCACTATTTCATGAATGCTGTTCATTTTCCTTTAGGTGAAAAAGCGTTGCCTCACTGGGCATGTATGTTACACACAAATTTACATGTATTTCTTATGAAAGGGGATTTGTTTAAAAATTAATAAAATTAGTGCTTACCTAGTAAATGGTTGGACAAAAATAGACATATTTTATACTTTTCTTACAAAAAAATTTATTTTCTCTAATTTTCCAATTTAATATACAATGCTAAAAGTTGGTAGTTTCAAGATATTTATAAGGAAATCCCAAAAAATTTTACCTCAGACCCCCTCCCTACCCCCGCTCAAGGGCTACGGACGGGGATTTTTGATATGTTCACCTCCTAACTAGTTCAAACAAAGCTGCAAAGTCAAAAATTGTGTTCCATACAATTCCCTCTATACCTTTTTTTGAGCATTCGTTGCCTGGACTACTATGTTTATTTGATTTTTTTCTTATTTTTACCTCTACCATCATATACTAAAATATTTTACGATTATTTGCGGACACCCTGTATAAAAATAAGGCAAACAAGTTTGCTGCAAATAATCTTTTCTAATTTTACACGTTATTATTTTCCAAAGTAAAGAGGCAATTTTTCGAAATCTTAACTTAGCGTCAACTGTAATTTAACGGATCAGACAATCAAAACACAAGTTGATTTTAGAAATAAAGAATTAAAACCTATTTTTGATCATTTTTCCCCTCAAATATTTCATTAAGACTATACTTAAAAAACATATTTGAAAGATCAGAAATTATTTCGGGGATCATAAAATATTGTAGGTTAAGATTTACCTTTTTGTCATTTATTAAGGCTAAAAAAGTAACAATGCCTGATTTTTTAGCGGATTTCTCGTGGAATGTTCAGTTGGCATCGCCCGGACGACGGCTCGGAGGCATGGGACAATGATAATTTTTTGTTTTGGGGCCCCAGATGCCAAAAACAATTGTTAAAAATCGTTGAAACTTAACGTGTTGAGTGTGTGGGGATCAATCAGATGCTACTCTCTCGCGGGATTCTTTTGAACGATTTAGGAAGAGACATTAGGAGAACGTTTTCTCCAGGGTTTTATGTTATGTTTTTTCTACCGTCAACAATTGTAACACCTATTTTAAATTAGTTATTATCGTTAACCAAAGAGTACGTGATGTACTTTTCTCGAAAAAATATTTATCTCGGAAAAAAATTCAATCAGCAGTTTCTTTTGTATTTCAAATTATCTTTATTCGTAGTCCATGGTTTGTTGCAAGCATTTTCCCCCGATATTAATTTTATGGCTGTGGAATCAGCTTGTTATTGGTTGTGAGTACATCTTACTATGCGATAAAAGAGTGCTCACTTAAAAGCCAAATGTTTGTTAGAGAAATTGTTGGAGTCATCTTGTAGGTGACAGAGAAAATTGTGAACACGGCCAATTCGTTCACAATGCCCATCAAGTTAACTATGGGTAAGTTCGTAAATTAGCTATCACCGCAATTTAGGTTACTGTAGAGTACTTAATAGTGCAACTATAACTCCTAATTGATGTGGAGGGGTGGGTTTAAAGTTTAAAATCGTGAAAATCAAATCAAAAATACAATGCTGGGAAAATGTGTATAAAGTGTTATTATACTTTATGTTCAGGTGACATGCAACTTCAGATCACGTAGAAAAATACTTTTTTCCCCACCTGCTATGTTTAGACGCCTTTTACTCCCTGTAATGCGTGAGTGGAATAATAATTAGTCTCTTTCTTTCTTTTTATAAAAAAATGAATTATTTCTTTCTTTTAAGATATATTAAATTTGGTCCCATATGTAACTCTAAAGAACAACATATATGTCATCACTACTCATACTTCAAATAATTATTAATTTGAATTAAAAAAAGGTATAAGGTATCAAATACCTTAATCCTGTTGGATGGATCCATAGAACTGATGGATCAAGCATTTTTTATTTAGATAAAGGACTTAGTTACACAGTGCAACAATAAAAAATGTTACACAATTGTTAGTGTAATAAATTACTTTTTCCCCCACCTGCTGTGCTTAGACGCCTTTTATTCTTTGCAATTTGTGAGCAAAATAATAATTTGTCTCCCATCGGGAGTAAAATGATTGCTTTGCCTCCCGGTGGGAGACAAAGTAAACCCATAAGAGTAACATTGAAATCAATGATTCAAAAATTAGAGCTCCTTAAAATTTCCACACACACATGCAAATATGTTGCAGTTTGGCGAATGCAGGCGCTAACATCTTATTTAGTGGCAGGAATAATCAAAAGTATAACATTAACAACAATCAGCTGATCGCTGTTGTATGCATGGTTGCAGCTACCCGGATGTAGGCGCTAATAGCAGAACGAAAGAAAATAGTTTTTTTTTATTACTTACTTAATATAAGGATAATTTTTCATTACAGGTGAGGGAAATTTTTTTTTTTTGAGAGTAAAAGACATTGTCTCCCTCGTGAAAATTGTCGCCCTCGACAACTCGGCCGCCAACATTTCACTCGTGGGACAATGTTGTAATTTACTCACTCAACTCTCAAATAATTATTATTTCATTTCAGTTATTGCACTCACAAAATTGATTTGTCTTAGCTGTATCGTCCAATTAATATCATGTTTACTCGATTTCAGCGTTGAAAATCCCTTGCAGAAATCCTAAATTGAAATTACGTCAAGGAGCTTGTGGGCTTATTTATTTGAATCGAGCTATAAATTTATGTACAGCAGCGATCCCCTTTAATACATTCTCTCCTTTCCAACAGCGCGGCAGCTAGCTTCACCTAGTAACCTTGGAGAATGTTAGTGGCCTCCGGAATTTTCAAAATTCCATATGTTAATCAAATTGAAGAATTTTCTTCATTTTTTAAGGGCCATATCTCCGCATTCATCAAAGCTACAGAGCTGCAAAAGGACTAATAAAATTTTAAGAAATTCAGTTTACATTAAATCTGCAATTTGATAAATTTCTGTTGAATCCATGTTTTTAATATATTTTGAAATTCGAAAGAGTACCAGAAAGTGGCGTGTCCTGTGGAAACCCGGGTGCGCTCGAGGTCAAAATCTTAGATTTTATGTTATCAGCCCAACACTAACAACGTATCCAAAACATAGCTACTACCCAACCATTAGTGCACCACAAAGTATTACTTTAATGTTGTATGTTGTACTCTCGTCGCTACCGTGGTGGGAGGGAGGGGAGGTCGGGAGGTGATGGTAGATATGACCGCCCCAGAGGCTCGGGCCCCAACCCACTCAGCCGGAAAATGGACTCGCTTCCTGTCCCTGAGAGGCCCCTGGATGATGATATACAGGGTGTCCGGAAATTATGATAAATTATTTTAGTATACGATATTAGAGGTAAAAATAAAAAAAGTTTTTATAAACATAGGTCCTAATGTTCTTCGTTTTCCGTCTGTGTAATTGTTTGTGATTTTACATATTTAATTATATCTTACGACCCTCTTTACTTATAAACTTCAAATTTGGTACACGGATGACCACTATTAAGAACTATTTTTGTACGAAATATTGAATTTCTACTTTGTACCATTACAAAATGGCGGCTGATTTTTTAAAGCAAAATATCTTAAAATTCGTAAATTTTAGAAAAACTGCACAACAGTCAAAAAAGTTGCGAAATTTAATTCAATTACGCTCATATTAAGATTATAATGGTCTGACAACTAATAATGGAGTAATCGTAAATTTTCCGAATAAAAACATGCAAATTTCAGACAATTTACAGACTAAAGAACCATGTTTTAGAATATGTTTTTGTTCAGAATAGTTTCAATATCTCCGTTTAGTAGTCCGGTCATCATAACCTTAATATCAGCGTTAATTGGATTAATTTTCGCAACTTTTTTGCCTCAGGTATAATTTTTCTAATTTTTTTTGTTTTTAAGATATTCATCTTTGAAAACAAAATTTTGAAATGCTACAAAGTATAAATTTGGTACTTCTTGTAAAAATAGTTCTTGATATGGTCATCTATGTACCAAGTTTGAAGTTTAAACGATAAGAGGTTCGTGAGATATAATTAAATATGTAAAATACACAAACAGGCACAGACGGAAAACGAAGCACTTTAGGACCAATGTTTAAATAAACTTTTTTTCTTACTTTTACCTCTACTATCTTAAACGTTATTTTACCATAATTTCCGGACACCCTGAAAGGTCAGTCCGACGCGACGTGTCCACGTGGCGTCTGCTGCAGGACCCGCCGGGCAGTCTCCCCAGTCACTCATTTATGATACATTTCCAAAGATTTCCACCTTAATGTCTTGGTCATGAGGAATCTATAACTAAAAGCAGTGACCCGCAACTTGTTAAAGTATACTGTTTCCTCTGGTGTTTCATAGTCGGAATTTTTAAGAAGGTGGAAAAGGACGAGCGGGTGGCAGTTCAGCTAGTCTAGCTACAGCCGCTTTCTGGGGAAGCCACCAAGTCCCGCAGATCCCCACAGTACTGCGGTAGTTGGGAAGAGTCATCATAAAGGTGTGTTAATAACCCCTGTGTAGCAGCAGACTTTCATACTCGGCGAATGCAGATGGTAAATAGTAGTTTTGTTTGAGGTTCAACGTCCCAAAGACCTTGAGCGATATATGCACTGCTCATCTCATCGTAAAAAAGTAAATTTAATTCATGAACGTTCATCAAATTTTGAGGATTATGCTTTGAATGAAAAGAAATAGGTTAATAGAATATATATTGCACATTGACTTTGAATCGAAAATTGACGAGCGAACTGGTAGCAAGTCCGATGATGACAAGTCGTTTCATCATCGGTTTGTTTATAAAATGACATATTTTCACGCAGGAGTGTAGCAGAGCACTAAATAATCAGAGTCTGTCCAAAATGTTTTGAAACAATGTTGCTTATTTGTAACAATTCTTTGATAATGGGATAAAGATTAAGGATAAATGTTTATAAACATTTATTTGTTTGAATATTTTGTAACATTTAGATATTTGTTTACAACAAATGATTCATAGACGCTGTTTACAAACTTGTGTGTTTTTAATGTAAACACGTCTTGATATAACTGTTTCTGAACTGAAATTATAATCACCGCATCTTGAAACCTGATGTGAATCATTTTTACGTTATGCAAATTAAATTTATATCGAAGGTTACTTAATTGTTACAGACTGTTTCATATGTTTAAAATATGAAATTTACATACATGCCTTTTTTTAATTTCCTAGCTAAACCTTTCTAATCTTGGTAAACATTTCCATGTCAACAAACATTAATAAACTTGATTTTAAACCCTTCAATCTAAATAAGTGGCTTGGCTGTCTTAGAACAGGGGATTAAAGTTAGCCAACAATACAAAATGAAACCTGGTTTTTAATAGAACTCGCTCCACACACCCCCTCTGCAGCAGACCTGCACACTCAGCGATTTTCAAATGCAAAAACATATTTCAATTCAACATAGCGCGTTTTTGAAAATCTTGATTCGTTTTCAAGATATACACAAACAAAAATTGTCCTTATACAATCCTTATGTATGATTCGAGCTTTAAATATTTTAAAGGACTTATTAGATTATTTTCTTGATGTCCTCTGTTCTAATTGCAGAACTAAGTCCATTTTAGTGTTGAAACACTCAGTGATATAATGGTTTCAATTTGAGAAACTTGCTGTCATTTAAATCAGAGTAGAATAAGATGAGTTATCATCTACAACTTAACTTAAAAATTGGTTTTGTCGAAATTAAATTTGAGTAAAAATTGTATACCTCAAGTTCTAGATGACAAAAAAAGTTCGATCTGGTCTTTAATCCCTCAGCAAATAATTGGCCTTTTACGTGCTCAATTACGAGATGGTATTTTTATAAGGATGGTCTTATGTATGAAAGTAGTATTCACCATTGCCAACGACAAACTCTACCAGTTTTATTTGGACCAATTCCGCAAAGTCTCCCACTAGTTAATTTCTACTAGAGAATACCGCATGCACGACGCACGAGCCATCACGAAGTATCAACAATTCGTGACCTCCAAGTACCTGGATTACAGGACACCGTTTTATCGGCCGATTCCGAAGACATGCCCTGTAGTAGCCTACTGTTTTTAGTATCGGTGTTATATATTCTTTTATTCACCAGGGATGGTTTTCAAACTATAAAGCTGATCCATGGACCTGTTTTGACGAAATAAAATTATCAATTGACGGCATTTTTTAAATCAGCGCTAGAAAAAAAATAATTTCCAACGGACAGGTCACAAACTTAAGTATTCGTTCATCCTGGTTTTATGGATGGTTTTTATGGCATCTGGGGGGCCCAAAACGAAACGTTCATGGTCCCAAGCTTCAATCAGAACTAGATACGGTGGTGACAATAGCTCAACCTTTTCCTCACTGGCCAGTGTGAAACTCTCTTTATGATATGGCCAAGTTCTAACCCCACGTAGGCCTATCTCAAAATAAGCTACTTTTCAGGAAAATTAAAAAAAACTAAATATTCTCGATTCAAGTATTTCGATTGAATCCAGCACTAATTTCACATACTTCCAACAACACGTGTCTTATATTTGACTTTATTTTCATTCAGTAAATTTAAGATGAAACATTTTTGAGATAGGCCTGCGTGTCGTTAGAAGATAAGAAGACAGTTCTGACAAATGCTAAGATACATGGTAAAATATTTCCCTTTGTATTCCATTAATTCATAGAAAGATTTTAGACATACGTGCTTGTTGTTAAGCCGCGTTTACACTATACAATTTGTTTTATAAACTTAAGTTTGTAAAACATGTTTAATACAACTTTTGTTTTTAAAACTCGATCTTGTGTTTTAAAACATGTTGTACAACAAATGTTTATAAAACAAAAACTTCCTTAGATCTTTCCGACACGGCTCGGGAAACCTGCAACCTGTTGTTAAACACGATTTTTCTGTTTTAAAACACACTTACTTGTTGTACAATTTGTTTAATAATTTTCTTCGCTTTCTTAAATATGTTCAAACCAATTAGTATAATTGGTTGTACAGCAAAAGTTTATAAAACAAGTTGTATAGTGTAAACGCGGCTTTGGAAGTTCAAAAGACAGTTTCGCCACATTCAAACTACCCCCATGCATACGTGGTGCAAAATGTGCACATTTTTACCGTCTTTAGGCGACTTTACAAAAGGTTTTCAGATACAGGTTTCTATAGTTTTGTTCCCGAAAGTCTTTACTATTGACCAGTATACTTATCTCGAAATAGCGTAATTTTGAGATACGTTGTGTTAGAACTTAACATCGTTTACATGTTCAAGCATTCGGGATCGGTTTACCACACACAGCTGTTAAAAACAGATTTCGTCGTGATTATCACAATGTATTAGAAACTAAATAAACATGCCTCAGCTAGTACCCCCCCCCCCCCCCCGTGCGTAGGCCGCGGCGAGCGAAGTGTCGCGCGTCGCCGTTTGCATACTCTTTGTTCGGATGGTAATGGCGGCTGGGCACATAACTCACGGAGAGTGCCCGATGAATAAATCAGAGATAATTAGAGTTTGAGTTTGCGAAGAATGCCCACGGAACCGAGCCGATACTTACTGAGGTGATGACATCTTAGAATTATCAGGGGTAAAGAAAATATCTATGAACAAGAACGATTATTAACAAAAGGTTGAAATATTTCCAAGAATATGTCGCGAGGGTTTGCCGGCTCTAGAATGAAAATACTCGAGCTTGTGTCCTGTCCGATGGAGACGATTTTCTTTCTATCTCCATTTTCAAAAAAAGCAGCGAAATAATATTTTCATTTTGTGAAAACCGGCCGGATCAGTTTTAACGTTTTACCATCCTTGGTAAATATATATATATATATATATATATATATATATATATAAAACACGGAAACTAAAAATAGTACTTCAAGGTATATGTTCGGAACCGGCCGATTCGGCCGATATACCTTTCTAATCAATGCAGTGCCCTGAGTACCCTTACAAAACAAACAACTGTAAAAAGCTCGCAGTGGCAGAATTGACAAGGGCCATGTACTGAGCTTTGATGTGTATTCTTGATTATTGATTCTTGATGTACCCAGCGGGAAAATATCAGAGGGTCCAAAACAAAAGCATTGCACTCTATTTCCTAGACATATGTCGTAGCCACTTGCTGTAATTGGGCACTTCATGAAGTGCCCATCTCGCCTGGACACATAGTGTAATTGAACGGTTTGGTTAAAAATTACAGTATGTGACCAGCAAAACTGGGCACTTCATGACGTGCCCAACGCTCGATGGCACTTGCTGTAATTTTACACTATGTGTCCAGCTGAGATGCTGGGCACTTGATATATAAACGTAAAATTGCCGTTTACGTTTCTGTTCATAGTGTCCGATGTATTATTTTTAATTATACAAAATAGGATCATTTTTAACGAATATTGTAGGTATAATGATTATAAGATTTTCAACCACTAAAACAGTCAATTCTTGCCTGTAAATTTGTTTATGGTTTCTTTAATGTTTTCATAGTTATTTTGGCTACACATCGTCATCAATATTATTATTATAGCAATAAACTGTTTAAAAATGGTTTATTATTTAAATAATTATATTAATAATTATCTGTAGCCAAAATAACTCAGAAAACATAAATCAATACGGGTTTTCAGTCAATTCAAATGCTATGCTTTAATAATTAAAAAACATTAGACATTTTTACCAAACACATTTATATGTAACAAAAAACATCAACATTTAACATTTACATTTTTTTCATGTTTTAATTGATCACTTACTTTCACAGTTCTCAATAAAACTTATGACAATTCTAAATATAGCAAGGTATAACAAATTTACAGGGTGCCACTAAAGTCTTGCAAATATTAATAAAATCAATTCCTCAGTTTCTTCTCGGTATTAATATTAAAAACATTTACTTTGCATTTATTTTTATTAATTTTTTGTTCATTTTACATTTTTATCAGCATTAATGTAAACTTAAGATTAAGTTTTTCTTTTATGTTAGAAAAAAATCAATTAACAAAATCATTACATCAAACATTTTCATTGTTATAAATTTGTTATTATTTGTTTATAGAATAGTAAAAAATCCATATGATGTGTCCTGTTTATGTAACGGCTTTTCAGTAATGTACTTTAAATCGTTTCTTATATTCATTCTGACATCAGTAGCTCAAAAGCCTAGGTTTATATTATTTGTCAAAGACTTATATTTTTAAATTCATATGAATAATTTGTCTAAAGGGATAACCTATGAAATTTAAAAGTTATTCAAAGGTAAGGAGTTGCTATGAAATGATCAGTTTTTAATTTCATTAACTTTTTTAAATAGGATTAATAGCGTTAAATTTGCTAGCGTTTAATCTATAATTGTATACTATTGTTTAACTGTATGACTACTTGAAAACGGCAATATTGTTTTTTGGAACTTTTAAACCAATCACAACTATTTATAATATTTTATTCTAGAACTAGCTGATAACCCCGGCTTTGCGCGGGGGATTATTTTTTCTTCTCGTATTATTTTTGTTTCTTATAGAGCTGCATTCTCTTAGTAACCATAGTAGCTATTTCTAATGGTATCCATAGCAACTATTCAAAGCACTACCAAAATCCTTCACATAGGTCCCTTTAGGACGATCCTAGGCCTAAGCCCTTAAAGATATCAAAACCAAACCACTAAAGTGCACATCATGAGATTCCAAGCTTTAATTTGACACCAAGATCAAGTGTCTACGACATGTAGTTTTGGCTGTAGCCCGAAATATACCAACACACAACTCTTCTTTTATATATATATATATATATATATATATATATATATATATATATATATATATATTGATACGTGGTGGTTACTATTTAAATAACTAAGTTATTGTTGACTGTTTATTTTAGACAGAACTTAACTTGTAAAACACAATATTTTTTATCAAAATACTGCGCGTACACTAATTATGTTTTTAAAAGGCGTAGGTAATTAAAACCAATATTAATATTTTTAATAATAAAATATTGAAAAGGTTTAATAGTAAACATTGGCTACTTTAACTAACATTGTGATTTAACGTAAATATTTGAATTTACTTAAACAAAAAGATTTTATAGCTTCTGCCCAACACGCCTCGATAGTTACAGCATGTGTCCAATGAGCGTTGGGCACGTCATGAAATGTCCAGTTTTGTTGGGCACATGCTGTAATTCTGGTTGAAATAATTGGGTTACACTATGTGCCCAGGCGCGCTGGACACTTCATGAAGTGCCCAATTACAGCAAGTGGCTACAACATATACACACGATAACTTTTCGTTTTGGGGCCCCCAAAGCAAAAAACAACATTTGTTTGAATGTGTATGTATATATATGCATGCTCTATATATATATATATATATATATATATATATACATATATGCTATATATACGTGTGTGTCTGTTAGCACGATATCGGTCCCCCCTTCCGGTGGTTCGATCGGGCTGGTTTACGAACTCGTCCAATTGATTACCACTTTACATGTCTGTACCTTTCATAAAGATCGGACCATTTTTACGACCGATATCGTGCTAACAGACACACATATATATATATATATATATATATATATAGAGCATGCATATATATATATACACATTCAAACAAATGTTGTTTTTTGATTTGGGGGCCCCAAAACGAAAAGTTATCGTGTGTATATGTTGTAGCCACTTGCTGTAATTGGGCACTTCATGAAGTGTCCAGCGCGCCTGGGCACATAGTGTAACCCAATTATTTCAACCAGAATTACAGCATGTGCCCAACAAAACTGGACATTTCATGACGTGCCCAACGCTCATTGGACACATGCTGTAACTATCGAGGCGTGTTGGGCAGAAGCTATAAAGCTGCAGAAGCTAAACTCTCGAGTTTAGATCTCTTGACGGTGCCGAATATCCTGGTCGTATCGCAAAAAACATCTCGACTATATACCACGACTAGGAAAACTTTCGTTGTGCTGCAAGGCAACCTTAGGATCAATCGAAGTAAGAGATTTCACGGTAGAATTTTGACATTACAAATACCTATATCACGGTTGGTATGATTTTTATTTGAGTTTTAGTTGTGCCACTGAGGCAGAATCCAGCCATCTGATTGGCTGATCCAAACTGGAACTGGAGGCATCTGCGAGGCATCTGCATCTGATCTATATCATGACATTTTGTGGCCTGTTGATCTGTCAAAAGTCGGTGATTGGATTTTTAGTTGTATATAGTACTTTAGATCAGATGCAGACGCCTCCAGTTCCAGTTCGGATCAGCCAATCAGAAGGCTGAATTCAGCCCCATTGGCTCATTGGATAAACTAATACTGAAATAAAAATTATGCTCTCGGCTGTGTTGTGGCTGGCAATCCTCGGTCGTATCACGGAAGACAAAATTCTTTTGTTCGTTTCGCGATCTTCTAATTCCGGCCCTATTGCAAGACCATGCAATATTTCGATGCTATTGACAACATCGACAACATAAGCCAAAGTATCACTTATCGTCTTTTTTATCTCGGCCGTTTCGTAGCTGAGAATCTCCCGGTTGAATCGTGACCATAACATCCCTTAAATCCATTGGAGGATCACTGCAGGAAGTCAGGAATTCGGAAAATTCGAGAAAATCAATCAGTTTTAATCTTTGGCCAGGAAAGTTAATACTGGTGGTAACGCGAAACGAAATAGCTGTCTTCATCTTTGTTATCGTCGTCGCGACCGGCAAATCTCTCGATCTAATCGCAAAAAACTAATATTTTTGTGATGGCATGGCCGGAAAATCCATCGGTCCTTTTGCGTTCGGAAAAATCTCTCGCTCGTTTCATGGCCTGCAGATTTCCCGCTTTTGGTCGTATCGCGTTCGTTTATACCACTGCCGGCAAATCTGTAGGTCATATTATTGCGATCGAAAAATGCTCACTGTTTCCGCGGCTGCTGAATCTCTCAGTCGCGTCGAGGCCGTCAATTAATATTGTATTTTACAGAGACTATGTTCAACAGTTCGTTTCAGTGAGCAACATGAATCCCGTACTTAACTTTCACGGTTTTTTAAGTCGGGAAAGATCAGAAAAAGTTGGAAATTTCATAGATGAATCCTGGTAGACAACCCTCTTTGGTTTTGTGGAAATCCAACGACCATATAATGACAATAACAGCTCTTGGTTGGGCTGTTTCGTAGCTTGAACGCATCGGTTCTATTGCGGCAAGCAAAGCCCTAGGTCGTATTGGGGCCTTGTCGGTCGAAGCGGCCGTCAGACCTGTCGGTTACCTTGTTGTATTGCATGTGGAAAATCTCTATCGTATTTTGAGACAGATACCTCGATTATTTTCAGCCGACAAATTTAGGCTGTATTACAAAACAAATATTTAAGATTTGCAGCGATCGGCAAATTTCTCGCTGTGATAAAATTTCAAGGTTGCACCGTGGCCGCTAATCTCGTTTGTGTCATGGTGGACGTACTCCGCGGTCGTCAAATTTGTTGTTGGTATCGTGGGTTAAATCTCTCAGCTGTATCGCTGACGGTAAATCTGGCGGATATTTCGCGGCTGTCATTTGCCAAAGCTTTTTCGATAAACTCAAGAGCCTTTCGCGTTTTTAAGGGGTGGGGGGGTGGTTTAAATTGAGCTATAGAGCAAAGGTCTAAAAATCTTGCACCCCAATCAAAATGCCGAAATGACGCCTATGTGTATAACTATTACAATTATAATATAAATCTATTAAATCGTGACATGTTCAGGATTTGAAAACTATCTAGGGTATTTATTAAATCCCTCAGTCAAAATACCCGCACTAAAGGATGTCTCAAGTTTAGTTGAGGCAGGCTACCTGACCGGAGGGGTTGACCAGGACAATAGCCGGGCCGGCCCGGCGAGTAAATCCCATTAGTCACGCGTCGCCGAATACACCACTTAAATACGGAAATGTAAGGGATAAATTTGAAAATTTCATTAATGCATTACCTGAGGAAAAGCATTATACTATATTTTTAGTCATCAAAAAACTAACAATTGTGTGTTTGTCCCAAGTTAATCGGCCGACTTTAAGTGTTTAACTGTATATTTAAAGTTTTTAGTTTTAACACTTAAAGTCGGCCGATTAACATGGGACAAACACATAATTATTTGTTTTTTATGACTTAAAATACAGTATAATGCTTTTTCTCATGCAATGCATTAATTACATATTTAAATTTATTTCTTACATTTCCGTTTTTAAGTGGTGTATTCGGCGACGCGTGACTAATGGGATTTACTCGCAGGGCCGGCCCGGCTATTGTCCTGGTCAACCCCTCCGGTCAGGTAGCCTGCCTCAACTAAACCTGAGACACCCTTTAAGACGCGAGTTTATGGTTCTTATTTTCAAAGATTTTTGGGGGCCCGACCTCCCCAATGTGATTCCTCCCCTTAAGGTCATCTGATGTAGCTAAAATTCTTCCAGAAATGTATTGAGAGGGTTCCCTACCTATGGCAGTTTTCGTTTTTCTGCGACACTAGCGGCGACTTTTGGACCTTCGGCTCCATAAGAGCCCATGTTATAATTTGTGAACTTTTCGCCGCGAAAGGCGGTGCAGGGGTAAACGCGGTGTCATTTAGCATCTTCAATTCTAAAAATAATCTTTTTTTGGAAATACCATTGTAAAGATAAAGAGTTGTAGAGTGTTTATTGCTTCTCCAAAATCGTTCATGCTCACTCATTGAAAAGATACGTAGTGTTAAAGTTGGTCAACTTCAATGGAATGTATCTTCAGAATTTGTGAATATGAAAGATTTTGGATTTGCAATAAACATTCTACAACTCTTTATCTTTGAAATATTATATTAAATGCATTTTATTTTGAAAAATGCAGGCGTTAAATGACACCGCGCAGAGCGTGTTTTCATGGCCCCCACAACAGGGCATAAAATAACATGTTAACTAGGCAACACAAATGAAGGGGTCCCCTGTAAAACGTTCTAAGCGACTAAATCCTAGTTTCGAGTAATCTAGCCTTAAAAACTGAATTCTGAAATTTACGGTTGTTCCAAGGTTAGAACTTACAATATTGTATAATTTTTTAATACCTAATTTATAACATCATAATGTAGCCTTATTCTAAACATTTACTTGCCATTAAGCTTTTATAAATATTTTTCGGGTTTTTTTTTGGGCTATAACGTTCTAAATGACTGGCGTTTAAACGTTTTCTGACGGACTGCCTCTTCTGCTTTGGTAGAAAACATCAGGGATTGTAGGAATACCAACACAAAAGAAAATAAAACTGAATATACAACAATTTTATTGGTCTAAAAGTACAAAAATGTAACGATGTTACATAACATAATACGTCATTTTACTAAAAGTTATCCAAAGGTGGCACCTAAAACGTTATTCTACTCACCTCTTTTGTGCTAATTTTCCAGGCCTTGGCTACTTAGTTTTTGAAATATAGGGTACCAGCTTTTCTATATTCCTTCCTGGTTTTGTCCTTCCACTTTCTAATATTTACTTCTCCTGTTTTATTTTTATTCACGCGATTTTGGTCGCTGGGCGACAACGCAATGAGCGGCGGGGAGTTTATATGTCGGCTGTCGGCGAATAAAACGTTATTCCCCAGAAAGCAATATAGATCAAAGTTTTTTAATTTTGCTATATCAATTTTAGAGAATACACGAATCAACACATCTTGATTCGGTTTAAAAATTAACAGATTACATTTAACATTTTAAAGTAAAATGATAATTAATATAAAATTAGATTACTTAATAAAATAAAAAAGGTTTAAAATTTAAAAACGCACCGTATTATAAAAAATAAAAAGCAATATTGAAATAATATTTTAAAATATTTGGTATCAGTCTAATCATCAGGATAACTGAATTATTGTAAATGTTTGCTTGCAAAGATCACTTTCCAGTGGTATACCACTGATTTTTCTCTGTGAAAGCTACAGCTTTCAATAGTTCGGGTTGAATGTTTTTAACGTACTCATAGAACCAAAGAGAAAAGAATACCTTCGTGGTAGAACTCACAATGCATCTTTCTGCCATCATGATCAAAGAGTTCTGCACCGTTCCCACAGGTAACGGTTAATATGCGCTAGTTCATTCGCACATAGCTTATGGTATAAGTATATATGGGAACACAACTAAGAAAAACCTGGATAGAATTTTAATACAACAAAAAAGGGCACTTAGAATAATATTAAATTTAAAACAAACTGACTCTGTCAAAAAATATTTTTCAGAACTAAACATATTAACAGTTTTTAGTTTGGTAATTTATGAAACCATTAAATATACATTTTTAAATAACAAAATTGTCATTGGAAATTCTACTCACACTTATAACACCCGATCACACCGCTTTGTTGAAAAGCACAACCTTGAATTTTTTAATAAAAAAACCACTTTTGCAGGAAACAAATTTTTTGACTGTTTACCAAGACAAATTAAATCAGAAAAGAATTGCAATAAATTTCTCAAATTGTTAAAGGAATTTTTGATGAAATCATCTTTATATTCATTGGAAGAATTTAATCATAATTAGGATTTTTTTTAATAATTAATTTATATTTACATTTAAGCGACAAATATTGTATTTACAATGTTATTATAGGAATTTTTTTGACTCTATTCCTTGTATGTGAACTGATGTACATTTTTATTTGGAATAAAGAAGTTTTGAATTTGAATTTGAATATAATTATACAGGTTAATATAATTATTATTTTTCCAAATATTCAGAATAATGTCAATGGTTAACAGAAATTTGGGACAATTGTGCGTCCAAAAAACCTTTTTTGGGACACTGGGACATTTAGGTGGAAAACTGGTGACAGTTCTGGAAATTCGGGACGTAAATTTACGGTCAGCGGGCCCTAGACCTAGATCTTTATGCAGCCCCCCCCCCCCCTACGGCCTCGCAAAAAAGGTTGACCCTTTTTGTTTTGTTGTTTTTAAGTCGTCCAATCAGGGATGCAGGAGCGGACTGGCCATGTGGGCATTCGGGCAAATGCCAGAAGGGCCGGCCTCTTTAGGTCAGAAAGGGGCCGGTGGATTAAAAAAATGGGCCTAATCTAAAATAAAAATCAGCCTTTTTTGTTGCTGACTTGAGGCCGGCCCTTGTGGAACTACGTGGCCAATGGCCCATCCAATGAATTGTTCGATAAAAGTTACTGTGAAAGAGAGGCCGCAGCACCAGTGCCGGAATTACGGCCGCCGCGGCCCTAAGCCCCCCAATTACTCCAACGAATTAGTGCCGGAATTACTGTGCGGCCCCCTTGAGGACCCCAACGGCCTCGTCAAAAGGTAGGCCTTTTTTAGCTCAAAGTTGTTCTCAACTTCAGCTTGATTTCGGTTTACTACAGCCTAAATGTTTGACTCTGACACTCAATTTCTCAAAACAAATATAAATTTGTTTACAACTGAATTTCTTGATAATGGCAACCTATTAATGTCATCAGGGTGGTAGTAGATTTGAAAGAATATTTGACGTGCCTTTAGGCATTTCTAAATGTTCAGATAGCCTTAAAACACTATTTTGGGTATTAAATTTTGCAAATTTTCCCGGGGGTGGCCCCCTGGACCCCCCTCCACCCTGAGGGGATTCCATACCCCCCGGAAGGTTACCCCCTTCTTTCCTGTCTGGGGCCGGATGCCTGAAGGATGCCAGGGCCGTTTTTTCCTCCCAGTCCGCCCCTGCAGGGATGTATCAGTGGGAAAGGCAATGTTGCATTTGAAGATTCAAGGAATTAAAGGGCGTTGAAACCGCCATTGCAAAACGTGGGAGAAAAAAGGATAATAAATCAAAATCTGTTTTGAAGGTAATTCTATTCTCAATTTTGTAATCTTATGTTATTCCTACTACCTTTTTAATTACAAGCTTTGGTCTTTTCAATGTAATTTTTTGGGAATAAAGAGTGGTTTTTGCAAGCTTTTTTAAAATTACGCGATTTTGGTCGCTGGGTAAAGCGAATCACCGAATCAAAAAAAAAGAATAAAATTCTGAACCTTGAGAAATACTTTTTTATAATAAACCTGTGTTCATTCCTTAAATATTTGAGAATGATATCTTTCATGTTTCTTGCAATAAAAGTTATAAACTTTCAGTTAAAACATTGAAGAAAACCTGTACTTTATTATTTTAGCCTGTTACTTTTTTCCTGTTTCCCTAAAAATTGTGTTATCGGTTTCGCATAAAATTTACTTTTATTTAGCTCAATCGGGGAAAACAAATATTAAAGTTAATTGAGTTTATCGATTAATTTTGTAACTGAGATATTGGCTCCATTTCCCTGCCCTCGATCGCCTCACCAGCACACCTCCCTCTTCGTCTCTACATCCTAATTAAAGGAAAGGTAAAAAAAACTAGACATAAATATAAGAACAATATTCCATAACTTTATTCTAATCCCAAACGAACAACAATTTCAGGTAGAGAACAGACAGTAACAAAATAGAATTATAAAACTTAAACACTAAGCCTTTAATACATCAGTTCTTGAAGAGGGAATGTTCAGTTGTGCTTGGGTCGTGTAGTCGTGTCCAGGTCTACTTGCCGACAACTTCCTTGACGGCAGCGACAATGTTCTTGGCGCTGATGCCGAACATCTCGAGGAGGACCTTGGGGGGTCCGGAACGCGGCACCGCGGGCACAGCCAGCTTCTTGACGATGATGTCTCTCTCGCCAGACACGGCTGAAGCTACTGCCTCTCCCAGGCCACCTGAGACATTGCACAACATGTGAATGGAATGAAATGAAAAATTAAAAAAATAAATGAAAATAGTTTAAGTGAACATGAAAACCTCTTAATCTAAGAAAAAATATATTATTTCATTAATTTAACGTAAGTAAAAACAAATACAATAGACTCCCTCTTATCTGGTCACCTCAGGATCGATACCCGTCAGGATGACAAGTTTTCTGGTTAAACCGACATTCCCTAAAACATATTAAACTATAACTCTAATACAAACTTACAAGCTAATAATCTGATTTAGACTTGTTAATACTGGTCTATTATTTTTCCCACAAGAATCGTCAACACGGTGTAATTCATTTCGTGCCGATCAAGACCGGTTGAACCGATGTGTTGATAAAAATCGTCCCATTAAATTAATGAAATTTCGGTGGAGTCTAGTCCGATTTAACCAATGTCCAGTTAAAAGGTGTCCAAATAAGAGGGAGTCTACTGTAAACAAAATAAATAAATAAAACGAAAAAAATAAAATTCTATATTAATAAATACACCCCTCTTACTCACACATTCATTCCCCTTACATATATGCCTAGCACAAGCCACTCCGATCATCCGAGTAAGATTTCTAATCTATTTGATTTCAATTAGATCTCCTATCTGATTTCTATTTGATCTCCTTAATCAGATACCAGCTCTTGTAAAGTAGAGTTTATGTTGTAACTGATAAAAATGGGCTGTATTTCAAAGGCAGCAGGCCGTAACTATGAAAGATCTATTGAAAACTGATGTTCTGTGCCTAGGAACTCGCACAGCTCACGAACCAGAGCAGGCGTTTCTTGCGCCTCTATCACTGGGGAATTTAAAATTATTCGCAAGATATGAGATTCTGAGGTTAATTGAAGTGTGAGTTATTTGAATGATACACATTTGTCTTCAATAAGAAGGTTTTGAAAGGGAAGCGTGAATGTAAACAGGTGTGACGAGATCATCTCGTCGGAGATTATACAAAACTCGAATACAATAATTTAGAACAAATATTTTAAACAAAAAATACACGATGTAATTTAGGAAATTGTGATATAGATTTAAAGACCAAAGCTATCTTGGATGTCAAGATGGTTTAAAAAAAGTGGAAAAAAATTACCAACAAATTTTACAGAAGGAGATTTCTTCCTATTCACTTCCAATTTCAGTGTAGTTTTCAAAAATGTATGGCACTTGTAAACAGTACCTTGTAAAATTTAGTTTTGAAATGTCTACAGAATTGTCAATAATAATTTTGCAAACTCGAACCTATAGTTTTTTAAATAATTTTATCTAGTGATTTGTTGAAAATTGTTTATACTTCTCCTTGTTTAAAGGGTTTTCAATCCATTTTTTTCATTCCCAGGTTTTGATTTTAAATCATCTACCTTGCTAGAAGCTAGTTGACAAAAGAAAATAAGCCACCTATCCAACGCTCTTCTATGAGTATGTTTGTTTTAATACTTGCTTGCTTGATTGCACTATTTCCTCAAAAACGGCTTTGAAAATTTCCTTAACATGCTGGAAATAACTTATTTATGGCTCAAAAAGGTGTTCTGTACTGGCCACATTGCCAGAAAAAAAGAAATCAAATTACGAGAAAAAGAGAATTTGAAAGTTCTAAAATTTTTAACATTCATCTTATTTGTTGCCATGAATGAAACAAAATAAATAACAAAAATATTAAAAATGTAGCTATGACAGCTGTTTGTAAACACAGCCATCTGTTATAGTATAATGCTGTTTCAGTATGTCAACTGAAGATTGCACAGAGTATCAAAAAGAATGTGTATAAAGAAAATGATCCAAATTTGTCTAAATAATAGTGGGATGAACTCGTAAAAATTAAATCAATCCACTAATTAATTAAATTAAATTAAATTAAAGACTCGGTCCACCGGGTAATTTTGCATAAAAAGTATCATAATCCATATTGTTTAAAAAAGTAGTAAAATAAAAACAAACCGACAGGTAACAAAACGAAATATGACATAAGTTTTTTTTTTTACACACTGAATATCTGGGTACAGCTTCTCAAATTGTTTGCGAGTACACAGTAGACAGGTTGTTTGCAAACTCTCAGAAGACCTTTATTGAATTTGTTCCTTACATGAAGTCAAACATATTTAGTTTCCATATTATGGATCCACGGTGCCTTGTTTTCTGACTGTCTGTCTGCTTATATTTTTCACATACCCTATTTAATAATTAACAATTTGAAGTTCACTTGATTATCCGTGACTCCGGATTATCTGAGGTCGTTCTAAGCTAAAATAATTTTTTTCGGTTTTAACATGATAATAACGTTATAAACATGTATTTTGTTTAAAGTAAATCTAAAATCATCAGTAATTTATTTGATTACTTATTTATTCAAGTTGAATAGTAATTTTTATTTCATGATACGAATATTCCAAAAGAGCCTAGTCTTGTTTTAAGATTAAAAAGTCACTAGTATATGTACTGATTAGGTCGTCTGCTAGATGTAAGGTGTGAGTTCACTATCGTTGAACAATGGCAAATTTGACTTGCCCAAATATTTAGCGAACTATTTGCAACACAAGGCCACGAGGGTGTCTTAGAAACAAGTTATGCCGATCGCACCAGAAGGTCTACACCACCAGGTTCGTTTTGGCCTAGATTCGCTCTTGCTTAACAGTAGATAACTCCCATCATAAGTAAATGTTCATACCCATGAAAACAGACATTACCTGACGAATGACTTTTTTCCTTGACGAAGTTTATGTTGTAACTGATTGTTGTTTAGAGTAAGGTACTGTATTTAAATCATTTGTAGACTAGAAATTATTTGTATTGTCCAACATAGATATTGATAAAAAAATATTTTACTAGTATAACACTTACTATTATGGTCTCGTAACTTTCTATCCCCATAATATAAAAAACCTTCATATTATTTAAGATTCTCGGTATCCGAGGCAGGCTTGGTCCTGACGACCTCGGATGATTGGGGAGGATTAACTTGAAACCCAGTGCAATAGTAGAAGCTAGTAAAACCTGGTGTACACAATTTTTCATTTATATCAAAATACGAGCCAATTTTTAAGTTTAATATCTCAAATACCATTGTCATAAAAACATATAAGAGCCTAAAGACATAAATTTAACTCTCCCCACGTACTATATTTAGATGCTTTCTACTCCTCAAAACGAGAGGATAAAACAATAATCTGCCTCCTAGCAGGAGTAAAGTGATTTTTTGTCTCCCAGCGGCAGCTTTTAATTTTGCTAGGAGTACCACAGTTAATCCAGCCGCTTTTCAGAGGCCAAAATCAAGACATTTCCCAAGGCTTACAAACACGTAGTCTCTCTGATACTCTTTTAGATATATATCTATTTGTTTGTGATTTATTATCTTTTTGTTTATTTATGGCTCCCATAATTTCCAGTAACTACTATTGGTTACTACCAATAAGCAGGAAAAATCTACATGAATGCGAGCATGTGCTAGACTCGTGAATTTCGTGAGTCTCGTGAATGCGCATTCTCGTTCTACATCACTCTAATAAGGCCTCATACAAAAAATTGCTCGCCGGAATGTTAGGGCAAGTCAGACTCACCCTGACTCGGTGATGGTGAACTTGAGCCAATAAGTTGTTAAGTGTTCACGAATCAGTTGAGCAATGAGCTGTTAACCTCAAACTAGGGGTGGGCGAGTACTCGACAGTCGAGTAATTACTCGAGTAGTTGCTACTACTCGAGGTCGAGTCGAGTATTTCCAACTACTCGACTAAAACGAGTTGAGTAGTTAGTTACTCCCGCCGTTTACGCGGTGGCCGAATTTACATGCGATTTACGTTTGTGCGATCAAATTTTACAGACGATCGCGAGTTACGCAAAGCTACATCTGCTGTACATCCGCAATCGGCAAATTGTTTATCGCAGCTCCATAAACGCGAATACACGCGATCGTTTTTCGCGGCTGACCGCGACTTTTCAAGGCTACATTTGCCGATTTTCGGCGATCGGCAAATACGCACGCTCGTATTTCTCGGCCGACCGCAACTTTAGCAACGCTACATTTGCCGATTTTCGGCGATCGGCAAATACGCGCGA
Source organism: Flexamia atlantica (assembly GCA_035578135.1). Taxonomy (NCBI): domain Eukaryota; kingdom Metazoa; phylum Arthropoda; class Insecta; order Hemiptera; family Cicadellidae; genus Flexamia; species Flexamia atlantica. The sequence continues at coordinate 37,388,551 of JAQJVK010000007.1, forward strand.
TCGTATTTCGCGGCAGATTGCAAGTTTTGAAAAGCTGCATCCACGTTTAGCCGCAACCGATAGAAATGCGCAATCGATTTTCGCAGCCGTCCATGAGTTTTTATAACAGTAACCTTGAAAATATTTCATCAACGCATAGAAGAATGGATTTTGACAGTTATCTAGAAATACCACATTCTGAGAGATGTCTCTGAATTCGGAAATTGAAAACTTACAGCAGCTATATTTAGCTCTGACCTACTTCAAATTTGTAATTATATTATTTTATCTTTGAAATGATACTCAGCCTTCATTTCTGTCTCATTTGATTTGTAAAAATGAGAAAAAAATTGTGGACTTCATTGGTAAAGTGGACTTCATAAAACAATTAGTTAAGGTTTTATAATTTTTGTATTGGGGGATATCTTATTCTTATCTGGTCGCAGCTGTGTCACTCATGCTCAAGTGATTGGATGTCAAAAACAATAGTTCAGCAGTCAGGCAAGGGGGCGGGGTCGGGTTTAGAGAAGTAAACAAATAACTGGGCACAGCTCTCCTCCCTGATGTTTTTAGTTCTTTCTTCCACAATTTCTCTGCTAAGGTTTTAATTAGGGCCAACAATTATTTTTAGGTAAAATATAAAACTGTTTTTGATTGTTTAAATAGTAGGCTATTAATTAAATCTTATTACTGCTTAAATTTTACAACTATGCATATTCTACATAAATTTATTTTGTGATCTTGTTACATGAACTGATTTGTTAATTTGAGTGATTTTTTAGCATAGTCAACTTATTCATTTTTAAGTAGGGTTTATGCAATGTAGGGGTATTACAATATCAGAGTTTTATTTTTCCAAGAAATATATAAAAACATAAGCTTAAATAAAGTAGACCAATTTTATAAGTAAAACTGAAGAAAGATTTTAGTTGAAAAGATTAAAATTTCATTACTTTTCACTAACAACTACTCGACTCGATACTCGAGTTTTTGGCTTAATACTCGACTCGACTCGACTTCAAAATCCACTACTCGCCCACCCCTACCTCAAACTCTAAACTCTTTAATAAGACTCCAGTTTGGTTAATTGTCTTATTTTGACAAGACTACTTGTATGGCATGCATACTAACATCGATGAAAGAAGTGACAGTAGTGAATATTGAATAAGGAATGATTTTGTTTTGAATTCATGCAATATGCCTACCATGGGTGAAACGAGATTAATTTAATGTTCAAACAATGTGCTGTGTCGGTTTACTAACATATGTGTACCCAAAAAGAGATTTAAAGATCTACGTTTGACTTAATTTATTAGCCACGTATTGTAAATTAGGTTTACCTATTGTTTTCATAATAGTTTGGATGGGAATGGGGGGGAATTCTACTGTACTGAGAATTTTTATCAATTTTGACCTATTTGCATGCAATTAAAAAAAATTAAAATTTCTGGCGTTTCGTCAGTCTGGAAATAAGGCACCAAAGACCCATATATAACAAATGGATGTGACAAACAAATGTAGGAGGTCTCTGTTGTTAGTCGCGTTACCTTCAGGGTAGTGGTCCTCGACTGTGACGATCCTGCCACCGCACTGCTTGGCGTTTGCGATGATGGTGGCGGCGTCGATGGGCTTGATGGTGAAGGGGTCGAGGACCCTGGCGTGGATACCCTCGCCGGCCAGGGTGTCAGCTGCCTCCAGGGCCTCGTACAGAGTCACTCCCGCACCCACCAGCAGCACCTGGTCCTTGGCCGACTGCTTCACCACCTTGGCTTGGCCCACCTACGCATTCCACAATTCCTTCTTTGTTTTGTGGTAAAGAGGTTGTATCCCTTGTGCTCCACGGTAAAGGCGTTTTTGAAACATCTCTTTTGCTCCACAAGTCAGCAGGTGGATTTCATAACTGCCTGAAACATCCCTTGTGATCCACAAGAAAGGGACCTGTGCTTCCTCCCCCCAAATTCTCTCTAAGAAAGGGACCTGCGCTTTCTCTCCCCCAAATTCTCTCTGAGAGAGGGACTTGTGTTTCCTCTCCCCCAAATTCTCTCTTTCGCTCACCTCCTCGAAGTTTTTAGATGAATAGGCCTAATACCACTCAAACGCAATAATATACAACTTTCCTTTGTTTGCTCAAACAAAACTACTGGTTATTGAAAAAATACTACAATAACCTAGCTTATCCTAACCTAAACTTGAAGTTTAACATTCTTTCAATAATAAATAATTTCCTTTAGGAGAAACGGTCAACTTGTACATTTTGTTTAGAAGGCAGTGTTCAAGTAAGAACATTTTGGTGAGAGAAAGAGAGGTGGGAGAAAGAGCGCACGCCCATCTCTTGTGGATCAAAAGGGATGTTTCGAACCAATCTGAAATCTACCTGCCTGACCCAATGAGCAAAAGAGATGTTTTGAACAAATATGTAATAATTCCTTGGAAAATAACGTTTTGTGAGCTCACCAACACTTTTATTTATTTTAGACCAATTTTTATGATTGAGGTCTCAAATTACTGGAAGATTAGTCAATATTTCCTGAATGCTGTTCATTTTCCTTTAGGAGAAAAAAAGGTTGCCCCATTGGGAATGTATGTTACCCACGAATTTACATGTATTTCTTATGGGAGGGATATTTGTTTGAATGTTAATAAAATTAGTGCTTACCTTGTAAATGGTTGGGCAAAAATAGACATATTATATACTTTTCTTACAGGAAATTAAATTCTCTTTAATTTTCAAATTTAATAGGGAAAACTAAAAGTTGATCGTTTTCAAGATAACCAGGAAAAACCTAAAAATGGTACCTTCAGACCCCCTCCCTCCCCCCACTCAAGGGCTACTCTCAGGGACTTTTGATATGTTTACTTCCTAAGTAGTCCAAACAAAGCTGTAAAGTCAAAAAATGTGTTCCAAAAAATTCCCTCTACAACTTTTTGTTGTCTACTCAAGGGCTACTCTCAGGGACTTTTGATATGTTTACTTCCTAAGTAGTCCAAACAAAGCTGTAAAGTCAAAAAATGTGTTCCAAAAAATTCCCTCTACAACTTTTTGTTGTCTGGACTAAAAATAAAAACACATAAAAATATTATCAAAGATAAAAATAAACTATGAGATTCAAAGAGGAATCTGCTGCTTTCAAAACGAACAACGAAAACATTAGTTTGAAAAATCACATTAGATTACCTTGAAGACTTCGTCGTTCTTGTAGATGACGGCGGTTGCGGGACGAGACGTGCGGATGAAGCAAATGCCCTTGGTGTTGGCGGCCAGCTCGACAGCTCGCTCCGTCGACACCGCGTCCGACGGGTAGAACACGGTCGACCCTGCAGCCGATTATCATGTTTATATAAACTCTAACTACTTTTCACTATCAAACTTACTGAAGTTCTATCAAAACAATAAGGCAGTAGTTCTCGACCTTTTGGTGGCCACCGCTTAATCAATTTTTTGGCAGACCACCAGAAGACATGGTACCGACAACCATTGTTTTGTGAGTGGAAACAGTATATTACGTTACAAGACCGGTAAGTATGGTTTCACCGGACGAGCATGATAGTTCCCGCGAGAGCCAGAAGTGGGATTTTCATTCGAGTACAGTAAAACTTACTAGGCGTGTAACGTACGATAATTTACATCATACTATTCAGAAAAAAACATAGTTATCACGATATGTTTCTTGCATAAACCAATACATTTCTCAATTCTTCAAACCTAACCTGCAATAAACAAACAAATATATACTACTGCTCCCAGTGCTGCCACTACATTCCTTTGAAGTAACCTATAAACATGCAGTAAACATCGGTTTGCTGGAATCAGCTGAATGTTTTGATTTTTTACTTTCTTTATTTCCGTTTCCTATTGCACCATGAATTTACCATGCAGTAAGCGGCAAAGAGTAACTTTCCGGCCAAGAGTATGGTACAGGACACAGCATTAGGAAATGTGATTCCTAAAGAAGTTTGTCAACATTTAAATACAATATTTCATTATAAAACAAGTAAAATGGATTAAATTTGTGCAATTTAGTGTTGCGGGGTAAAACTCCGCATGCGCCCTCTGCCGTTTTACCGGTGAAGCGCCCGCTCAAGAATTAACTCTTGAACAGTGTACTACACAGTTTTCATTTGCATTTCATTTTATTTGTAAAGATTAGACAAAATATACAAGACGTGGTGCAGTGAACAGTAGGGATTTTATCATACTGGAGTTTTGACAGGACTCTTTATTACGTTGCACATGCAAGCCCAGGGTCAGACCCGAACAATAGACAGTTGGCAGAGGGGGGGAGGGGGTTTATTAACACAAACCTCTCTGAGAGGGATAGCTTCGCCCCTTTCTCTCTTTCTCTTGCTCTTGCTTTGTCTTTCTTTCATTTTTTAAAGTTTCTCTAAACAATTAATTTTAGAAAGAAAAGAAAACTCCTGTTGATTATTGAAATAGTAATCCATACCACAGATGAAGAACTATACAGATTGGCAACCCAAAGCTCTTTGGCATGCCCGTTTTTTCGCACGGCGTCAAGTTTGTTAGGTCGTTTTGCCGCACATATTGCATTGATATCAAGTATAATTTCGTCAATATCAAAATCTTCAGGTCCCAAAGAACAAATATAGCCATTAATAACTTTGATACCAATGCAATATGTGCGGCAAAACGATTTAACAAACTTGACGCCGCGCGAAAAAACGGGCACGTAAAATTGCATTAGGTTGCCAATCTGTATAGTTCTTCATCTGTGTCCATACTTATAAAATGATAAACACTCTGGTGTAGTAAATGTAATTCAAATAAAAATAAACCAAATGACATGCCACTGGCTTACGTATAGGCACGGAGAGTGTCAAGGTCATTCCTCCCCCGCCCCACTTTCTCTCACTACACACTTTGTTGATTGAGCTGTCATAACCTCTTCGGGGCTCAGTATGGAGACATACGCTCGTATTGTACGCAATGCACTGTATTTATTATTAAACTTCTTACAATATTAATTGCCATATCAAATGTTTTATAATAGTCAATGCTTTTGAAGACATTTTTACTTGGTATTAATATTTAAAAAGTGAATTTATAGAAAAAATATAAACCTTTCGCCGGCACAGTTAATTCGCAACATGATTAACCTGCTCCCGGTTAATCGGGAGTTCAATGTAAAAACCTCAAAAGTTTGGTATAACATTAGGATTGATCAGGAAACAACTAACCTGGATAGTTATTTTTTTTTTTTTTGTTATTCAATCTCACCCACCTTGTTTATTTGATTCCTTAGCCAATGTAAATCCTAGTCACAGTAAGATCTTGTCCACTAAAAATCTGGATTCACAAGCAACTAATTAACCCATGACGTTTCGCATGAAAAAATTAAAAAATAACATCACGCTTCCTCAAACTTGCTGGCTGTTCGGGCAGCAATGCGCTTTGACCGTCACGGACGGGGCTCGACTGACGTGGCCGTCGCCGGGAGTATCCCACTGTCCTTTGTCCTGGTGTTATCTGCCATATCACTGACCGCCCCCTGCCTCTCACAGGTGACTTGCCGGATTGTTTTATAATATTTTTCTTTTAACAACGAAGGCAAATCTGTTTTAATTCCACACTTGGTTCAGAGATCGGATTGTTTTTCTTAGCGATGGCCACAGATTACAAAAGACGGCGATTTTTCCATTTGTTTTCTTTAAATACAGGGTGTTTTTTTTAAATGCAACCCATTTTTAAGATTAAATAATGCATGTATAAATATGAAACAATTATTATTTTGTGGATCTTTACATTTTATACAACCTATTATTTAAGTTTGATCACATTTAGTTTACATTATGTGTTCAAACAATCCACCATAGGCATTTGTACAAAGTTGTGCTCTCTCCATCAAATTCCTGAATACGTGGTGCAAGGAGCGTCTTTGAATTTCTTGCATTAAATTTGTTATGAGGTACTGAATATTCTGTGAATTGTTTTCGTAGGTCTTACTTTTTATGTATCCCCAATGAAAATTATACAGTGGGATCAAATCCAGGGATCTTTGGGGGGAATAATCCTTCACTGATAAAACTAAGTTCTGGGTTGCATTAAAAAAACCACCCTGTATAACCCCAGCATCGTCCCAATCAACAGTGTGATTTTCTTCACACCCATGTGCACATATATACCGTGATGTTATTTTTTTATTTTTTCATGCGAAACGTCATGGGTTAGTTAGTTGCATGTGAATGTGGATGTTTAGTGGACAAGACCTTACTGTGACCAGGATTTACACCGGGTAAGGAACCAAATAAACAAGGTGGGTGAGTCCGAATAACAAAACAAAAATAACTATTGAGAAATACCCCATCTAATAAACAATGTCATTCAGAAAAAAAGAAGAAAAAACTAACCTGAAGTTGAGTAAACTGTAAGAACACAAAACAGGGCCAGGTTTCCAGAAAAGATCATAATTTTAAATAATCGCCTTCTGTTTCTCAGCAAAGGCCGTGAAATCTCCCCCTACAAACCAACGCAATAGCTCTCTCTTAAGAAGATGGGAATAAGCATACCAGTGCGAGTCAGACTCCAGAAATCCCCCGACCTAAATATTAGAAAAGCCTGTCCTATACCCAACCCTTGGCATAACGTAGCTTAAATTTACCTTATGGACAAAAACAGCAATTTTTTAATATCTTTGTGAATTTACATGCAAAAACATTATTCAATTCCACATTTCATATGGTCAAAGAGTAACACAGTGACCAAACAACTTTCAGTTGCAATAGTTGATAACGGTGGCAGTGGACAATCAAAGTTCAATTCCAAAATAACAGTCTCTTCCCTCCGAAAATATATTAGTGAAAAACTACATGTAATCTTTAGTGTTTCTCTGTGCTGTGCTCTGAAAATTATTACTTCAGGTAAGCTAGTCGAACCCCCTGTGGGATCCTGTCTGGCTTTTGCTAGTTTAGGTACCAATACTGGGTACAATAACGGAAGTTGTCACAATTGGAGACAGCGTGTAGCTGTGTTACAGTGAACAAGTTCCGTTCCCCACCAGGGGAGGCTGGGCTTGACGGTAGGGTAGGCGGGGGTGTACTTGCGACCAAGATGAGGGCCACCTGATCCCTTGAGGCCCTGTTCCAGCATCCATTGGATAAATGTGTACCTTTGCCCACCCAGTCTAAGCTTGGTCGAACCTATTCCATCTACCTATTCCTTTTTCCTTTTGCTTCCCTTGTATTAAACTACTAAAGGCTTTGTGCCTATGGGATAATCAAAGGGAAGCTTCCATTCCTTTCCGTACAAAAAAACAAAATAATGGCTGAGGTACCCTCACAGGATTTTCATGTCTGGTGGGGAAACCCAGACTACCAAATCCCCCATACAAAAAAAAGCTAGCTGAATTCTGTTTCTTTCCTGAACAAAATCTTAATTTCAAGTAAGTGATTCGGTCCGGGTGTAATGTCGGTTAGTACATACCGGGGATGGATCTGAAGAGAGCCAAGTCCTCCAGGGCCATCTGGCTGGGGCCGTCCTCGCCGATGCTGACCCCGCAGTGCGACCCCACGAAGTTGACGTTGGTCTGGGAGATGGCTCCCATACGGATCTGCAACAACAGACCAGTTTGAAACTCTTTCCCTGAGAAAATAAAATCTTAAGGTGGAGTCCTAATAATCCAAAACTCAGTGATCCGAAATTCCGCTTAATCTGAAATACTATCAGAACAGGGAATTTTTCCCAAATCGTGGGTACTAAGACGTTAAAGGCCTTAAATTCAATTGTATATAAACAGTGGGAGTAACTCTGGGAATTACAATAGCACGTGTTTACGACCACAGATAGGTTGAGGAAACGTATCTATTGCAGGTACTGGTAGGAACATCGAAAAAAGAAAACGACCGTGATATTCACTTTCATATATTTACAGATTGTAGGAACAACTTTATGAAATAAGCAAAGGGCCGTTTAATTTGATAGCATATATGCACCGTTCGCTGGTAATCAGTATGGCAGCGGCGGAAGTAGGTTTGCAGAAGACGGTAGTGCGTCTTATCATTTCAATTGTATGTAAACAGTGGGAGTAACTTTGGGAATTACAATATCACGTGTTTACGACCACAGATAGGTTGAGGAAACGTATCTATTGCAGGTACTGGTAGGAACATCGAAAAAAGAAAACGACCGTGATATTCACTTTCATATATTTACAGATTGTAGGGACAACTTTATGAAATAAGCAAAGGGCCGTTTAATTTGATAGCATATATACACCGTTCGCTGGTAATCGGTATAGCAGCGGCGGAAGTAGGTTTGCAGAAGACGGTAGTGCGTCTTATCAATCGCAGAAAAATGACAGATTACGTAATGATGCCAAATCCTCTTTCAAATTCACTTTATTAGCACATAACATTTGAAATCACAAAGATATACAAACAGCTGCTTTGTCAATGTTAAAATAACCCTAGTCTACGTTACAAAGTATCTAAAAACAAAAACAAAATTTCAAAAGTGTAAAAACCTGAAAATGAGTAGGCCTGTAGTCACAAACAATTATAACACACAAGAAAAATGTCCTATATTTCGGTTCATTGTTTTGAACCTTTTTCAAGGATTGAAAGAGTAGAAAAAAAGACAGTTAAAATGGTGGAAATTTGAATCAGAGAGTTTTGCAGTTTTGCCAACACAACACAGGAGACATTGTTATTACTGTACACTTATACACACATATATAAATATAAATACACAGTTTTCAGTCACTTCCACTATAAAACTATTTCACTGTTACTTTACTATGGGTATAAATAATTTAAAGTCTTAAAAAACAAAAACTTGTTTTTTGAAGCCAGTTGTGGGTAGGGCTGGGTGGGGGGAGTAGTACTATCTGAGGTTTAGGTTAGGTGGATTTCTTGAGCCTGTGACATGCTGGTATGCTAATTCCCATCTTCTAAGGGTGGAGCTATTGCACTGTGATTTGGGGAAAGATTTTAATGCTTTTGTTGCAAAGCAGCTGTCAAAATCCAAATTTTGTATAGCAGCATGTTGGGCAACTGGTTTTTCTTTACTGGTTTTCACATTGTGTCTATGGCCATTCATCCTTTTTCTCAGGGTTTCTGTTGTTAGGCCTATGTACTGGGCTGGGCAGTTTTTGCACTCTATTTGATAGATAAGGTTTTCAGAACTGCAGATGAGATGTCCTTCTACTTTGTATTTCTTTTTTGTGTAGCTGCTAGTGAAATCTGAGGTGGGGAGGTTGGTTTTACAGGTTTTACAGTGACTGCTATTGCAAGGATAAGAGCCTGGAGGAAGTTTGACTTTGACGGATGAGGGGTCTGGTAATTTAGGCCTGACGATTAGGTTTCGGAGATTAGGTGGTTGTCTATAGACTACATTGGGAGCCTTTTCTAAAAGGTCCTTGGTCTGTGTGGAACACTGTATTATTTTAAAACCAGTTTTCAGGAGGCTGTTAAGTTTTTGTAGGCCTGGGTGATAAGTTGTTACTAGGTTGACAGAGTTGTTTATCGGTTTGCTTTTAGGGGTCTGGGTTTTGTCTTGGGCAGCTTCTATCTGTTTTTTCACTAAACTTTTTGGGTACCCTCGGTTTTTAAAAGCTTTTTGCAGCTGACTGTTGTATTCCTTAAGTTTGCTCGGGTCTGATGTTATTTGTGAACCCCTTAAGGCTAGGCAGTAAGGCAAAGATCTCTTTGTGTTTTGGGGGTGACAGCTGTCAAAATGAAGATACTGCTGGTGGTTTGTGGGTTTGATGTGTACAGTTGTTGAAAAGAAACCATTCCTTAGTTCTATGTTGACATCTAAAAATGTTGCAAGCTGGTTGGAAGTATTCCAGGTGAAGGTTAGAGGGCAGAAGCTGTTGAGATTTTTCAGGAAGATTTCCAGTGATTCGGGTCCATGAGTCCAAATGTCAACATAGAACTAAGGAATGGTTTCTTTTCAACAACTGTACACATCAAACCCACAAACCACCAGCAGTATCTTCATTTTGACAGCTGTCACCCCCAAAACACAAAGAGATCTTTGCCTTACTGCCTAGCCTTAAGGGGTTCACAAATAACATCAGACCCGAGCAAACTTAAGGAATACAACAGTCAGCTGCAAAAAGCTTTTGAAAACCGAGGGTACCCAAAAAGTTTAGTGAAAAAACAGATAGAAGCTGCCCAAGACAAAACCCAGACCCCTAAAAGCAAACCGATAAACAACTCTGTCAACCTAGTAACAACTTATCACCCAGGCCTACAAAAACTTAACAGCCTCCTGAAAACTGGTTTTAAAATAATACAGTGTTCCACACAGACCAAGGACCTTTTGGAAAAGGCTCCCAATGTAGTCTATAGACAACCACCTAATCTCCGAAACCTAATCGTCAGGCCTAAATTACCAGACCCCTCATCCGTCAAAGTCAAACTTCCTCCAGGCTCTTATCCTTGCAATAGCAGTCACTGTAAAACCTGTAAAACCAACCTCCCCACCTCAGATTTCACTAGCAGCTACACAAAAAAGAAATACAAATTAGAAGGACATCTCACCTGCAGTTCTGAAAACCTTATCTATCAAATAGAGTGCAAAAACTGCCCAGCCCAGTACATAGGCCTAACAACAGAAACCCTGAGAAAAAGGATGAATGGCCATAGACACGATGTGAAAACCAGTAAAGAAAAACCAGTTGCCCAACATGCTGCTATACATAATTTGGATTTTGACAGCTGCTTTACAACAAAAGCATTAAAATCTTTCCCCAAATCACAGTGCAATAGCTCCACCCTTAGAAGATGGGAATTAGCATACCAGCATGTCACAGGCTCAAGAAATCCACCTAACCTAAACCTCAGATAGTCCTACTCCCCCCCACCCAGCCCTACCCACAACTGGCTTCAAAAAACAAGTTTTTGTTTTTTAAGACTTTAAATTATTTATACCCATAGTAAAGTAACAGTGAAATAGTTTTATAGTGGAAGTGACTGAAAACAGTGTATTTATATGTATATATGTGTGTATAAGTGTACAGTAATAACAATTTCCCCTGTGTTGTGTTGGCAAAACTGCAAAACTCTCTGATTCAAATTTCCACCATTTTAACTGTCTTTCTTTCTACTCTTTCAATCCTTGAAAAAGGTTCAAAACAATGAACCGAAATATAGGACATTTTTCTTGTGTGTTATAATTGTTTGTGACTACAGGCCTACTCATTTTCAGGTAAGCCAGTTGTTTTCCTATATAATTCCTATCAAAATACCAACCCCTTGAGGGATTTCCTTCAAAAAATAACCAAAAGTGTAAAAAAAATCTTGTTAAATAAAAAAGTCAAAAAATTAGCCTGGCCAGTGCAGGGCCACAACTTAGTAAAATTTAAAAATTTGCCAATTGCAGATCAAAAGCAGAGATAATTTAAACATTGAATTTAGTAATTTGTTTTATTTTAGTATTAGTTCCCCTAATTTGAATTATTCGGTAATCCGAAAAGGGACTGGTTCCTATTATTTCGGATTAGCGAAACTCCACTGTATTCAACTTCTTTCTGGATATTTTATTCAATGATAAATGAATGAAATTATCATCGCTGTAATGCCCTTAATTTTGTTTTCGATTCAAAGATTGGCGAATTCCATGTGATTTTGGGGCATATTCCATCCGGAGACTTAGACCCGATCCTGGGATTTTTTAGATCAAGTAAGTATTACCGAATAAATGTTTACAATTTATGTTTATTAGGTTTCCATGGGTAATTCAATTTTACATTGAATGAGAGATCATAACTCAGTTTATCTGATTTAAATCATCAATAGCTCACAGGAAGGCCATTTATTTACTGAGGGATATAAGACCAGAACTTTGTAGCTCATCTGAAAACTGAAGTAAACAACTTTTACTAAAATATATATTTCTGAAAAGTTAAATTTTATTTTAAACTATGAATGATTACTCTACGATGACACCATGCCTAATTCAAACACCTGGCTACTCAAATTGAAGCCGAAACAGCACTGGGTGTTTAAAGACAAAAACCAACTTCATGCTTTGATTAGAACCTGAGATGTAAGAAAATTAATCCTACTTCACAACACATTGTTTACATTTGAAAAAAAATTATTGTATACAAAATGGCGGATTCAAAATTGTTTAGGCCATCCCAGACAATGTAAAAAAGATGACCCCAGCACCGACCTGGCCTTACTTCACTTAAATTATCGGCAGAGGTAGTATGGCACCAAATTCACTTTTATATCAGAATATGGCATTAATTTCCGATATCTTTAATTCTTTTGACATCTTGAAAATGAGGCACTTCCTGATGTCAAATATTAATATTAATAACCTTTTAGAATATCGTTCAGCAAATAAAATATGACAGAAGAATGAAAAAATCACCATCATAGCAATTTTTTTAAGGTTAAGTGTTTTTTTGTTATCTTTCCTTGGCTAAAACATATTAACTTAAAAAAATATCGGCTGATCTGTGGGAACAAAACTGAAAATATCTCTTTCACTTTTATTTAATCCTTTTGACAAATTTTTACACAACTTAACAGTTTAATGTACAAGTCAACAATATAGTGAGCCGGTGGCGCAGTCGGTAGTGCAATCGGCCTCGGAACTGTGGCAGCAGTGTCGCAGGTTCGAGTTTCAACATTGCATACTTTTAGCAATACTGTTTCACCCTTGTACTGTACCGGCTCACTTCTTGCTTTGCTTGATAACTTTCACGCACAGGCCTATGTGGGGAGGCAAATGCAAAGTAAAAACAAGTCGCCACCCTCTTTTTTTCCAAAAAAATAAAGACAAAATATGCAGTGTGATACCTGGTCAAAGGCCCTGGTGAAGAAAGTGGCGAAGGTGGAAGCGAAGGCTACGACGCGGTCTCTGCAGGCGGCCCCGATTGCGACTCCCACCAGGTTCTGCTCTGCGATGTAACACTCGACGTATCTGTCTGAGGACACCTAGGACAGACCCACACAGTCAGCTACATGCCTTCTGACAGATCCACCAATTAACTGACATCATCTGAAAATTAGGGGCGTCAAGTAATTGAGTATCGAGTTATTTTCAAGCCGATTTTATACTATTCAGCTTGACGTTTCAAAAAATGCTTGAACTTCGATCCGAGTCGTTACTCCCGTCGTTTGCCTGAATCGGTCCGAGCGGTTTAATTTTTATATTATGACTGTTTTTCACACATGCCTTTAACTACCATTGGTAAAAAAAACCTTTTTTTTACTTTAAAGAGTTTTTTAAGTTAAATCCATACCACTTTATTGCTTTCTATAATTTGTAGATATTATTTGTTGATTCACTTTCTCAATCTAAGAAAGCATATAGGCTAATATTTCAACCAAACATCGAGTTATAGGCTTTATGAAGGTATATAAGGCCTTATGAAGCCTTTACAAGGTCTTACTAAATCATAATAATACAGGACTATTTTTTAATACCATTGCATAAACTAAATATGTCTTTAGGAAAATAGCTAAGTTTTCCCGACGTCAATGTATATAAAAAGCATTTTTGGGTTTTGAACTCAATTTAAAGGATAGAATAATCGTGTCAGTATTGTATTTAATATTATAATTAATTTTGGCAAGGAAATCAATCTAAGTTTTCAAACTGTTAGATTAGGTGTTAAGATATAATTGACCGGCCAACCCCAAACCTGCCGCTTGAGCGGAGTGTACGGTTTTGTGTAGGTTCCCATGAAGGTTATTAACCTTGGGACCCAATTTATTGTTCCGTAAGATTAAAACTGTTCTGTTTGGACTTCTATGTTTTTAGTAAGTTTATATTGTATATTATACTGCATTGTATTGTAATTGAATATGTCAAAGAGCAATAAAGATTTTATTTCATTTCATATATTTAAGATGGTCTGAGTTTCAATTATTTGATTTGAATAAAACAGGTAAGCCAAATCAAGGAGATTTTAAGTAAATGAGTCTTGATTTAATTAGAGTCCTGATGTTATTTATATCGTTTGGCAATCCTAATAGTTTTTAGGGAAACTATTTTCTTGTTACTAAAAAAAAACCTGACGCAAAAAAAGCGCGAAACTCAAGCGAGTATGTTAAAACATGCCTCGACTCATCTTAAAAAATCACTCACACACACCTACTGAAAATAAAAAGAGGGGTTACAGGTTCATATGGCGTTCAATTGATGTTCAAGGGGGGAGAGTTAGGGAGCCGCCAGGTGTGGATCCCTGAGGTCCCGGGTTCGGATCCCGTCGATTACCGATGGCGACTCGCTACGTGGTAGTGCACCTTGAGAGTGCATTATTTTGCTGCAGTGCATGTCCATGGCTGGAAACTACTAAGCCTGGCCCTCATCCAGAATTATGAAAAAAATGGGGGGAGACTCCAGAAACGAACAAAAACTTATCGTACGATTTATGGATGGCAAGGAATTTGTTGATTCAGATTATATAAATAGGCTGAATGAGGCTTGATTGTAGAGGCAGTGCAATAAACCACTAATTAGCTCTTTCCTATGAAAATTGGGCATCTCCCGTGCATTTGGGCAGCTTGCTAGCCCAAGTGCAAGACAGATCTCGGGTATACATAAGTATACAACCTGATGTATGCTTATATATAATTTGCCAGGGCAGATGGCTGACATGTAATAGAATGGACAAAAGATTTTCACATAACTTTGTTCCATAAGAGGTTAGACTAATCATTCCTGTCCAACTCCTTCCATTTCAATTAGTTTTTGTCCTTTCATGAACATCTGCATTAACTGTTATCGAATATACACTGTTATCATCGACCTATCCATCTTCGGTATTCAAGTTTAAGTTAACATCTAATTAGTTTATATAGGTAAGTTTATATATTTTATTTTATCTACAATATTAAACAGTCTTGCAAAAATCGGAATAGTAAATTTTTTAACAATAATAAGAGAGAACTCAAAAGGTTTAAAAAATGTGGGGAAACCAGTTTGTATTGCAGCAGGGCCAATAAAATTTATCCTGATCTGCAAAACAATAAGTATTCGGGGTCAAGTGGATGCATTCAAAATCTACTCTCTAAAAAATAATTTGCATGAATGGCTTTGTCATTTGTGTATTTTCCTCAAAGACGAGAAGCACTAAGGTGACACGGCAAGACCTAGAAATTAGAATATCTTTTTTTTAAGGTCCCCTTATGCTAAAAACACACCTTTCAAATTAGACACCTTTGAAAAATTCAGAACGAATGTTGAAAAGAGGTATGAATGAGAAACAAGATTCCTACCTTACATATAGTTAACTAGATGGAATTCATAAGTTACTTGGTCCCCTACTCATCTCGTAGAAATATAAGAATTACATAAATTAGGATGGAAATTAAATGGTTGTCGTACTGTTCACAAAAAAAAACTAGATGAAACAGGGGTATATAAATTGTCATGTAGTGATTGTCCAAAAATATATGTAGGACAATCAGGTCATTCGTTTCGAAAAAAGGTTTGATGAACACTTTCCTAACCTAAATTTTGAACTCGATGCTTGAAGTTCACAGAATACCTGATACATGAAAACCACGATATAAAAAGTTGCAATGGTCATTTAGAAATATTATATAAATGTTGTAAGGGAAACGTTATGGATGTTTTAGAGCGCTTGGAAATCTAGAAACCCTTCAGAAAATCATTGAGTGATGTTTTGAATGAAAAACCAGATGTCGGCTCTTAACAATCTGTTCGACAGTGGAGAAAAACTGTACAACAATAGATCAGATAATCAGCTGTTCCCTCTCCCCCAAGATCAACGCCATCAAGTCGGCATCGGCTAACCAACACTCGCACCCTGCAGTCTGAATTCGTGTCTGTGGCCAGCCACACGAGGTTGTAACCCAATATTTCGTTTATGTCAATGTTCCCATGTTTGTGTGCTATATCAAAATTTTATTAGAGCATGACAAAGATATGTGTTTATTAATTACTAGTAGATATACCCGCGGCTTCGCTCGCTGAAAGGATAACAAATGTTTGGTTGAATTTTGTAACATGCATTTTTTACAAATTTACTAATAGACGAATAATGATTTCAATGATTTATCCAAACTATACGTTTTTAAACGCTTCGTTAGGTAGAAATAGTATATTTGTTTGAACTTTGCCTATAAATTGCTCTCGACCAGCATGCAAGCCCTCCTAAAAATTGAAATTCAGAAAATCCTCGATTCTATAAAAATAACTGTATGATATGTCCCTGCAAAGTTTCAAGATTCTAATTAAATTACTTCGGGTGATCCGTAAATCGCGAGTATGTGGAAACTGATAAATACATAATATAAGAAAACTGTAATAATTTCTTTTAGTAAATGGAATTTATATTTTTTGCCTCTTTAAAATATTCTGGAGACCTTCTATTGATATTTTGAATTAATAGATCTTAGAAACTGAAAAGGCCGCCATTTTGAATTTTTGAATTTACCTTATTTTAGCCTTTCCAGCGAGAAAATTTTAAAATCCTTCATTAGTATGCATCTGGAGCCTATAAAGAATATTTGAGCCAAGATTCATCGCCCAAAGCACTACATTGTTTTGGAAAATAAGCTTTGAAAACTAAAAATGGCCGCCATCTTGAATTTTATAATGTACCCTATTTTAGCCTTTTGAGAGAATATTTTAAAATCCGTTCTTAGTACGCATCTAGAGCCTATAATGATTCATTGAGTCAAGTTTCATTGCCCAAAGCCTTATAGTTTTTGAGAAACTGTGATCAGTGAGTCAGTGAGTCAGTCAGTCAGTCAGTCAGTCAGTCATCAGTCAGTCAACCGTTTTGGCTTTTATATATATAGATTTGACCAAGGATTTGATATTGGGATAAAATGCCGAAACTGTAATCCATTGAGAAAACGTGCAAGATTGAGACAGAAAGGTTGGTTACGTCAGTAGGTTAACTTAACTGTGACCTTACTTAAATTAACTTATATAACTTTTAAATCAAAGTTACCTCTTTGACCTTGCAGGAACCTAAGAGTAACCTCTTTAATCTTGCAGCAACTTGAGTTACCTCTATGATCTTGCAGGAACCTGAAACTTACATCTTTAATCTTGCAGGAGAAGGTAGAGTTTTTGGTGTCTCCATCGAAGGCGATGACCCGGGGGTTATTCTGCGCCACCTTCTGCAGTGCTGTGCCGTACGCCAGGCGGGTGGCTACAGACTCCCCGAGCTTGTAGCTAGGCGGTGTCGCCAGGCGGATGTTGGAGATGTCCACCTTGGGTGCGTCCTCGATAACCTTCTGGGGCGCCACATTGATCGGGCCTTTGTTCTTGATCATGGCCTCCAAGTGCTGAGCAAAAGAAATATGACAAATTAAGATATTTTAGATTTGCAATCAGAATATCAAAAATTCAGGGTCACTTGACAAAGGAAAAATTGTTTACTTTACTTACAAATACTTTATATTATAATATGGGATAGTATTAGGGGGAACTCAGTCGATTTTAATAAAGTTTATAAAAGTTCAAAAAAGTATCATATAACCGTGTTAGGTGTTAATGATAGAACCAGCTGCTGTCCTCTTTTTAAGGAATTAAATGTAATGACTTTAATGTGAATGTATATTCATGAAGTTCTGGTTTTTGTGCAGAGCTCGAACTTATCAAAACTTATCAAATTTATCAGTATTTGAAAGCTGCACTATGTTTTATTTATGTTTTTATTTGTCTTTGTGATAAGAACTATATTATCTCATCACAACTTTTTTTTAGTCACAATTTTTTTAAGAGCTGATTAGCCTTCAAATATTTAAAAAAAATTGTATTCACACTGCATGTATTGTTGGGGAAAATGACAAGCTTTAAATGTTATGCTACTGAGTTCTTCATAAGTTATAAATAAACATCGGCTAAATTCCACGGAATAGACCCTACTACTGCACTGATATTGACTGCTTTAGAAATGTTTATTTGATTCAGGGAGTTCATAAAGAAAACCAGGTACTCCCGGGTCACAAGTCGCTCGTATTTCCTCATCACAAGTAGTGAAAAAAATGCAAACTTGATCTTAGGCTTACCACAACACTCATTGGTCTAAACGGAACTATTATTCTAGACTATCGTATTGGTGGGCAAGTGAGTGCACTGTTATCGAAATTAACATCTGCAATGTTAAGGTGATAAATCACATGGTCATATGTTTCTGTAAAGGCAATTTACACCGGAAAATATTTTGCTGCAACTCAAATGCAATTATGAAATCAAATGAAATGAAAAAATTTTTTATTTAGCCAGGCAAAGTAAGGGCCACATGGCCCTCTATTACACTTAACCTGTTTAATGTCCAATGAAAGCAAGGCATTCATAAAATACCACAAATAGTTCCTTACAGAATATCAGTACGCCACAAATCTAAAGGAAGGAGGTTGTGGTGACATTCAACTTTATTTTTGCAAGGAGCCATTGAATTCACTTCAGTTTAACTTAATTAGTTAGTCAATGTCAATTTTTAATAAAAGGGTTAAAACATGAAACCATTTGGATTGTTAGTTTAGCCTACAGAAAATAGTGAAAATCTCTTTACTGTAGAAGCATATAGAAATACTTTCTTAAATATAAACAAATTATGAACAATTAAAGGTAGCACAAAAATAACCAGCTGATACAGTACACCAGTATTACAGATATTTTTATTTCGTAAGAAAACTCTCAGTGAAATACTACAGCGCAGACTTGCGTAGTGTAAAAGAGGAGAAACATAAACAAATAGGGATGGTCGGGTCCCAAAATTTCGAAAAAATTAAATTCCCGATTTTTGGGCGGGACTTTTATTCACTTCGGGAAATTTTCAGGACGGGATCGTTTTAGCGATCGCAACTAAACAGCGAGTGCAACTTCGCAAAACTCACGATCGGCCGCGGAAAACAATCTCGTGTATTTGCCGAACGGCAATTCTCGCTTTGCGAAACTCACAATCGTCCGCATAAAACCATCGTACGTATTTGCTGGTTGCAAATAATTGGCAAATGCAGCATTGCAAATCTCGTGTTCGGCCGCAAAAACCATCGCGCGTATTTGCCAATCGTGGATGATCAGCAAAAATAACTTTGCGCTTTTCACAAACGGCCGCGGAATACGCTAGCGCGTATCTGCCGATCACAGATAAACGGCCGATGTAGCTTTAAAAAACTCGCGATCGGCCATGAAAACGATTGCGCGTATTTGCCAATCGTGAATAACGGCAAATCTAACTTTGTGAAATTCGCAAACAGCCGCGTATTTGCCAATTGCTGATAAACAACAAATATAACATTGCCAATTTGCAATCATGTTGAAAACCTACCTTAGGTATTTACTGACAGCGGTTAATCAACGGAAATAACTTGCTAGAAGGCGTGAATGTGATGATTATTCATATTATCGGCCATATTGGTCGGCTACAAATTGTGGTTTTGCCCATTGATTCAATTTTCTAAACTTATTCCGATACCAGCTGAAAGTATAATTATTTTTCATGAATAAGAAAAAAAATTAGACAGTTGACAAAAGTAAAGAACTTGAGACTTTTAAATTAAATTTCAAATACATAGTTAATTAATATTTTAAGAACCTTTAGAAATATTAAGTTTGGGAGTTGTGAACTTCAAATTTATAATTTTAAGCTTGGAAAAACTAGTCTTTATGGCTGTCATCTTGAAACTAAATTGATTTTTAATTTTTTATTGTCAGTACTAGAATAATTATGAGTCATTCCCTAAAACAAGAACTCCAAAGCCTAAAGTTTATAAAAATACAATAACATGTTTACTGATTGTACATGACAGTACATTGTCAACATACAATAACTCTCTAGTACTCTAGTATTTTACTTTTGGCTTTGTAGAAACCAAACAATACAAAAACTATTGTGTTTCTATCAACAAAAAATGTACACTATATTTGTTATTTCTTAAATGTTGTTTCTGCTTTTCAATGCATTAAAATTAGAAAGAATAAAATTTCAAATTCAATAAAAATAATAATAAACAATAACTGTATTTAGCATTTTTAAATAAGTTATTATTACATTTATAATTGACAATTTCATTGAGTTACTACTTTTTATTTTTTATTTTGGAATGTGTTTTTAATGTTTGCTATTGTGTCAATTGCATATAAGTTGGTTTTTTTCACTTAAATTTATTTCTTGAAATTTTGTGAGTTGGTACGGTATTTACAACAAACAGTTATATGACACTGTTTTCAACCTAATGCTTATTGTAATAAAGTAAAATAAATTGGTGAACGAGCATTTCCCGAAGCTTTAGGGAAGACAAAAATCCCATCCCGTCCCGAACTGAAAATCCAAACCCGTCCATCCCTAGTAAACAACATTTTGATATTTTGACAAAAAAGTGTTTTCCCCCACCTGCTATGATTAGATGCTTTTTACTCCTTGTAATGTGTGAGTAAATTAATAATTACTTGTCTCCTAGCGGGAGTAAAGTGATTACTTTGTCTCTTGCCAATAAACCCATAAGAATAAGATTGAAATCACAGGGTGTCTACCAAATTTCATATATGAAATTCCCGACTTTTTCCCGACTTTTCCCGACAATTAAAAAAAAATTCCCGACCATAGGAAACATGACCATTCCTCCTATAACGAATATTGAGAACGATATTTGTAAATAAATACATTTAGATGGCTACAATGCAAGGGAAAGATCGCCAAAAGATGAGCAAGATGACCGCGATAAGTCCAATAGATTTTCTGCCGTAATGCGACCGAAATTTCCGGCTGCGGAAAGAATGACCGATTTTCCGGCCGCATTGTGACCAAGAGATTCTCCGGCCGTGGTGTAAACGACCGAGATTTGACAGCCACGATGCGACAGAGAGATTTGCCGGCTGCAATACGACTGAATCATGTAACGGCTATGAAAAGAGTAAGCGACATAATACGATCAAGAAACAATCGGACACCCGACAACCGAAAAACAAAGATTTCCGGCCGCAATAAGTCCAAAAGATTTGCCAGCCATGTTGTAAATTAAAATATCTCTGGCTTTGAAAAAAAATAGCGATTTTCTGGTCACAATACAACCGGGAGATGTAACGGCCACAAAAAAAAAACCAAGGAACTAGTCTGCTGCGAATCGACCGAAAAATGTTTCATTCCTTAAACGAGTGAGCGACTTTCCGGCCGCAATATGACCGAGGGTCTAATGGCCGCGAAATGAGTAAGGTTCTCATCGGCCGCGATGCGACCAAGAGATTTGCCGGCTGTAAAACAAGCGAAAGATTTCCGATCGCAACGAGACCGAAAATCTTGCCGGCCACGGTACAAATGTTAGATATTCGGTCCGTGAAAAGATCGAGCGATTTTCTTATCGCAATACGACCGAGAGATGTGACGGCCATGAAAAGAGCACAAAATTTACCACGAGACGACCGAAAAATGTTTTGGTCCCAAAATGAGTGAGCGATTTTCTGGCTGCAATACGACCGAGAGGTCTAACGCTCGCGAAAAGAGGAATGAAGTCATCGGCCGAGGTGCGACCAAGAGATTTGCCGGCCGCAAAACAAGCGAAAGATTTCCGGCCGCAATAAAAGCGAAAGATGTGATGGCCGTGAAAAGAGCAACAGATTTGCGGCCGCAAAGAGAGCAAGATATCTAACGGCCCCAATGTGACCGAGACGTTTGCTGACCCCAAAACGACCGAAGAATTTGCCGGCCGGGTTATGGATATTCTGGCCTTCATGTGGCCAACAGATGTGATGTGATAGCCATGAAAAGAGCACACGATTTTAAGGTAGCAATACTAGCGAGAGACTTGACGGCCGCGTAAAGAGCGAGAGACTTGTCGGCCGCGTGAAGAGCGAGATACTCTTCGGCCGCGTAAAGAGCGAGACTTGTCGGCCACGTAAAGAGCGAAACTTGTCGGCCGCGTAAAGAGCCAGACTTGTCAGCCGCGTAAAGAGCGAGACTTGTCGGCCGCGTAAAGAGCGAAACTTGTCGGCCGCGTAAACAGCGAGACTTGTCAGCCGCGTAAAGAGCGAGAGACTCCGAGTACAGACCGTAGAGACTCGTCGGCCACGTAAAGAGCGAGAGACTTGACGGCCCTGTAAAGAGCGAGTCTTGTCGGCCATGTAAAGAGCGAGACTTGTCGGCCGCGTAAAGAGCGAGAGACTTGTCGGCCGCGTAAAGAGCTAGAGACATGTCGGCCGCGTAAAGAGCGAGACTTGTCGGCCGCGTAAAGAGCGAAACTTGTCGGCCGCGTAAAGAGCGAGATACTCCGAGTACAGACCGTAGAGTCTCGTTGGCCACGTAAAGAGCGAGACTTGTCAGCCACGTAAAGAGCGAGAGACTTGTCGGCCGCGTAAAGTGCGAGAGACTTGTCGGCCGCGAAACGAGCGAGCGTTTTTACAGCTGTATTAGGACTTCGTTCGAGATTTGCCGGCCGAGACGATGACAATAACGAAGAAAACCGCTATTTCGTTTTGTTTTAAAGCCAAATTCGAATTTCCCGACCAAATGTTGAAATTCATTACTTTTTCCCGACTATTCCTGACCTTACAAAATCCCCGACATTTTCCCGAATTTTCCCGAATTCCCGACTGGTAGACACCCTGAATCAGTAGTTCAAAAATCAGAGCGCCTTCAAATTTCCATGTACACATGCAAATATGTTGCAGCTCAAAGAATCCAGGCGCTAAAAGCTAATTTAGTGGCAGGTATAAACAAATAAGAATAACATCGCCAACAATCAGCTGTACGAATGTCTACGAATTAATATGCTAGAATGTTGCAACAATCAGCTGATCGCTGGTGTATGAATGGTTTTAGCTACTCGGATGCAGACGCTAGTTACAGATCAAAATAGAATGGATATCGTTTGTTAATTACTAAGTTAATGAAACTGATGTTTAGGGATTAAGTATTTACTATTGCAGGTGGGGGAAAAACGTGTGTATTTCGAGAGCAAAGCACATTGTCTCCCTCATGAAAATTGTCACCCTCACAAGCTCGGGTGCCAATATTTTCACTAGTGACACAATGTTGTACTTTACTCAATCAACAACACAAATAACTATTTTAGCAGACGCTTTGCCTGTCAGTACGGCTGTCCGTTACCTTGATGACGCCGTCGGCCTTGGCTCCCAGCGCCTGCCCGTGCCAGGTGACGACGTCCTCGATCTCCGGGAAGTACTTGCCCTTGTAGGTCTTGCAGAGGACGGCCGTCGGCCTTGTCTTGGTGGTGGCTGCCTCATGGAAAGCCTGCGATCCACATTGTAAACCATCGGTAACAATTTGAATTGGAACAGTCACATTGAAAATATCATGCAAAAAATCCCCTGGTTTATATGCTTTAAGAAAAATGCTAAAGTCTTCTAAACTAAAACATTAAACAGTATTTATTTTGCATACATTCATTCGAATATAGCTATCGGTATTCTTTGTATGGCGCCACATCCAACAATAATTTTAATTCTATTTTAAAAACAAAAATGCAATAAGGACCATTATAAATCTTAAAAATTCAAGTTCAGTCGGGGAGCATTTTGTTTCATTAAAATTATTAACCATTTACGGTATGTATATTGTCTGAAGGTCAAATGGAATTTTGGTAACCTTCAATTATTAGGCTTCTATTATAATAACACAAGATACTGTAACGAGTTGGCTGTTCCCTCTCACAATTTGCAGATTTATACAAAAACCCTCAATATGCTGGATCTAAATTCTTCAATCATCTTCCATGAAACACTGAATCAGAACTAAACTTGAGAATCTTTAAAAGAAATCTTAAAGACTGTCTCATTAATAAATTGATTTATTGTTTTGACAGTTATTACAGCAGTTAATCAATTACCGGCGCTATTAAAATTTCGCAGCTTTCCTTTTAAGAAAATAGTCCCTTATTCTATTTTTCCCTTCTATATTTAAGATTATTATACAATTTAACTTTCTGTTCCTTGGCACTATTCAATGTAATATTTAATTACTTAATGAATAAAGATATTTGAACTAAGCTGTGTTGTTATTTTAAGTGTAAACATATTCGCGGCAGCACGGGAGCGATGGCTCCCACACAGAACCATAATGCCATACTGGTGGGTGAGATCATGCTAAACCTTCTCTGTGTTACAATATGATTTATTTTTAGGCCAGGATCTGAACTAGAAATCTGAAATTTTACACAGCACTGCCCAATTATATTGTATTCTATGACCATGCGGTTTTTCACTGGATAGTGCTGCTGCCACGGAAGGCGTGGCGGTTTCAGTAAATTTAAGTCAGTATCTGGGCGGAGCATGTGTACAACTGTTATTATCACTGATTATCACTGTTTGGATGTTTGTTACTCTCATGACATGTCGGACTCGGATGACCCGGACTCTGTTATAGTCATTTGTTTCATTATAGTATGATAAGAGTCTCTAGTGAGTGTGGGTGCGATCTGAACCACAAAAATTAAAGCCCTTACACTTCACTATTGGTATGTTTGAGTAAGAAATTACAAAAATAAATATATTATTTGGGAGGAGAAGATAGGAAGTACAGCTAACTCACCTTGCAAATAAGCTGCAGAGACACACATAGATATTACACATTATATTAGTGATATTTCGGCTGTGAAGCCTTTGTCAAACAAAAGAGAACTGGACAAAGAGAACTGGCAGTTAAGATTTAAACTTTCACCACAGCAGGGGTGCCAACATGATAAAGTTTTAAGTCCCAAACACTATTTACACATTCTTATACTTATATAACCACTACATTAACTTTTATAAGTATAAGAATGTGTAAATATACATATATAAGTATAAGAATATGTAAATAGTGTTTGGGACTTAAAACTTTATCATGTTGGCACCCCTGCTGTGGTGAAAGTTTAAATCTTAACTGCCAGTTCTCTTTGTCCAGTTCTCTTTTGTTTGACAAAGGCTTCACAGCCAAAATATTACTAATATAATGTGTAATATCTATGTGTGCCTCTGCAGCTTATTTGCAAGGTGAGTTAGCTGTACTTCCTATCTTCTCCTCCCAAATAATATCCAAGCCTTGTGCTTCACTCCTTAAATTCATAACCTTAAAAATAAATATATGCGTTATACTCAATACAGAAGCATTTACCATTCAACCTACCATGAGTGCAGTCTGAATGCCGTTGTGGGTGGGAGAGATTACTCTCACAGAAGTAGGCATTAATTTTAACACCTCAATACATGACGGAAGCAGTTAAAAGTCAATCAGTGACATAATTACTTGCAAAGGAAAGATTTTCAACTTTCGGGATGGCAGTGAGATTATCGGATTCGGGATGGCAGTGAGATTATCGGAAAAACTGCACTGCAGTGAACACGTTAAGGTACAATTTAAACCATCTTAGACCCCTTTTACACGAGGCCACTGTTACCCGTAACTGTGCCCAGCCACTGTTTCATGAAACATTGTCGCTTATGGAGCCTTTGAGACGAGGCGGACACAGTTGCCCGAAGGGACACAGTGTCTCCTTATGCACGGGTCTCCTTATGCAACCGATGTCGGCCACCGAGAGCAAACAACGGTGGCCGACGCTAAAAGCGGGGCATTGAATCAAATGGGGCTGTTAAATGGATGAAGGGATAGGGCCTCAAGGGATAGTTGGCCCTCATCTCGGTAGCCAATACACCCTGCCCACCCTGCTGTCAAACCCAGCTTCACCTGGTGGGGAACTGAAGTTGTTCACTGAAAGATAACTAAAACATCGCCTCCAGTCGTGACAACAATCGGGCTCACCTTGGCCAATTCCTCGACATCGTGTCCATCGATGACGATGGGGTTGAACCCGAAGGCGTCGAGCCGCTTGCGGTAGGTCTCCATGTCGTGCTGTAGAGCCGTGGGGTCCGACTGTCCCAAGCGGTTGATGTCGAAGATGACGCACAGGTTGGTCAAGTTGTAGTAGCTGGCGAAGTGAAGGGCTTCCCACACCGAGCCCTCCGCACTCTCTCCGTCTCCCACCAGAACATAGGTCCTGCAATGACAAGACGTCTCAGCTAAGTACAAGTTGTAGTAGGTGGCGAAGTGAAGGGCTCCCCACACCGAGCCCTCCGCACTCTCTCCGTCTCCCACCAGAACGTAGGTCCTGCAATGACAAGACATCTCAGCTAAGTACAAGTTGTAGTAGGTGGCGAAGTGAAGGGCTTCCCACACCGAGCCCTCCGCACTCTCTCCGTCTCCCACCAGAACGTAGGTCCTGCAATGACAAGACGTCTCAGCTAAGTACAAGTTGTAGTAGGTGGCGAAGTGAAGGGCCTCCCACACCGAGCCCTCCGCACTCTCTCCGTCTCCCACCAGAACGTAGGTCCTGCAATGACAAGACGTCTCAGCTAAGTACAAGTTGTAGTAGGTGGCGAAGTGAAGGGCCTCCCACACCGAGCCCTCCGCACTCTCTCCATCTCCCACCAGAACGTAGGTCCTGCAATGACAAGACGTCTCAGCTAAGTACAAGTTGTAGTAGGTGGCGAAGTGAAGGGCTTCCCACACCGAGCCCTCCGCACTCTCCGTCTCCCACCAGAACGTAGGTCCTGCAATGACAAGACGTCTCAGCTAAGTACAAGTTGTAGTAAGTGGCGAAGTGAAGGGCCTCCAACACCGAGCCCTCCGCACTCTCTCCGTCACGCACCAGAATGTAGATCCTGCAATGACAAGACGTCTCAGCTAAGTACAAGTTGTAGTAGGTGGCGAAGTGAAGGGCTTCCCACACCGAGCCCTCCGCACTCTCCGTCTCCCACCAGAACGTAGGTCCTGCAATGACAAGACGTCTCAGCTAAGTACAAGTTGTAGTAGGTGGCGAAGTGAAGGGCTTCCCACACCGAGCCCTCCGCACTCTCCGTCTCCCACCAGAACGTAGGTCCTGCAATGACAAGACGTCTCAGCTAAGTACAAGTTGTAGTAGGTGGCGAAGTGAAGGGCCTCCAACACCGAGCCCTCCGCACTCTCTCCGTCTAGCACTAGAACGTAGGTCCTGCAATGACAAGACGTCTCAGCTAAGTACAAGTTGTAGTAGGTGGCGAAGTGAAGGGCCTCCCACACCGAGCCCTCCGCACTCTCTCCGTCACGCACCAGAACGTAGATCCTGCAATGACAAGACGTCTCAGCTAAGTACAAGTTGTAGTAGGTGGCGAAGTGAAGGGCTTCCCACACCGAGCCCTCCGCACTCTCTCCGTCTCCCACCAGAACGTAGGTCCTGCAATGATGGCCTTGCATATTCTGATATTCTTGTCAGTGGTTTTGAAAACAGTATTTTAATGTTAAAGATTAGGTAAATCAACTTGGTTTCAAATTGAATTAAGGAAAGTTATAAGGTATGTATGTAAACTTCTTTCTACTGATGGTTCCAAGAGCTCTGTGGGTTCTTGGAACGTAAATATGGTTACTCATATTAGGAAAAATAAAGTGGTTGTCTATTGTCTATTGTATCAATTAACACTTCTCATGAAAACTATTTGGAGTAGAGACGTGAAATATTCAGCAGTTGCTCCTGGTAGTTTGGTGAGTAGAGTGATGCAACTTTGTTATATTATCCACAATATTAATGGTGTAAATAATTTTTGTTCAAGTCATAAATCATCAAAAAAATATATAAATTTAAAATAATTTAATTTTGTAACTACTTGCCATAAATGAATTATTTTGCTTGCTTTACTTGTAAACATGTGTACAGGCACCAACAAAAATTTCAGTTCAATATCTTAAATATTTGTTGAGTTAATGGTACCGATATAGTAACTCCAAATGATTAGAATTGCGGCCTGTATCATAGCATGCTTTCCTTAAGAAATGTCAAGGTTTTTTCTTTCACCGACCTGTAAGAAGCCTTGTCAAAGTATTTGCCGACGTACGCCATTCCCGCGGCCACCGACACTCCCTGGCCCAGGGATCCGGTGCCGACGTCGATGAAGTTGAGGCGGGGAGTCGGGTGACCCTCCAGGTCACTGTCGATCTTACGAAGGTTCTGCAGATCACTCACCGGGAACAACCCGGCTTCTGCCCATGCTGCAATAGAGAGATAAAAGATAGCAGAGAGCGGTTTGTGGTTATAAATGAGGTCGAGAGCGGATGTGTTTATGTTGGTTATGGGGAGATTCAGGGGAGTACACTAGGGCCCTTGTTGTTTCTTACCTATATGAACAAGACTACAAAATTAAACATGAATGGAAAATGACATCTATTTGCTGATGACACGGGTCATAGCAGAGCCTCAGTTAGACTACAATCGATAACACGACATATTCTATAATACATCTACTTTTCAAATCACCGTCAAATTGTAACTGTCAATGTTATATTAACCTCTATAACTCGACAGTTAAAAAAAAAAAATCAAAAAAATCAAATGCAAGAAACAATAAAAATTACTGAATTGTAAATTACATAGGCTATCAAATTGCTCACCACTAACAGCTGAATTTCAGAATGCTAAGCAGGTAATCACTCAAAACTGGGTAATTTTGACAACAGACTCCTTATCACTTTCCCCATCGCATATATAAAAAATAAAACTTCTATCCATTTCAGCAAATTTTAGATTTCAATACCTTGGATGACGCTGAAATTTGTATTTCTTTATTCTAATCCAACCCTCCGGTTCATTTAATGTATATTTGGCTTCGTTCCTAAACTAAAAAACCTCAATATAACTACTTCATTATACTTATTCCCAACATAAATTGAGAAGGTTTCATTGTAAATCAATAAACCACTAGTTTGACGTCCAGTGCCAAACACTGCCTGACCTTGAAATAAACCTTCATACCTTGCAATAACAAATCAATCTGATGCGGGCAATGAACTGTTTTGTTGAATAGGATCGTTCTGTGGCAGGGCTTTATGATAACTAAGGGGCGTGGGAGTATTGACTTTTTAAGTCGAGTTTTAAAAATCACTTGTGAGTTTCAAGCTCATGTTTCAAGATTTTTTTAGTCGAGTTTTTTAAACATTAGAATGTAACAGTCATCATATTTCTACATAATCATCATGCCTGAAATCATTATTAATCAAACAGTATGTGTAATTTATGTAGGTAATTTAACTTAAAGGTGTTAAACTTAGAGCAAGTTATAAATATTGTAGTTGTTATAATAAGCACAATAACAGGACTTGATTTAGCATCTAAATACCTAAGTACCTAAGGTAGAAAAAAGACCTGTTTCTCTAATCTTACCCTAATCTTTAATTGTAAATATTTTGCAGTAGTGACAAAGCAAAACTGTGCTTTCCATTTTATTTACACAGTCAACTCTCGATAACTTGAACCTCGAAAACAATCTCCTTGGGATATAAAAGAAGAATATAACAATTCAAAATAAAACAATGCAATCCAAAATCCAATTCAAGCAACTCAAAACAATGTTATGCTTATATTTAATCTCTGTAAGTCAAAGCAACGGAATAATTACTTTTATGACTTGAAGTCAGAGGAAAAGTCAAATTACATTTGCACTTTACCTTTTTAAGTCGCGGTTTCCCCCTAGGCCTATATCTCAAAGTTTACTCACTGGACCTCTACAGTTGAAACCCTGGCGTTCACGCTGCAATGTCTCAAAGAGTCATTTCCGGTGCAATGTAACTATTCTTTACCTCTGTAACTGGAATTTTCATTTGGTTTACCCCTATATCTTGAATTAACCACTCTGTAAGTCAAATTTAAGTAAGATTTACCTGTCTCACTCAAACTTTGCTTAAGTCGCTATATGCATAACTCAATGTAAAATCAAATTCCTGTGGAATTTTGAGATAGCGAGAGTCGACTGTATCGCTTACTAACAGACAAATTAAAGTGAAAAATCCTAAAAAACAAATCAGATATATCATACCAGCGTAAAGAATGGGTGCCGCGTGGCCCTTGGAGAGGATGAAGCGGTCGCTGGAGGGGTCGCGGGGAGCCGACAGCTTGTACCTCATCGTGTGGAAGAAGAGGACCGCAAGGATCTCCGCCATGGAGGAGCATGATGTCGGGTGCCTGCAGCATCACACACAATGCAATTCGATTCAATTAATTAATTTTACATCATACTACACAGAAACATCTGTTTACTGTGCCTTATCCTTGGCTGGAAAGTTACTCTTTGCCGATCACTGCACAATAAATTTACCGTGCAGTGCACAGTAAATTTATTATTTATTGTGCACTAGGAATTAGAAATAACAGCAGTCAACAATCAAAAAAAGATTGCAGTATAGGCCAATTCAAATCATAAGGCCCAGTCCGTCCGTAAGACTAATGTTAATTTTAGCATTGGGCTTATGGACGGCGTGGGCCTTATAATTTGATTCGAACTATGGCAAATGTTTGTTTGTTCATTATAGGCTAGGTTTGAAGAATTTAAAACTTAATAGTTTATGCAAAGAATAAGTTATGACTCAAAAATAAATTTTTTTAGTGGTATGATGTAAAATAGTGTACGTTACACACCCAGTAAGTTTTAACGTACTCGCATGAAAATCCCGCACTTGTCTAACGGCTCGCACGGGAACTATCAAGCTCGCATGGTAAAACGGCTAGTAACGTAAATACTAATTCAGGTATAGTACACTCCCGATCATCTGAGGTTGTCGGGACCAAGGCTGCCTCGGAATAATACATAGAATCTCGGATAATACGTAGTACACAATTCTAGGTTACTGAGGAGAGTTCGTACCATTAAATAATACTTTGAACATCAGTTGTTATTTTTAACTTGAATAGGCTAAATTGGGAATCTAACAAAATCCCAATGATTTAACCCTTGAGCGGGCGCTTCACCGGCAAAACGCGAGCGGGCGCATGCGGAGTTTTACTCCGCAACACTAGATTGCACAAATTTAGCCCATTTTACTTGTTTTATAACGATATATAGTATTTAAATGTTGACAAACTTCATTAGGAATCACATTCCATCGTCGATTCAATTAATTGTTCAACTTAATAGGTGTAATATTTCAATTAAACATAATAAGTAATTTTCTAGTATAAAATAGGTATTAATTATTATTAACATTTTGGACTTTTCCTTTCACTTCTTTTTTTCGAAAGCAAAAGGAAAAGTAAAAAAAATAATAAAAATTACAAATCCATTGTTATTATGAATTTTGAAAATAGGTATCAGTGTCTGTGTAACGGGAGAGGACCCTCCGCAAACTGAGACGGCATCTCTGAATTGCATATAACGAGGTACCAAGGGGGGCGGTGGGGGTATAAATAATTTTAGGAAATTCCTGGAATGAAGGGCATAAAGTACGGAGCCGGACACGACCGCCGACACCCATTATGTCAGTTTATTTTAACATAAAAAACACGTGCGGAAGAAAACTCCGCGTGCGCCCGCTCGAGGGTTAACATTCATTCTAAACAAAAATATAAGTAAATCGCGTTATAATAATGTTCCGATCAAAAATAAAATCAGAATTCATTTTCCTACTGCCGGATATTGGTGATTAATCAATGTTAAAATTATTATTTACCTTTCCAATATCCTGTTCATTTTAGCATTCATGCTACATGTTTCGTGGTGACAACCACATCCTCAGGCAGCGTCGCAGAGACTTGTCATGAGTTTAAAATTGAAACACTGATCACTACAATACACTTAAACACATACAATGTGTAAATGTACTTTGTATGTGTTTAAGTGTATTAAAGTGATCAGTGTTTCAATTGTAAACTCATGACAAGTCTTTGCGACGCTGCCTGAGGATGTAGTTGTCACCACGAATCATGTAGCATGAATGCTAAAATGAACAGGATATTGGAAAGATAAATAATAATTTTAACATTGAAAAATCAAATATATATATTTTAGCTTAGAACGATCTCGGATAACCCGGAGTCTCGGATAACCAGGGCTCGGATAATTGGGGGTGTACTGTATATACAATTTACATGGGTAAATATATGACTCGTTAATTATAAAAATGCATGCAAACAACAAAAACCACACAATAATGATAGCAATAAAAATACAAATACACAAGCAAATTACAAATATTATATAGTAAAGAAGATAACACTAGCACTACATTTATCAAATATTTTCGTCTTGAAAAATTATCAAGTTTATATTAGGCTAAGCTTTTTTAACAAGAACTTTTTAAGAGCAGTTTTTAACATAGCAATAGACTTTTATTGATTTAGGCAGTTTGTTCAACTCTCAAAAAGTGTGAGTCCATGAATAGGGTACTCCTTTATTCCTTGTACTGAGCACATGAGAATGCTGATCTTCCAGCATTATATTTTGGGTTTGATCTGAAGATCACCAGCTCAAACACATGCACGCAAGCAAAGGTCAAAATCTCAAGTTCCTCAAACAAGGGTCTGCAAAAGGTCCTGCCTGACACCTGAAAGCAGTCTAATTGCTCGTTTTTGCATTATAAATACTCTTTCAATATTTGACAAAAGTGCCCGAGAACACCATTCCATATTTTAGATGACTATACAAATTTGAGTAGTATGTTGATTCTATTTTTTCCCGTCAAATACAGGGTGCAATATTCTAACTGTAAAACAAGATATTACTTTGCATATGCATTAGAGGGGTCGTGAAAAGCATTGTTAATATAAAAAGATAGTGACTGATGAAACATTCAACTTAGAGAAAACTGTGAACTAGAGAAGTTCAAATGAACCGGGTCCTAGTACAATGTTTTCATTTTTAAAGACCATGAAAAATAGTAAGCTCAATGTAAAAACCTTTACATAACCTTTAAATTATAAATAATTTTGTTCCCAGGCAACCGTGTTTATTCAATATTATTATAAATATTACCAAAATGAACAAAATTTTAGCTTACTACTAAATTAAGTTCCGTTACATATGTTTGGAATTATTATTCACAGTAGAAATAAATCTTTCCATTATACTGAATATTTTTTATATTTTTATTAAAGTTTATTACCAAAGAGCATAAAGAGTGAAATTAAGTTCATAACGGTAAGTGACTAAAATAATTTGATGACGTTTTATAAAGGTTATAGACCTCTTTGCTATCAGTAGCCACATCTTATCTGCTATATCTGTCTGGCGAGTAATTACACATAGGCTACGTGTCAAAGGTTGCATCATACAACCTATTAACTAAATCACTTATGACTTTAAACAAGAAATTGGTATCGCTAAAGTAAAAAGCAGTTTAATATTATAATGATCGGTACAAGATTTTACTTGAAATCCAGGATTCAAATCAGGTGCTTTATTTGTGGCTTTCACTTCAAATATGCTTGAGAAATATCTTATACAATTACACTATTTTAAAAGTCCACGATATTTTGCCACTTATGCTACATTGAAGATCACCATGTATAGGCCTACCGGGTGTTTCAAAAAGACCTTTACAACTTTAAAATATTGTGTATACTTGCATATGCGACTTATGTACTTAACTTTGATGCTATCCTGCAGCAAAATACTTCAATTTTTATACCCAATACCTTTTTGAGCTCAATGTAACTTATTTCGATTGAAACACATATTCCAAAATTCATCTAAATTCATTTTCCACAATAATCACACTCAGCATGCCTGTCCCAACAGAAAATTAACTCCAGGATAGGAAAGAAAAAGGTGTTGATTCGATATTATTGGTTTTTGGGTTCTTTCATGAGGGTTAAACGTGAAATTTTAATTTCAGAGTATCTGCTACTATTTCGTGATTGAGCCTAAAAGCTGTTGTGATTATGTCTGAAAATCTATTTTAGAAGGAATGTGTATTGAATAAGAGTGAAATTCACATGTGAACAGATTTTGATGGGGAAAACAATTTGAAGGATTTTGCAACAAAATTATGCCAAACCCAAGAATGTAAGTCATATATGTCAGTATATACAATCTCTCAATGTTGTAAAGTTTTTTTTTTAATATCCAGTATCAACCAAACATATCCCGACAGTTTCGAACTTGATATTTCATGCTTTATTAAATTTTGTGATAGGCCTAATGAGTATATAAGCGTATATAGCAGAAGCAGACACGATAAAGGGTAGGGTGGCTCAGAAAGGCACAGGATACAAAACATGAACTCGGCCCAGGAGAGCAGGATAAGAGAGAGAACAATAATACTGTAATAAAAAAAACAGCTGAGAGGTAATAAAAAAAAACAGCTGAGACATCGGACCTGTATCTATAGTAATCTGTTTCATGGCATCCGCATTTGAGGAAAAGATAGAATAGGTTTAGTTTATTATTATTGTACAGTAGGACCTTAATAACACGTCTCTCAAGGGGATTCGGAAAACAGTCTTCTAATCGAGGTTCTTTTCTTACTGAGGGTCTAATGTCAAGGTTGTTTTGGCTAGAACTCATGTTATCAATGTTACTGGAATCTCTTGTAGTGAGTGTATTTTAGAGCAGCCCTCGCTAAAATATTGGATTACAAGTCTAGTTACTTTAAGTGTTATTCTTTTCCTAAAGCAGAATGAATCCAAAAATTTACTGGTTTATAAGTTCTACAACAAAAGTTCTACAGTAATATAGAGTTATTCTTTTCCTAAAGCAGAATGAATCCAAAAATTTACTGGTTTATAAGTTCTACAACAAAAGTTCTACAGTAATATAGACAGTTGATTTTTTGTAGGATAGTCTTCAATTATTTTGATCACTTTGATATTGTTATAATCAACAGTTAGTGGTTTTTCAGACAATGATCTGTTTAGGTAACACTAACACGACGCACATTAACAACATTATCGACACGATCCCTAATCACCGATTGTTTTGACGATGAATGTTGACCTGTCATAAGTCAAAGTCTACGAAGGAAGGAAAGGGGAAACAGGGTTTCTAAGTTGGGACAGTATCCGAACGGACGTACTTTGTTTACCCCAAAATAACTATCAGAACCATTGCTCAAATAAGAGTGAGAACTTAACAATAAAAAGTTAGCAGCATCAAGGTTGATTCCTAATAACGTTGTGTTATAGAGGTTCAGATTTACGATGTGAATCAAGAAACGTATTATCAAGGCTGTTTGGATGAAAACTGTCTCTAAACAACAACTGTCTCCAAACTAACTCCAAACAACATAACAACAAGACATACAACATCAAAAACATAACATAACAACTAACTCAGGTAACATGTTTTATGTTGAGCCATGGCCTTCTCTATTGAGTAGGCCACGGCTGAACATAAAATGTGTCTAGTGCACCTCAAAATAGTTAAAACAGTAAAGGGATAATCTTATCTCCTTTCACAAAGATAACAAACGATGTCTTATTTGGTAATCATTGAACCAGCATAAAATAAGTGGATTACTGATAAAATATGACACATTTGTTATTTTACATTTTAAAAACACCCCCGTTGCAGCAGACCTGCATACTCAGCGAATTTCAAATGCAAAAAAAATATTTCCAACCAACACAGCGAGATATGCAATGTTTGTGTAATCTCCAAGAGAATAACATGGGGAATGAGTACGCAGGTTTGCTGCCAAATAAGGGAAACTTTGGGGATTTTAGACTAAAATACATTACAACTCATCTAGATGAAGCCACAAACCAAGTTTTATTAAGATATGTTGAGAAATAAGCGAGATATAGAATTTTACTTATTTCCCATAAGGTTAACATAGGGACAACGTACTGTGATTACCACTTTCAATATCTTGGTAACCAATGGACATAGAGCAATGATTCAAAATAATTTAATTGCTGTACAATTTACATGTTGTTTTTTTAAGCATTATTAGCTCTTTTTTTGTTATTCTTTGTTTATTTGCTTCTTTGAATTGTTTGCACCTTTGTCAGCTCAACCCAGAAAAAATTGATTTTTCATGCAATTGAACCCAACTAACTACTAACTTACTGAAGTTGAAATAACTAATAACTTACTGAAGTTGAAATTTTTTAAGTGTCAACTGTTTTACTGTTTTCACTTGAATAAGTTTTGTCTTGGTACCCTATATTATTGTTAACATTGTATATTGAAATTGCATAACTTATAATCATGATAATTACTCCACATATAATTAATTGTTGTCATTAGTATTATTACACTTATTATTATTATTGTTTTGTTATAACTCGCTCTCCAACCATAGTTTAATTATATTGTTAGTGTTATTTTTGTCATATTACGGTATGAATAATGTATTTTTGCTGCCATCTTATGCATTGAATTTTTCTATGTAACAGTTGAACCACAGACAGTAAATTAAAGAAATATCTATCAGGTTTAACGGTTAAGCAAAATAGTGGATGGCAAATTAAATAGAAACATCAACCCACCAGAATGTTTTTAATGCAAATAATAGATTATCTAGCAGAGGATCTCAGACACCCTAAATAGGGGTATTTCATATCGCCCATGCCCTGAGGAGTTTAACATCCCATTCTGGTTTTCAAAAATCTGGTCGCCTTAAAAAAAAACTAAAAAATATGATTTTGCTATTTCAATAAATTTAACGATTGTAAGCTGTAAAAACAGCTTACTTGAACTAAAATTTTGATTTCATTAAGGCGTAAAGACAGGTCTAACATTTCAAACAACATTAGTTTTGCCTATGGTGACTGTCAATTGATTTCATGTCACAAATAAGGAAATCTACAAGGATACCGAAATTTGTCAGTTTAATAACCATGAAGGTTTCCCCATTGATTAGTTAGTATTACTGTAGTACATGGTCAATAAGGTACGAGATTTCTAATTTGAGCTGGGCAGAGATTAATTGGTAATTGCAAATGTCCCCCATAACAACCTAAACTTTGAAAAATTCACCATTGGCTATGCATGGTCTTTCACAAATTATTCTAATAACAAAAGGTCACCATTACATAGATACGGACCCAAGTTTGGACCATTCTTGATCAAGGTATTGTGTTTGGTGTAAAAAACCCCTAAATAATTGGTAACAATTTTTAAATTAGCCTACCTATTATTAATCATAGTTAGGCCTAATTTTTCATAATGCAAATAAAATTTCATGTTTTCAGCTCAACTGCATAGGCCAACATAAAATACAGGCCTAATAAATATGTAAACTCATTTGTCAGTTGTAGTAAAGACTAAATATTATAAGGTAATTACTTATAAAAAAATATTTTGTCTGTTGTGTTTGTCAGTAAAAATAATGACCGCAAATTCAGATTAAATAACAGTTTTTTTTTACTCTTTATGGCGGAGAAAAGAAATAGTAATAATTATTATTATACGCTCATATTTCCCACGCCTGTAATTTCCCACGAGTAAAAAAATAATGTACTTTTCAGACTCGCTTGAAAGAAAATGTAGCCTATATGAATTCTATCAAACCACAAATGGTCAAAATTCAACCTGTGATAAATTTAGAATACCGTACAATAAATACTGACGCTGATATTAACCATCCCACAATGGCTAAACTATTGGTAATCATGAAGGTAAGGGATGTTTTTAAATGAAGAGGTCATACCCAGGTTAAAATCACAATACCCACGAATAGATCTTTAAACATTACACACAACATGAGCGCAGACAATTTCTAAATTTTAGTCAAGATTACAGTCAAAGATTTAATAATCCCGTGTTCCCAAATGTACAATAATTATCACATTTGTACGATAATTTCACTGTATTATACGATGAACTGTACAAATGCCCCAGCCATAGTATGAAAAAGAGAAAAAATACATTTTTCTGATTAAATAATGCTGTGTTTAACCAAATACTTAGATGAAATATAATATTTTTCTTGTGGTAAAACGTAAACTTCATGAACAAAAATGAAAAAAATAGAATATTATTTACACATTTATAAAAAAGAGATTTCAATTTGGTGTTTTTGACTGTGAATACAAATCAAACTCCAATTTAATTTTATACTTTATAATAAAACATAACTTGAGTTACACTTTTACACCTCAATATCTATATTTTTTATTTGTAGACCTATGTGTATAATAGCAGCAAATATGCAAATATAAGTTACATTCCATTTTACCATGAAGATTGATTAATTTTATGTGTTTAATCGCATTTGTTTTTACTTTCGATGATTATGCAAGAAATACGAAAATTTTAGCTGCTGGCGTACTATAATATCTGAGAACACTGATCATGGCGATAGGGGTTGTTTCAATATAAAAAGGCACAGGCCTACACGGGTTATAATCACAACCTCAGCGTTTGAATCTGAAATTGCACTTCGAACAGAAGCGCAGAAAATTTCTAAATCCTAGCCGAGATTACGGTCGAAGATTAAATCTTAAAACGATTTAAAACTCGGTCGACAGGCAGCGTGGAGGTTATGTCGGTTACTTTCTAACCTCACTTTCGCCGTTTCGCCGCCTCGAGCCGACATCCACTCACCCGGACTTGGACGCGGAGGTGGCGACCACGGAGTCTATCCTCAGCTTGTTGGCGATGTCTTTCAGCAGCTGGACGTCGGGCTTGCGGTATTCGCTGGGGACGACCATGTTTGCGGATGATGCACCCTCGGCGTACGGGACTAAACAGACCGACGCGCCGCGCCGGTAGGGATGACGAAAGAGTATCAAATCGGAAATATCGATCAGTTCCGATATATCGCTGAAAGCGTATCGATGTTTTTTTCGATATTGTTGGTGAATCGATATTTTTCGTCCGATTTATATCGCCTTATGAAAAAAGGTTTAGACGTTTAGTGTTGTTCAAACTGTTTTCAGGCAGAAAACGTGTCCAGTATAATATTTTGTAATGTTAAAGTAAAGTGATCTCCCCTAGAAAAATCTTCCGTGGTGGCATATCCTCAAGGGCGTAGCCAATGGGGGGGGTTAGGGGGTCAGAACCCCCCCCCCCCACCGATATAGTATAGAAATAGCATTGGAAACATAGTAAATGGGGGTGAAAACCCCCCGAAATAGTGGAAACTCTCCCCGAAATCCCCCCGAGCAACCGTAGAGGGGCCCGGAAACAGTTAAAAAGGGTCAAAAATGACGATAAAGGCGGCGGAAAGTACACACGCGAGTAAAAAAAGGTCACCACTTTTGCCGAGCCCGAAATTCACCCGCCGGGCCTGCCCAAACCCCCCCCCCCCCCCCCGAAAACATTTCCTGGCTACGGCTTTGCATATCCTGATTATGAAATCTGTTAAATTCCTCTTTGAACTTGTAATTGTTTTATTTTCCCTAAAAATAACGGGTTTTCGATACATCGAAAATACTGATATTTTGTTTCCGATATACCGTATATAACGATATCAAATGGACCGATATATCGAAAAAGCGATATATCGATTTTTTTTTAAACAATTGCCATCCCTACTCGCCGGCGAGGAGGGAAGGGGTGACCAGTTCGCCCCCACCCGACCTCGCGCGTGCGTAAGCGCTTATCAGCTGTGAAACGTAACATGCCCGGACGACCTTATCAGTATTGATATCGGAGACAAAATTTGGGATTCTATAGTTCACGGTCGTGTAAAGCTTCCAGCTATTGGGTAAGACTATTTGTTAAAATCGACCCCAGGTTTTTATCACGGGCGGATTTCTGGGGGTGCTAGGGGGTGCCTAGCCCCTAATATTTAGTGGATTTGTTGGCAGTGAAGGGGCAAAATGTTTCAACATAACTTGGGGTATTTACATAAATTACAAATGGTTGTTAAATAAAATAAGTACCTACTGGGAACAGGCCTCAAAATAGAACATTTAAATAAGAGTTTGATGTTTGAATTTGAGCACACAGTACTTCAAAAGTAAGGTGAACTGGCACCCCCAAATATTACGACCCATGGTTTTTATATACCTATAGGGTAACGAAAGAACGTGCAGCTTTAGGGAACGTGACCTGCAAGCTTAAATTAAGCAGATAAAAACCCTCCAGCTTTTCCGTTTGCAAAAAGGCGATCAGATTGATGTTTTGCTTCACAAAAAACAACAGACTCTTGTAGGGGTATATTTTCCGCTTACAATCTTTAAACATTGCCTCGTTTGTATACATTTCTCAGCCTTTCTTTTTTGATGAAACGTAAACATTTTTTCCCTAATTTACAACAACACTCGCTGCAACTTCAGAAACAACTCACTTTGTAACAGAGCCGGATTTAGGACTTTTGGGCCCCTAGGCTCACTCAGTGGTGCGGGCCCCCAGGGCCTTAGTGCCAAACCGTCCGTTTTTAAGAGGACATGTCCTCCTTTTTAACCATTGTTCTTCACGACTTGTCTGTCACATTTGTGGCCGAAAAAATCAAGCCTGTCGTTCTTTTCGTGGCCGTCACATCTTGTGGCCTTATCGTGGCCAGAAAATCTGTCGTTTATACAGCAGCTAACGGGTATATTTCTCGGTCGTTTCGCGACCGTCAAGTCTCTCGCTCTTTTGTCATAAATCTACTGACGAGAAATCTATACCTGATGGTCGTTTATACCCTGATTATATCGCACCTCGCAAATCTGTCGATCGAATCGCGGCTGTCAAATCGCGGTCGACGGTCATAATACCGCGGCTGGAAAATCTCTCGGTCATATTGCGGTCGGAAAATCGTCCGGTCTTTTCGTGGCCAGCAAATTTCTCGGTCACATTGCGGTCGGTAAACCTTTTTGACATATCGCGGCCGCCGGCCGGTAAATCTGTCGGTCGCGTTGCGGCCGTCTGTATTTTACATCAAAGATAGTTATAAAGTGTTCGATTTAAAAGCTACATTACCGATTTTACTGGTCGGGAAATTTAATATGTGAAATACTCCCGTATGGCCTGTGGTGGAACCAAAACTTTTGGGACATCGTAGACTCATATCCGGTTCTGCAAGCTCTATTAGCTTGCAGAACCGGTAAAATATAGCTTAAATGAGGTCTCAGGAATATTCTTCCTCTGATTGGCTAACATTCATTTTTGTCCTAGCTGCAGGTTATGTTTCCGGTCTTCAAAAGACGTCACAATTTGTTTAAATTGTCGACTGAGATAACCTGAACACTATTATTATTCTCTTCTCTTCTCTTTACCACTACAGACCTTGCCCCCACCCCCACTTAAAGCATTTTGCGGCCTACAACGCGGCGCCGTCCGCAACAGCGGACCTACATTGGACTTTATGTCATATTTTTGAGCTGTCTGCTACTCGTACTTAAGTACTTAAATTACGCTGTTTATGTTTCACATTCAATGAGGATAACAATTATCAATTCTCTTTTTATTCTTGGTCGAGGTTTATTGAGTACCAAACCACGATAATTTCTGGATAAAAAAAAATATATTTTTGTGTGGCGCGGGCCCCTAGGCGCGCGCCTATGGCACCTACGCTTAAATCCGGCCCTGCTTTGTAATACCTAAACATAACACGACTTTAAAAATTCTTTTTCTGCCATAAAAAGCGTTTTACCCTCGCATATCAAGTCACAGTTAGAAGTGGAATCGTTGTGGAGATAACTGAAAGCTTGCATGTATCATTTAAGTTTGCATGTATCATTTTTTAATCGTTTTTATGCAATTGCCTGCAAGCTCGCAGTCGAGAATAACAGCTTTACAGTGGTGTGCTCACGAGTGTGGGATTGAGATTTGAAGGCGCTAGGAAGCGGCCCATGCTATTTTTACGGGCGGGGGTGCTCCGCGGGTTGCATCGTTTCAGTCCCACACTCGTGAGCTCACTGCAGTACTTTATTTCATCGGCCGTGGTACCTGAGGGATTAGAAGACCGTGTGCAAAAACGAGGTCCTCTAACCTAAGGGCGCACGGGGCGAGCGCCCGGGGCCTCGGGCGTAAAGGGGGCCTCAGGGACGAAAAACGGCGGGTGAGAAAGGAGTCCCGCGCTGGCACGTAAATAGTGGATTTGGAATCGGGTAGCAAAAAAAGGTCACCACTTGGGCCGAGGGAGTAGGGCCGAGTGAACTTGTGCCGAGGGAGTAGGGCCGAGGGTACTTGTGCCGAGGGTAGGGGCTCATTTTAGATTCCGCCCAGGGCCCTAAATACGACCGTCTGTCAAGTGTCACGGCTGTTGAAATGGAGTATAGGGCGGTGAAATAACCATAAGCCAGGGTCGTTGGAAAGAGACGAAAGTACATAACATCGGTGTAGGCCCGATTCTATAACTGGGCACAGTGGGCATCTACCCAGTGGCTAAGGGCGCAAAGGAGCGACGTTTACGTTATTGTTTTGTCCTCAGTGATGAAATGTCATTGGCTCATCTGCGACTTGATAACTGTTACTTTCGAGTAGCCTATGCTAATGATAAACAGTACTACAGGGTGTTTTTTTAAAACGCAACCCATTTTTAAGATTGAATAATGCACGTATAAATATGAAATGAGTATTGCTTTATTGATCTTTACATTTTATACAACCTATTATTTAAGTTTGATCACATTTAGTTTACATTACGTGCTCAAACAGTCCGCCATTGGCATTTGTACAAAGTTATGCTCTTTCAATCAAATTCCCAAACACGTGTTGCAAGGTACCTCTTTGAATTTCTTGCATTAAATTTGTTGTTTGTTTTGGGGAGCTGAATAATTGATTTCATAGGCCTTAATTTTTATGTATCCCCAAATAAACTAATACAGTGGAGTCAAATCCGGGGATCTTGGGGGAAGTAATCCTTCACCGATAAAATAAAGTTTTGGGTTGCGTTTTGATGCGTGTGTCTTTAAGCTCGATAAATCGCGTAAAAGTGGTCCGATCTGAATGAAATTTGCCACAGACATGTAAAGTAGTATTATTCTACGAAAACAATTCACAAGATATTCAGCACCTCAAAACAAACATAACAAATTTAATGCAAGAAATTCAAAGATGAACCTTGCAACACATGTTTAGGAAATTGATGGAGAGAGCATAACTTTATACAAATGCCAATGACGGACTGTTTGAGCATATAATGTAAACTAAATGCGATCAAACTTAAATAATAGGTTGTATAAAATGTAAAGATCAATAAAACAATACTCATTACATATTTATATACGTATTATTCAGTCTTCAAAATGGGTTGCGTTTTAAAAAAAACACCCTGTATAAACGAATTCACGCGTGAGATAAATCCAAAGTGAAGTCGGTAAAAAGCTTTTTCTTCGTGACCTAGCCATCGGCTTTTTGGTCCATGAGAACATTGTCGACTTGTCAACACATAACACACCGACCGACCGATCGTAAGGATGTCGGTCGTTAGTGTTGGGGCCTACTTTTAATCGATTCTAAGTTTCAAAAATTACCGACATAGTTAAAGAAATTAATTGTAGCCCAACAACAGAA
Source organism: Flexamia atlantica (assembly GCA_035578135.1). NCBI lineage: Eukaryota > Metazoa > Arthropoda > Insecta > Hemiptera > Cicadellidae > Flexamia > Flexamia atlantica. The sequence continues at coordinate 37,431,557 of JAQJVK010000007.1, forward strand.
AACACGACTGACTGAAAAATATGGATTCCCAAAACTTCCTCAAAAATCACCACCACCGCTTTGAGTTAACTGAGTGATGGATCGATAAGGTACATAATATGGCAGCAATTGTTATTACCTCGCACTTCGATCTTAGCCGACAAGCCGAGAGCTTAATTTTGACCTTGGTGATAAGACGTTCTTGTCATAGATGTATGGTATCATCGTTGCGTCCTGGGCAATCGAGGCAAGAGCTGAACAAATAAATGTTAACGTTAAACAATGGCCAAGGGGCCGTAGCCAGGAATCTTTTTTTTTGGGGGGGGGGAGGGTTTGAGCTTCCTATCAGTGCCTCTCCGCAGTGTTGACCTTTTTATAGTCAAATGACGTTCGCTCTTTACCCCTACGCGGCCCCAAATCCAGTGTTTTCTGCAGTTACAACAATTACTTCTTCTTTGTTTGAAATTCATTGTTGGTGATGGTGATTTTATATTTGGATTTCAATTTTTGCGGACATTTGCCATCACTGAATAGTAAAAAACAATTATTTTTCTGACCTCATGTTTTAATGCTATTCCAAAATTTCGGGTGGGAGGGGTTTACCCCCTCCCTTAATCCCCCCCTGGCTACGGCCTTGACCATGGCTGTCAAGTAAATGATCCCAGTAATTATGCTCTTTGCAATTTGAAGGAAGATGAAATTTTTCATCGACCCCATAGTACAAATTTGTACTATGTGGTCGATGAAATTTTTTCACTTTGTGACAGTTTGCACTATGTTGTCAGGAATAAAAAGGTACATTTTCGGTTCCGTTCGGGTTAAGTTGGGATCTCGAGTACTTAAACGGCACGGAGATTGGCGGGCTTAAAGTGGGGGTTTAAAAGAGTGGGATTTAATCCAAAAGAATTAAATTACTAATTACCTACATTTTATTATATATTTTAAATAGTAATAATAATCTTATCTGAATTTATCACTGGTTGGTTAGGGAAGCTAATATACGTATTTCACGTATTGTTATTAGCCTATTTCATCTTACTATATTTGTTAACATAAAATGAAAAGTTAATTAGTAAACCTTAACGTTTTTTAATTAATTTTCCAATTTATTTAGAGAAGTATTTTTTCGTTGGGTGTTCAAATAGTATTAGTATACACATATATTTTTCATAATGAATACAAAAATTAATTCAAAAATGTATTGTCACTGACCAGGTAAGATCCATTGAGTCGTAAGGCGATCAGCTCGGGTACGGCTCGGTAATTTAATAAATTCTCAAGGTGTCTCTCGATAACGAGAAACTTTATTTCTAGGTTTCTCGAAACGTCGGGGTTTTTTTTGTGGCGTTTATGTGTTTGTCGTGTGTGTTTACGTGTTTTGTGACTGTTGTTGTAATATTGACAAGAGGATTTTACCTACGAACCAACGCCATAAATAGCCTGAAGGTGTTAAGTTGCCCAATAAATATCCAGCATAATTCAGGTAAGATCCAGCCGCAACGAACGGTCTAGAGGACTATTGTTGAACGAGTGCTAAGAACTTTATTATTTTATATGTAAGCTTTCTTGTAAATAAAGACACTTTTTCATTCATTCATTCATTCATTCATTCATTCATTCATTCATTCATTCATTCATTCATTCATTGACATTGCCTCGCGGTACAAAACCTCAGGTGACTGGAAAATTCTAAGAAACAATACCCCCCCAAAAACTTCCGTTGATGAGATCATACCGGATACCGGCGACCGTCAGCAATTATTGTCCAGGAGGTCCGAGCAAATTTTAAAAAATGCACATTCAAAAATGCAAATGAATTTGTGCAAATGCAAAATAGAACATTTTTTACCGTGTGGTCGTGTGGTGTGTGGTAGTTACTTGGGCCGGGTAAATACCCAGTGGGTAGGTAAATATAAAAGGTAATTTTTCCGGGTATTTACCCCAAGTCCAGATAAATACCCAAAAACTGGGTATTTATGATTTTTATTGAATTTAAAGGAGATTGACTTGTCTTCCTGCAAATCTCGTGCTGTACGGATTTTAAAATTATGTAACGAGTTCGCATGATCGACATAAATACCCAAGTTCCGAGTATTTATGACTTTCGTAGTTAATTTTATTTAATTTTTTTCATTCATAGGGAATTTTTAGTTTAGGGCGTACCAATTAGAGTCCTAAAATGTTACACTCAATGACAGGAACAATTAAGAAGAAAATAATACAATCTAGGGTAAATTCAATTTGTTTTTTATCGCACGATTTTTATGAATCGAATTCCTTGGTAGACCTATTTACAAATTTTGGGTATTAATTTAAAGAATATTTTATTTAAATTATAGGTAAAATTATAATTACCTTAACTTTCAACAGCCATGGACTGGGCTATCATATTACCAGTTAGTGATATTCGACTTATCTCATGTGTTTTTAAACATAAAAATAACTAATATTAGATATTAAAGGAATTTTCATTGAAAAATAGTAAATTAATGGTAAATAAGCTAATCTAGAAATTCTTAAAATTGACAATAAATTTTTCAGCTGTAAAAATCAACTAATCTTGCGTGTTTTTTAATACCGAAAACACTCGGGTATCCCGACTGGAGGTCGGGGTCCGAGTTACAGCGAAGGTTCTACATGAGGCGAGGAACCTCCGATTCCGGACGATATTATCAATTCCGGGATCACAGGACTAAAAAACTTCAATCCCGGGATCCCGGAAATTATCCCAGGATTGCCCCAACATAGTATTTGCTGATACAACAAGAATTTCCCGTATTATACACGGACACTCAGCGTCCCTGTGGCCGGGACGCTAGCTTCCCTGGACACTCGTTTAGATTGATCAAATGGGAGTGTCTCGCGAGCTTTTATACACGGACACAGTTGACTGGGACGCAGATCTGCGTCCGAGTGTGTCCCTGCTGTGACCAAGGGCGAGACGCAGACGGGACACACGCGGGACGCAGATCTGCGTCCCGGCAGCTGGCAGGGACGGATTTCAAATTTTGCCACCCATGGGTTACCTAAATAGTACCGCCCCCCTCAATACGCGACTTCCGGTCGGATCGAGATCGTAAATCTCCATTTAAGAAACCAAGATTTCCATAAAAATAACAATATAAATATATTTTATATTATTATAATGGGCCAATAGGCCTAACAACATTTATATTTTTTTATTTCACTTTTTTTGCTAATTTAACGATAATAATTTTGATATTATTGATGCGTCACTTATGAGTTCTAGCTTAGCCTCTAAAAGTGTTCTACTAGTCTATCACTAAAATCGCTGTAATGGATAATTTGTCTCGACAAAGAAGAAACAAGGAAGGGAAAAGAAGGAACGTTAAAAAGCATGGAACACACAGAAACTCATTTTATATTTCAGTATTTTAAGATGTGAATAATCCAGACACACCTAATAATTAATGCCATTAATGAAATTAAAAAAATAAAATACTCCTATCTGCTTCTTCGTTAAAGCATTTAACATATATTAAATAAGCCAAATTTGTCCTCTGACCACAGTTGTTTTCAACGAGCGGAGACGATAAAACGATAATTTTGAACCAGCTATGTATTCGCAGGCATTTATGACCCTGTTTTTGTTCATCTCATATTGTACGTCGTCGTATTGACGTTTGTTTGCCCTGCACAAGCTGCCATGCACGGGAGCGCCGCTGGCTTGACAACTCGCGAAAAAGAAGATAGTGTAGCCATAGTTGAGTCATTTCAACTGATCGGCGAATTTGAATTTCGAAAGTACGCTCAACATAACAAATTGGGTTTCGTTCTGTAAATGTATTAACGTAAAATGTATGCCGATCAAATAGTTAACCAAGTTTGAGAGATCGGTACAAAATAAAAAGCGATTTAACGCCCAAATCGCCAAATTGTTCTGGTCATCGTTTTTTATCTTTCTTTCTCCCTGTCCACAAAGATTGCGCATTGGTTAGTGCACATAACTATAGATAAGTCACGGTAACCAACCGTAGTTGAAGGTTCTCTTCTGCATTGTTAATACGGAACCACGCAATCTAGTACGCGACAACAAAGAGTGCGGTTTACACAGTGGTGGATTTAGGGGGGGGCTATAGGGGCTGAAGCCCAGAGCGGCAAATTTTCAGGGGCGGCAGATTTTGAGGTTGTTTTTTATTTTAACTGTAGCGAACATTATACTTTATGTATTTACAGAGAAATTAAAATCATTTGGAAATTAATCTTGCTAAGTTTAAAAGTTGCATTTCAAACACATCCAAAACAGAATTCTCACAGGAAGGAGGAGGGGCTGCGAAGTGGAGCCAATGCCTGAAACAACATTCTCCGCGCCGCGCTTGCGCCATCCTCTGGTCCGACGTGGCATGGCCGGCTTTTATTAACCAGGGTCAAAAAAATACCAGTAATATATTTTAAAATCTACAGTACTATCACTGAAACTTTTGCTCGATTTCACAGACAAGCCAAACTATTGCTATCAACTTGTATTTCTGTATACGCGGGCCCGGGGCCTTCTTGTTCTTGATGGAGCTGACCGCTCTCTCCAGTCAGTGGGACCTCTTCGGCGATCACCCGCAAAGGGGTGTCGTCTCTGACCTGATGATCAGGAAAGAGTCCGTCCAAGATGTTCCGCATCTTATCAGCCTCCACTGGCACGTATTCGGACCCTGCGCGAGTATCCCAGCATCCCTGTCCCCAGGGGTCGCTGTTCACGTCCTCGCGCGTGCCGCAGTGCACTCCCCTTGTTTTGTCTGATCGCTTTGTCCAGTTCCCTTTCTCGGAGTGGTACTATTGATCTATAGATGTTAGTTGAACAATTTACTAACCAAATGTATTTTCTATCTTGAACGCACAGTCAATAGTTATCTAGATCTGTTGTATAAATTTGTGTAATATGCTTAAATATAAAATCATTGGTGAAAATACAGTATACTTTGACTTTGAGTATTTGTTTATGTTAATTTTTCAATATACAGTATTGTTAATTTTTCAATATCACTGAAATTTTCCCAGCGGTATACACAAAAATAAGTACAAAGAAATTTAACATTATAAGAAATTTATAAAGTTCAAATAAAAGACAGCGATTATTTTCCCCCAGGACATTTTGACATTTTTCACATTAACGAAATTCATATTCAAATTCATACGTTTTTTCGCCAAATTGACTATAAAATTATTGAGCGGATCTGAGGTGAACATATAATTTGTCAAAATGTCCTTATAATTAAAAAACGATATTAAAATGTACATTGACAATTGACAAGTAAAATAAAATAAATCTAGCTGGCAAAAACAAAACCGCCAAAGGGTAACTGTATAAACACTGTTGGAGGGGATGCCTCAGTGGTGGGAGGAGAGGGGTCCTTGCGATTGGTACGCCAAAATATTGTAAATGTGGTAGGTGGTATTTTTTTTATACGCGAACGCCTAATAGTTGGGAAACACTGCCCTACAACATTTAGTAATGTGTGGTAGTTCCGCGGACTGCAAAGTTACGTGAAGGGTCGACAGGAGGCGGGTTGGCGGGTTCCAAGAAGGGCCTGCGGCCGAGCGTAATATAAAGCCCGACAAACTAGGTAGCCGTTTTTTACCGACAAGGGGAGCGGTGTAGAGCCTTGGCCCCATGGAGAAAGTCCCCGTTTAAATTATAGGTTCGCTCTGCGATTACTAAATGGCTCGGGCTGGGCCGCCCGCTGCGACGCTAGGGCTCAATAACACTACCGTCGGCTAGTGATGTAAAATGCGGGTATTTAAACCCGGATAACCCAAAAATCCATAAATACCCGGGTTTTTGGGTATTTCAAAAACACGCGAGACTAATTGATTTTACCCCTAAAAATTTTTGTCGATCGTATTAAATTCAGGAATAGCTTAGTTACCACTTTATTTACCATTATTTAAATCATGGGCGGATTTAGGTCTTAATTTTTGGGGGTGCAGGGCCACCTCACTTTTTAAGTAATGTATTTGCTCAAATTCAAACATCAAACTCATATTCGAATAGTCCGTTTGCATGCATACTCCAAAAAATATCTGTTTATTTTACTTGAAAACGACCTTGTTGTAATTTATGTAACAGAAAAAATCAGGGAGTGCAACATATGCACTGTTTTTTGTATTTTTTATTGATTAACTACTGCTGTTTCCTGATGGAATACATCAGAAGATTGACATTTCATCTTAAATGATTGAAATACATCTGAAAGCACATTTAATCTATGGATCAGATGGGATTCCTTCTTAAAAACGTAATTAAAAAAAGTCTAGGGCTTAAAAATAAAATAAGTTTTAAAACATAAGGTTGTTGCCCAGGAACAACCTGCATATCATAAGAAAATGTGTACTCCACTTGACTTAGCTCTGCCAACAGAATCCCATCAATCACAACAAAGTATACAAAAAATAAGTGAAAATTATACGTTAATGTTAAATTCGAATATTAATAATAGTTAGTCTAGTAAAAGGCCAGCTAACAACAGATATCTACAATAGAAACAAAGGTTTCAAATAATGTTAAGAACTCAATTAATTAAAATTTATAAGTTCTAGAGAAAAAATTATTGCTTGTCTAATTTTTTAAAGGTAATAATTTCACACATTCTACCATTTTGGAAGCAAAGCAATGAAGAGTTATCGTTGCTAACCTTGCCCCCATCAATGATCTTTGGAGCTGAGATATATCAAACCTTGACTTTCTTTTGTAATTTTATCTAACCTTTAACTATAATTAACTAGAGACCATTTTTGCCCTATGAAATTTAATGCTTAGCAATATTCAGGACGTGTAGTTTGTTTCTCCCACAAAATTCAAGACTAACTCCAGAATTTTTCTAGAATTTTTACAGAATTTTCAAGACTTTCTCACAGTACTAAGATATAATGCAGTCCTCAAAACTTTATTTTTTGCAAAATATAGGCAGGGTGAGTGCACCAGTGAATGACCGGTTAAGGGCAAAGCCTTACGATAATTTGGTTACTTGATGAGAATTGTGATTATGTTATTGTAATATTATTTCAATTAGAACTATGTCAATGCTCCAATGAATGACCGGGACTGCACCAGTGAATGACTGTGTTCTTGTGCCAGGGAATGACCGGCTGAATAACTGTCAAAAAAGTGTAAAAAACAGCTGACAATAATAAATAAGGATAATAAAAGCCGAAAATATAGGTCACAGTAAATTACTAATCTTGTTCCGGTGAATGACAGCAAAGGTTTCCCCGGACATTCACTGGTTTCAGCCCTAGTTACGATCCAGTTTATGACCACCCTCAGTAATAATTAATTAAAACATGTAAATAAATAAAATAGGTTTTAAATTGCAGGATAGTATGTTAACTATTATCTAATTGCAATACATGTTTCAAATATTCAACAAATACAAGATGAATGTAAATCTAGCTAAGCCTTGCAGAGATAGTCGCTATAGCAAGAAACATCAAAATCAAACATATAGTTGGATACTCGATGATATTAAATATGTTTAAAAAGTATTTTTGGCTACACCAATTTAAAAAATGAAAGATAAATGTTGAATAATAACCCACGGCTGGTTTTACGCTTATTTATAATCAGCTAGCCTTAATGAAATTCTTAATACATGGCTGTCTTTAGCAGAACGATCATTCACTGGAGGGTGGTTATTCACTGGTGCACCCACCCAAATAGTTTTAAATTGTAAACGACCATCAATGGTATTTTCCACTCTCACATCTTGAAAATCTTAATTTTTGTGCTTTTCGAGAAATATTCTGTTTTTACCAGATTACATATCCTAATCCTGATAAAATAACAATTCAAATTGTTATTGCCGAGTTGTTGGGCCAAACAAGAAACATAAAACCACTTCAGGAGGTGGAGGAGGAGTCCACATCGAATCCCACTCCCACTTTTTAACAGTAGGTAGATAATCCTAACAAGATATCATTCATCCTCATTCGGCAGTCATGTCTTTGTCAACAAGTATCATCCAATCATAACTTGTTTGATATGTGCATAATATTGCATAGTGAAAATTGATTTTTTTATTCATTGTGTTAAATAGTAAATTCTATAGTGACATTTTTATGAAATTAGGTTCCCAGCTAAATCTTGGCTTATCTTTTTGAACTTTCTTTCATATTTTTCCTATAATTTTTGTCCTTGTTTTTTATAGCTAAAAATACATAAAATCGCTGATGTTTTGGAAACGATAAGCAGATTAGGACCCAAACACAGGGGTGCCCATCCCCCAGGCATCATGGTTCCATCCCCCAAAATTGACTCAATCCCCCTTTTTGTAATGTAATGTAGGCTAATGTAATGTTTTCATCAACAACAAACCTGAACCTTCATCGGAACCTCATATATGCTGTGAAGATCTGTAATATTCCAATAGGGCCTAGTTTGGATTGTTTTAAGACACTGTATTATTAAAGGAATGCTATGGTAGTGTTTAATACATTTCAAAGCTAAGGTTGTATGAGGATTATACGTTTGGATTAGAGTAAAATATTGTTTTGTGCTCGACCAGATCAGGGTATTTCATGATTATAAAAAAATGGCCGCAATTTTGGAAAGAATTCAGATAGGCTAAATTAACAATCACATAAGACCAATAGATGGAGCACACCTATCTTACCAACATTAACAACTGAGCACGGTCAGTAATGTTGTCATAGTTAACAAATGCTTAACTTTGCTGATAACGGCACAAAAACCCAATACATTGCTTGCAAATAACTTGACATTTAGTCTAATTTGAATGAGGGTAAAATGTTGGAATTTGATTATGAGTGTACCTAGTCAATAAGTCTTGGACCCTGTCAGTTATAATTTAAAGTTTAATTACTGATGATTTATATTATATCGAATATTTGATATTTTATGTCAGGTAAAATAAAAAACAGTAGAGACTGTTGCCAAAGAGTTAAATTTTTTCAATATTTTTTTAACTGGCTACAGTTTGGTTGAAAATTTAGTTTTTGTGTGAAGTGTATCCGTGCAGTGCCAGGATAAAAACTAGGTCAATTCTGAACTGTTGTATACCAAAATATAGTCAACTACAAAAATATAAATAGGCCTATGGTATCAAATTACAGGTCAGAATCTCACAATTACTGTAGTACCAATAATAAATGGTTTAGAGGCAGTTTACACATTGTAGGAACATTACAAGTCGTGTATTCCATGAGACAGCGTTTTTTTAAGAAGTATCACGACAAGCTTCTAGGATATCGATGTTAAAAAATGTATAAACTGCCTCAAAACCATTTGGTACCATGGTAATTATGAGATTCAGACCTTTGATTTGATACCATTTGTTATGCCATCTTGTTAAGGGGTTTGGTACAGTTTTTGCTTCATCACGAGGTCACCTATGCTCCATCTATTGGTCTTGAGTGATAGTTGGGCTAATTAGTGTAAAACAACCCATAGGCTTCTACAGTGAGCAGAACCCCGGCAACCCCGAATAGAGGAGACTTTTAGCGAATTAAGATTCAGATGGAATTAATCAACGAATCACTGTACGAATTTTCGACTACCCTGAATTTTTTCCTCAACCGAAGAAACGATTTCCTTAAATCGAAATAAGTTACGCTGGGTTTGAACTGGGACTGGGTCGAATTAGACTGGGTTTAGCCAGTTTTGTTATAAAAAGAGCTATGAGGTAAATATTTCTTAATTTAGGCTTTTTGTGAAGAATAATTCTGTATTCGAGTGGGAATGGGGTCAATATTAAGTCCTGGATTGTTTTAAAAATGGAATCAATGGCTGTAAGCCCATTATGCAGCCAGCCATAGCAGCCGACAGACATGATATTGTCGCCCTTAGAATTTTTTATTACCGTAGTTAACCCCACAGTTTATCAGTTTTCAATCGCCTGCACAGATTAGCCTGGGACACACAATCGTATATTGCAGCTGTCCGCAATAAGGGTGTTTATATGCATTTACCACTTATCCTCTCAAAATTGAAAAAATTTCAAAATGTAGGAAATTTTGGGCTGGTGTAGGAAATAGGTTTTTCTGGGGGGAAAAATATTTTTTCAAAAATGGGTGATGTGGGTACTTGAATTAACCGGGAGAGCAAGCTTATCAAGAATATGCAAAAACATTCAAGATTCTTTGAATATTAACGTCGGTACTGCTGAAAAAGCATTGGAAAACCCAAAGAAAAACTTTGTCCAAAATATATTATGTGGGTATTCAAATTAACGGAAATCGCGACCTGACCAAGAATAGGCCTTTGTTACAAGATCTAACATATGGTAATGGTGATAAAGCTAAAGCTAAAAAAATCAGAAAATTGTAAAACGGCTTTTGATTTAACTATCTTTGGTTTGCCTATATTTAGGGCCTATAGGACAGATTTCAGTGGAGTAGGTTGGCTTAAGAATGGTTATGTTTCTTTAGTTCGGTTTAGTTTAGGTTTAATTAGGTTAGGTTAGGCTAGGTTGGGTTGTTACGTTATGATTGGTTAGGCCTACAACTGAATTGGTTTATAAATGTTAACTTAATTTAGTTTGGATAAGGTTCATGGGATTGTAACATGACTCTTAGAACCGAACCAAACATTATCTTACTCATTTCAAACTCATATTACTAAATGTAACTTAAAATAACCTATCCTAACGTAACACAACTGATCATAAACTTGATCTCACAAATTATATTTCTTATCTTCAATCTGTTCTAACTTTACATAAACTTATCCCAGACTGACGTTAACTACCAACATCTGACATAAAATAGCAAAATTAAACTCTCAACAAGCTATTAACTTCTATAGTTTTTTTCCGTTTCCCAACGCTTTTCCAGACGTAAGTCGATATTTTCAATTAGATCAAAGAAATTCTTGCATAGCCTTTTCTTTTTTAGCTCACTCTCCCGGTCAATTTGAGTAAGTTTACACACATATCTACTCCCAAAACAAAAAAATTATTTTCTGTTTTCCCTATTTTCAGGATTTCCCAACCTTTCCCCCCCCCCCAAAAAAACAATCATTTCTAGAATCAGGGACTGGATTTCAATTTAGAGGCCTAGGTGTCATGGCAACAATCAACAGCTTTTTTTAACTTTTTAATTTTGAAAGGACTATCCAAGAAATGACCTTTACTTCGGCTGCCCGCCACACTGAGATATATTAATTCTACAGTAGAGCGCCGATTATCCGAACGTCGATCATCCGAACCGTCGGTTAACCGAACGCCGTAATAATTCATATTTTGAACATGATTCTCAAGAAATTCAAATTCGCGCGCCAACTGAAACTCCCGTTGCGCCAGGATATCAATGTATTCTGATAGATTTCATAATAAAATTATGTGAATAATTTTTGTTTGATCATTTTTTAGCCTTTTTACTATTAAGAATTACGTTACATATTTAATTTTCAAATGTTGTATTTTCATGTTCAATTATCCGAATATTCAGTTATCCCAACACCCCTTGTCCCCAATTAGTTCGGATAATCGGCACTCTACTGTATTTACAAAATTCCCCTCACTTAATCCCAAAAGAAGAAAAGTGTGTAGCCTATATAGGCCTACAATAGTATTATGCAGCATGTAAATACAATGTATATGTAATTCCTTTTTAAATAAAGTATTACTTAGCTACGTTCGGAAATTCATAAATAGGATGGAAAATCTGTGTTTGTAAGCATAAGTATGGTTAGGCGTAAGTAAAATAAATTAACAACTGTAAGAAATGAAATAATCAAATTTCAAAACAGGTCTAAAATAAATTAGTTATGAGTAAATGTTAGATCACACAGGCAGTACCAAACCATTTGATATTATAATTGACGCCAATTCTTGGGGCCCAGTGTGGTGGATGCGCGGTAGCAAAAACGGTTAGTGCGCATGCGCGACGCCTCGCTAGAGCGCAGTACTGTCATTCTGCTCTCAGCCGTCAACAATAGCGTGTCAATACATGTCGTCCTAAAAACACTGACCGACGGAACATTGACTCTTACTGGCGATTAATGATCTGTTTTAATTCTAATCAATAATATAAAATATTTCATTAGTATTTATTGATGCGTCTTGACACTCTGAATAACGATTGACAGAGAAGCAGTAACTATGTGCGAGCTGCCGAACGTACGCAGCCAGGCTAGTACAATGTCGGCCGCCGCTGCCGCCACTACTCCCCTCTCCTCCCAGGCTACCCACTCCCCGCCCCATGCGTGGACTGGGTCCCAAGAACTGGCGCCAGTTAAACAAGATTAATCTTACCCAACTACCGGTGTTGGAGGAAAGATCCATTGTTTTAGGTTATATGAGTACCGGTAACTAAAGCTAAAATGCCAAATGTTATACATTTATAAAATGCTATGCTTAGGCCTAATAAATAAAGTGGGGGAAAGAATTACTTACCCAGACTTTGAGGCATTGGTTGCAATAATTGAATCAATCCGAAGTTTGTGGGCAATATCCTTGATTTCTTGAATCACTTTGGCTTCAGGTTTGTGGTATTTGGTCATCGTGACTTGACACTTACAAGTTAGGTTATAATTAAAAACAGAAGCCGTTAATGATTTTGTGAGAAATGATAACGTTTACAACGAAATTTTGCACACAAAAGATTGTCCTTAAGATAGACTAACAGTGTCCAACAAGTATTTGTTCTAGTTAGAACATAAGGTAAATTATAGTCGTATAAATAAACAGACGACGCGATCGTAGGCGCCACAGAATTTAGAAAGAGCGGCTGAAGGGTCGACACGCGATAATTGTTTCACTTGACGGAAAATAATATCCCACGCTAAGAAACTAAAATCCCATTTATAATTTTCTTTATAAATTATCCATAAAAATCTATAAAAATTCATAACTTTCCTGGTATTCTTTGTATTAATTTTTCAATAATTCATTTATAGTGTTCAAAATTACCGCACGACTAAATTAATCATTATAAATAATATATTGAAAATATAAGACAACTAAGCAAAAGAATTTGGGCCATTTTAGCCATAATCAATCAACCTAGAGGTCCAATAAAAAAATTAGAAAAATATATAATTTTTAATATCAGTTGTGAACTAGTAAATAATCCCAAAATAACCAGTGTAAGCCTGATTAATTTCGTATAAATAGCGAAAAATATATCAGAGGCTAAACCATAGGAATCCAAATCAATCAATGTAACCCCAGAAAACAGGATAGAATTAACCAGACGAAAGAAATTGATGAGAACCAATTGATAAAAATATTCAAACACTTCCCATCCAAAACATCTAGCGGTGTGGACAAATACCAGTCTCAAGTAAATCAGAAATCAGTAATTGTCATCAACCGACTGTGAACAGCATTTATAAACTTCACAAAATAAATGTTCACAGAACATTAAAAGCAGAGTGCCGTATGTCATGTACAATAAAATATGATTTTAATAAATTCTTAAGGTGGTAACTAAAATTAACTTGCATCATTAATTCAGATACACTGCAGAATTCTTGCTATTACAAAATGTCCTCAGACTCCCTCTAAAGGTGACCGGATTTGAAACAGACTTGAGGTTGGATGGGAGGGAGTTAAATAATTTAATTTCTGAATAAAAAGTTTGATTTTCGACAAGAAAGTAGGAGCATTCGAAAATATAGATATAAGGAAATAAATGTCAACAGATAGGCCTATCGCCCGAAAATGCACTTTTACAATTATTGAGTTTCAAATCTCCCTAAAGCGAAAACATATTAGTCTCAAAGCCTTTTTTTGTAATATGACAATCTTCTTTGTTCCAACAGTTTCTGCTCCCCAAATTGGAACACCGTAATAACACATATGAGGATACACACTAGCGAAATAGGCAGTGAGGAGAATTTTCCTATCAGAGAACAAAGCCAGCCTGCGAATAGTAAATATTTCGCCTTCCATTCTGCTTGCCACCTTATCAGTGTGTTTTTTTAGGTCCAAGGCCCAAGAAGTTGATTTGTTCAAAAGATAGAAAATTGAGTTATTAGAGGTATATTCCTTTAAATTGGATTTCGTAATTCTTGAACAGAAAACAGGCAGTCAGGGTAAATTAATTGCTGGCAAAAAGGGCTGTAGTAGGTTTAATAATCTTGTGAAGTAGATATTAGTTCAGGTGACCCTCAAGGGTCGGTCCGTGGACCAATTCTGTTTTTTAATTTTCATTAATGATATTGCCAGTATTGTCCCAAGTTCAGATGTTTGTTTGCCGACGATCCCTATGACGATATGTCCCTTTGTATCAATTCCCATAGAGCACAAAATGTAAAATGACGTCAATTATGATATTGACCACACTCCATCTGGAACTCTAGTAAAAAGGCTTTAATTCGGAATAGTCTCTTGCTGCAGTGGTTTGAAGATAACAATCTTTCCGTCAATAGGCCTGCAAAATCTAACCTTGATTTCAAACAAGTTTCTATCTCACTATCACCAATGATGATGGTCGAAGATCCACCCTCATCCTTTTAGTTTGTATACTTCCACCATGATCGGGCTCAAGTATTCGTTTTAGGAGGCAACATTGCCGATTGCATTTGGTCGGGAATTGTTTTGAAATAGTCGGGAAAGGTCAGGAAAAAAAGTCGGAAGTGTCGTATGTGAAATCTGGTAGACACCTTGCTTTAGTTTTACAGCAGTTGGCAAATGTCCAGGTCATTATGGCAATAACAGCTCTTTGTTGGGCTGTAGGTGACCTACGAATATCGGTTGTATTGCGGCCATACGATAAATTCATACTATGATAAACAAGACTCACCACATCAGAGACGCTTTAAAAATGTAATAGAGTTTTTGTATTTGGTGCTGGGGGGGGCGCACCAAACACCGATTTTTCCCTGGCGACAGACCTTCTGTACAGCTGCTGTGAATCTTCATGATGTTGTCCCCTAGCGCTGCGCTGCGGAGTTGGGGTATCTTCTTCTCCCTCACACCCAGTGTCTCCACTTTTAGGGTAATTACCCTTTTCTATAGGGTAATTTCAACCGGTTTAAGGTAATTTTTGGGTAATAGCATTTTTAGGGTAATTTTAGGGTAAAATCAAAATGTTGTATTAGTTCATTTTTCATTAAATCCATTGAAAAAACAGGGGAATCAACTACAAAAACGCTTCAAATTGCATTAATATAAAAATTTATGAATAAAAAAAATTTCAAAATAAGCATACAAATTTTATTGTGTTGTTCAGTTTTTAGTCATAACTTAAAATAATTATAAGTTTATTTTTTGAAATTTAAAGTTTTTAAATCTGTACTTAAAAACTCTATAAATTGGGCTAACAGTTCTTTGCGAGGGCGAAACTTTGATATCCAACTCCATCGTATTTATCAATGTTTACAAACGTTCTTCACCATCGAATGCCGATAGTGAAGAATCGGAACAAAAATCATCGGAACAATTAATTTTAAACGATCTCACAAGATATATTAGTATTGGTAAATTATTTGATCATCAATGTAGGTTAAGTACGTGTTTCTAACTATGGCAATAATAATGAAAGCGTCCCCAAATGAGTACACCCTCTAATTTTTTGTAAAAATGAAAAGTATATTATACTTAAATTATGATAAACATGTATAAATACTTTTAAGCAACCTAAAACTCACATTTAGGTGGAATAAAATATACGAATAAGTCCTTATTTAAGTTACCTTCCTACTTGTTAATATCAGAAGTACTTTCCCACTAAAACTCGGTATCCTGGCTAATCCACGGCCTTCAAAATCGATGTTTCCAACTTTATAAATGGAAGTAGAGTTTTTTTACACACCAATCATCGGGAACAGTGCTGATTGGCGTTTTAACTGCCGTTGACCATAGGCGTAATTCGGGGGAGGCAAGGGGAGGCAGTTGCCCCCCCAAAAATTTGAAAATTAAAATCAATTTTTAGGTATAAATAACGAAAAGTGACATGGTTTTTAATCATGTTTTTTCAAGTTGTAAAATTATATTATTATTGACATAAATTTTTCATTAATATGAGTCTCTTCGACATGCCGTAAAAGTACGCTGGTGGCGTAGTTTTGTTTGAAGTCCGATTGCAAATTTGCAAGGATACGTTTAGCGAACGAATACAGACATACACGCTATCCACTATGGCGTGCCGGTCGACGAGAACCCACTCCCACGCCAAATGACACGTCCACCAATGAACTAACGCTCCACGATGGCCAACCTCTAAACTCTGTAGTGCTGCTCAGAGCCTGTCATAAGACACTGTTCACCAGGGGTGCTCAGAAGGGGGGGGGAATGGCGCAATTTTCGCCATTAAAGTTTTTGGGGGGGGCATGATTTTTTGGGCGGGATATAGGTTTTGTGAGGAATTTTGAACCAGCGAATAAGGGAAAATTACAAAAAAATAAACTATCATAACCATACGCAACAGTTAAAAGTACTGTTCAAACGAAAGTTGGTGTTATGCATTTGGTTTGGTTGTATTGGTTATTTCGTTGCAGTGTAACCAGAAACTGGGTAATAGCCCGGTTAGTGGGTTTTTTGTTGGCCGTTCGGGGACTTAATTAACATGATTAAGAAAATAGAGTAAAATCGGGGATTTTAGACTTGAGCTGCGGGGATTTACTCGGCATCCTAAATACATAAAAAACGGGTAAAGCCGGGGATTTTTGAATTGTGATTTGCTTTGCAAATATTCAATGTCCATGTAAGGTGAGAAAAAGTCCGGTATTTGGTGTTTTTAAAGTCATTAGGTGGTTTTTCGGCTAACTACCCGGATTTTGGTCCTTGGGGGGATTTTGCAGGGATTAGTGCCGAAAAACCGGGTAAAAGTGAGGATTATCAATGGAGTTGGCGGGTAAATAATAAATGTCAAATCCTGTGTAATGCAACGCTGGACGTTAGAGATAAGAATATAGCAACAGTCAATCGCCAGTCGTATGAAGCACAGTTGGTGTGCCTGCTTTGACTGCAGTGAGGCAGTTTTACAAATAAATAGTACAATTACTGACTGAAGTTAAGGCCATAGCCAATGTTGAAAGGCCATAGCCAATGTTGAAATTGCACTTAAATGAAAGGTTAGAAAGTTATTTTTTCACTTCCTGTAACCGCGGAGCCCAAACCCCCCAATTTTTTTTCTGGTTACGGCTTTGCGTGAAGTGAATGGTAACTACAAGTTCACATTGTGTTGTGATATCGTGGTTGGATATTAACTTTAGCTAGTTAGATATAAAGAAAATAATATGCATTGGCAGTGTATATACCCCATAAATACTTTGGTATTATACGGAGGCCACTATTTTTAGAGATTTTTTTATTGATTACCAAAAATAACTTTGTAATTGGAAAGAACATGCTTTAATTGACTTACTTTCCAATTTGGACATAATTATGATAAGCGGTCTTTGTTTTCTGCTTCCCAGAAGACAGCGATGTTGGTGAGGATTGAGTTGATCGAGTCGCCGCCGCCACTAGCGACTTTACCCGATCGCCACCCTTATTCAGCGCGCTGCGGCGGTTATGTTGAGTTAGGTTATCATAAATATGTTAGTAGGACTTTCCTTGTTTCGTTATGAAACGAACGATAGCAGATGAGTCATACTTTCGCCTGCTAATAAATCCCTTGACAGGTGATGCGAGCGCTCCGATCAACGACGTGACCTTGGCCTATTTCAAGGATATTTGGCGGGCAAAAGTATGACTCTTCTGGTATCGTACGATTCGTAACGAAACGAGGAAAGTACTATTAACATATTTATGATAAACTGACCTAATATAACCGCTGCAGCGCGCTGTATAAGGGTGGCCTCCGTGTAGTACTAAAGTACCAACCCATATTCTTCAGTACGAACTGCTAGTGCAAAGGGGGGGGGGGTATATGGTGCATGCAATCAAATCAGGATGAGGCAATGACCTAGAAGATCTTGCCCCCCCAATCGAAATGCTGAAATTACGCCCATGCCGTTGACCGAGATTGTTATTTTTAGCGAATTTCCCCCATAGGGAAGAAGCTGTTACCTTATTACTCACGGTAAGACCTATGACCCAGACCATGATAACTTTTTGTTTTGGGGCCTCCAGAAGCAAAAAACACCGTTTGTTTGAATTTTTATATACAGGGTGTTGAATAAAGTCGGTCACAAACTTCGGGGGCTGGTAGTACTCATCAAAATAAACAAAAAAAAATACAATAAAATATATGTTGGAAATCCTTTGTTTAGCCGCTTGCCGCCATTTTGTATTTTTTACAATAACATAAATACAGTATCTCAAAAACTACATTAGCTAAAATAACCAAAATTTGCATTTACGTTTATAATAAAACAAAGAAATCTTTTAAAAATGTTTTTTCCATTTGAATCAGGATTTTCAAAATGGCACCCATTTTAAATTTTCAAAATAAAATAACTAAAAAGTAGTTGTTGATTTAGTAGTTGATTTAGTATTTTTAGTATTTTTATCAAACATCACACATACAGGTTAATAAAAAATCAACAAGTAGAAAACATGAAAAACTTTAATGTATATATACAAATATAAATTTCAATACTGAAGTAAAGAAGGAACAATATTACAAGAGTAACAACAAATACTGGTTACCCCGAGTTGAAGGCAAAACCTCAGGGGTAAGTGTAAGGCACATACATTTTCGTAAGTTAACAGTTGATTTTATACATATTACTTGAATCAATAGCTAAGTACAATTCAGTTTTTACTTTAGAATGATTATTACAGTTCTACTTTACGCACCAATCATTTTGAACGATCTACAATTAGGTAAATTACGGACATATAATAGATTGTCAATATTATAAAAATATTGTGGAAAAAAGTTCCACTATCATAATTGATCTATAAATTGAGCATTAAGAATTATTGCAAAATAATCATAACCTCACAGTAACTTCCGTATTATCATTTGAGCAATGAGGCAAACAACACAACTTCATGAAAATACTAAATACCTAATTTTTTCACAAGGCCTAAGCCAAACAAGAAAAAAAAATTGTACTAATTAAATACTACAGCGATTCCTAACAAATTTAATACAAATTCTACAACATATTTTGACGATGCTGTTTTTTTTGTCTAGTACAAAAATATTTTAAGATATTTTGGGCTGTTGACAAGATAGTTTTGAAATAAAAACATTAATCACTTCTTTTATTAAATACGTGTATAAACTACGAAACTATAATTAATGTCAATAAAGTTCCAATAAAAAAAACAAGAACATTGGAGTACAAATGGCACTGTTATTTTGTAAATAGCGTTGAGTTAAAATATAAATAATAGCCAACCTCACTTTCTAAAGGTGTTGGCGAACCTGTGTATGTTTTGGTAAGTATGATGAAAACCAGCCACAATAAAATCATATAGCACAATATTTATAGTTATAAGATTTAAAATACACACATAAAAAGGCATTCGATATACAACTGAAAATTCCAGCTAAGTAAAAAAAAGATAAGTTTTTGAATTAGGACTAAGCTTTTATGAAGTTTAGAGGAAACAACTACATTCAATTGTATGATAAAAGTCGGCTTGAACATTCACACTACCAAATGGAAATCAAAAAGCAAAACCTGGAAGCAGCATAAAATCAAAGTGTCAAGACTAATGACAAAAATTGCTTTTATTACGACACCTCAACATTGTAAATTTTCAACCACACATACACCAAGGCAATCCTCTAAGGATATTTTTAATAGAATATAAAATGTAAGAGGAACTTGAATTTAATCATGTCCAAAGCTATAAAATATGTAATGAAATTCCAATATGTAAATATTTAAACCGTGATATGTGAATATTTAATGTATAAAAAATGCTGAAAAAGATTTATAAAGAGTTAACATTTTGAAATTTTGCTTGCAAAATAAAACCATTTTCTGTGGGAAGAGCTTTTCCCAAGACAGTACCAGAACACGGCCAAGAGAAATCTACATGCTATAGCAAAAAGACGAAGCATGATGTAAAATAAAATATCATTTGAGACTCTACAAATAAGTTAGGAGAAGAAGAGGTTAGCTGAAGGTGAAAAAAGTAACAAAGTCAAATCAATATTGAACAGTTAGAAAAAGAGAAAAAGAATCACAAACATATGTGCTATAAAGCACCATGCCAAAACGAATCACACGATTAACAATCAGAAAGGATGATTCACGAAAGGATGAAAAACTTGACTGTAACATTTAGATCATATCAATATTTTATCTGGTCAGAAAAGCGACTGATTTAATATTTAAGTAGTATAAATGGCATTAAGAGTACATCTGGCAGTGCCAGACTGTATATTGAACAAGAGAAACATTCAATTAAACTCGATGTGATGTTCATAGGAATAAGGTTGTTATGTATTCAATAAGGTAATTGTATTAAAATGCTAATAAGTTTGGGTTTTAGCTTTCATAACAAATTCATTTAATCAACAAAAAAAACTCTTTCTATTGACGAGTGGTTGCAGTGTTACATGTAATATAAATGTATGTTTTATAACTTGGTTATCGAAAAAAGGTGACTGGCAGGGCAATCGCATGGCAGTAAAAACATTGTTTTTCATAATGCTATAGAGACGTAAAAAAACACTGTTTGCTGTAAATTTCATTCCAATGACCAGTCAATTATGTTTCAAATACATTTTTAAATATTCAGTTTAATTTATATTGCTAGTTATATTTTTGAAAATACAAATATGGAATCAGGAAATTCCATTTTTTGTTTTTGATTTAGAATAACTCGTTTAAGAAGCATAAGGAACAAAATTACTATAGAAATCTTTTCTGGTACTTTCTTAAAAAAACTGCATCAAATTTTGAGACCCCTGTGATAAATGAAAACGGAGTAGGATTTTATTCTACAATAGATATGCAGAGGACTGTTTTATTTCATTTAAAGGATCGAAAAGACAAGCAAACTTATTTTTTTAACCATCTCAACAAAATAAATAATCCTATAAAATTCATGTTAGATGTTAAATTAAGTAGGAAAATTGACTTTTTATACATAAAGGTTAACGAAACTGACAATGGACTGGATTTTGGAGTTTTTAGAAAGTCTACCCAAACTGATTTGGTGATTACAAAAGATTCCCATCACCCACAACAGTACAAAATGCTTCAAATAGCTATATGGTTTACAGACTATTACTTAAAGTTTATAGCAAGAAGAATTTTTGAAATAAAAGAGAATCATTAAACAAACTGCATATAACAATTGACATAATCCTTGCATTATTGACGATTTCATCAGAAAATCCAAGTTTAAATTATCGAATAAGCCTACTGATAAAATAACAGGAACGTTTGATCCGTTTGGGTATGCGAATAAGTGCAGTGGAACTGTAAGTAATATATTTAAGGCCCTCCACACACCAGAGTGGCGTGGCGTGGCACTGCGTGGCAGAAAATTTGTCAAATAGCATAAATAGATGAAGGAAAGAAGCTGAAGGATGAAAAGGTTATTGTTTTGAAACTAGTCCGACAAAAATTTAGGACTTTTTTATCTACAGATAGTGCCATATTTATGGTCAGCGGTCCCTAGGCTTAGATCTCCCCGCGGCCGCCCTGAGGCCCCTTTGGTCTCGCAAAGTGGCGACCTTTTTTTTATTCACACTAGATGCCCTATTTTCGCCCATGTGCGGCCCTAGGCCTGGACCTTGTGGGCCTACTGGTAAATCCGCCACTGTCTTCAGGTGTTTATTTAAGTAAGATTTAAGTTTATTCTAAAATCATTATTTTACTGCCATGTGGTCATGCTGCTGATCACCTTCTTTTGATAATCAAGGTGTGATTATTAAATTCTTGATTGAATTGTGGATATGGTAAGTTTTAATTGTTGAGTAGTCAGAGCTCAACATGCCTATTCCCAAACAGGAGACTCACTGACCTCCCTTCCATTCATCTCACTAGGAGGCCTGCCCCTATTTAAGTTTGCCTGCTTAATAATTTATTGTAATGGGAAAACCCCCATAACTATACATATTTAACTTGCATAAAACCTATATAAAAATACAAAATACTTACAAAAAATACAAAATGTACATAGAATATAAAAAAGTAGAAATATATACTACATTTAACGATAGATAAAAATCAGGCATATGAAAAATGCCCCATTTCGTGTAAAGAAAGCGTTTGAACAAATATTGCCTAGAAATAAAATATAAAATTCAACAAAAAAGTTCTTCCTATTCTCACTAGGACAGAAAATGTGGCTCACGAGGGAGCAGTATCCGATATTTTTCCAGGTTGTTAAACCATTCACTTCAAGAAGTATTATCTCTACACAAATAGTATATCCCTGCCGAATATTTGTATAAAAATATACAGAAATAAATAAAAATCAACATGAAATCTGATACGTGGTACATTATCTAAGATAAAAAGCGTTTATTTCTTAATATACTAACAAGTTAATGTCTTAATTGAATTATACTAACAATGTAAATCACTAAAAATAAACAGTACTTAGTTTATAAAGCTATTAAAACATCTTGAAACTTATTAATACTGTTTGTCAACATCCTTTTTTTGTTCTTAGCACCATATTAAGAACACTGGAGCAAACAACATTTACAATTGAAGATTAAAGTATGTTTGAGTTTTGAGGAAACTGTAACCGTAGACAGATATGGTGTAACAGATTTAAAAAAAAAGACTGAACGGATTGAAACTGTAAATATGAAGATAATATCTCCAATATGCACTAGAATACAAGGCACCAAAAGAATCTGTTTTAAAATGTAAAACCCATTCTAGACGTCATACTTTATCGCCCTCACACAAACCAACGGTTGATGCAACTCACATTATGTCACAGACAATTACATGATATCTTTCATATATACATATAGTTTACAGAAAAACTGTGATCAATACAGCTGCAAATTATGACACAGCGATACAATAAGTTAGTGTATTCTTAGCTGGATCTACTGTTTGGACATCATCTAACATAAAACATAACATCTATTAAGTCTATATGTCATGAATCTTACAAGCCAGTTCAATGAAATTCCAGCCATTCAAAGCTTTACAGCTAAAAAATATTTAACTGAGAAATTACAACTGTCGTTTTTTTCAAATCTCTAAACAAGTTCGTAGTAAAATTTTGGTTGCTTCCCTTTAAGTTATCACTCAATTTAATAGAGATTTTTGGTACACTTTTTCTTTATTTAAGAACTACATTTCTGAAATTCCTTAAACAGATTTTTACTTATTAAAATCTGCTTCATCATTTATTTAGAAAAATGGTGTTCTAGTGTATGGGGAACATGTAAATAAGAATAAAATCTCATCTTGTTTTAAAACATTATGGCCCTTCATTTAAGAGGTTTAATCGTCGATGTGAATAAAACCTACCTGTGTAAAAAGTATTCAACTCAGTATAATATATTCACAAGTCAGCTATTAAAACTGTACTTTTGTCACCACCGATATCCGTAGCTGTCTAAGGAAAGTCAGATATTAAATTAATTCTGATATTTATGATCTTCTTTCATCATATTCTATAGTAAAATAATTTAGAAAATGATAATTGTATCAAACCTATCCTCTGTATATGAATTGTCGGTCGAATATACAGCAGAGTCTCTCTTATCTGGACACCTTTTAACTAGACATTAGTTCAACCAGACTGCCATTGGTGGAAGTAACATCTTTTTAACGAGGCAATTTTTATGAAATCGTCTGTTTAAACAGACGTGACAGGCAGGAATTGGACGGTTCTACATCAAAGGTTCTTATGGGGAAATATTTGAGACCAGTAATGACCTGTCTAAATGCTATGCTTTCTCCAATTTAAATTAGTTACTTTTTGAGTGATTGAGGAACGATATCGACAATTCCTATGGGAATAATATAACACACACATTATCGTTAAGATATCTAATTTTTTAATGTTTGGATATAATAATAAATTTTAGGAAATGTTGGTTTAATTGGAAACCTGTTATCTGGACAGGCAGGCCTTGGTCCTGAGGGGTCCGAATAAGGCAATTTTCATCAAAACATCAGTTTAACCGAACGAGATCAGCAGGAATTGGGCAATATATGGAAGATTCTCCTGGAAAAATATTTGAGAACAGCAATGACCTCTCTAAATACTATATGCTGTCTTCAATTTGTAAAATTAGTTAGTTTTTCAGTGATTGTGGAATGATATTTTGACGATTCCTCTGGGAAATATATAACAGACAAATTATTCTAAGATATTTAATGATTTAATGTTTGGATATAATAATTAATTTTAGGAGACACCGGTCTGACTAGAAAACCAGTTATACGGACAATTCTTGGTCCTGAGGGGTCCGGATGATTGGGAGTCTACTGTATTTGACACAAGCAGGTTCTATTAACAGGTGGGCTCCATAGCCATGAGCACAGTGAGTATCAAATTTTTATGTTTGGATTTAAAAATTAATTTTAAGAAAAGTTGGTTTAACCAGAAAACCTATTTTCCGTTTAGGCCTTGGTCCTGAGGGGTCCGGTTAGTTGGGAGTCTGCTGTATTTGACATGAGCAGGTCGTGTTAGCAGGTGGGCTCCATAGCCATGTGTACAGTGACAGGGGCCAACACGTGGTGGGGGGGCAGGAGGGTGTGGTGGGGGGGCGGGGTCTCGGGGAGGGAGTGGGTGGTGGTGGGGGTGGGCGGGGGCTCGGTGTCCTCGTGTGGAGTCATGGTGGAGTAGCCGTGGTCGCTGTCCCCGGTGGCGGGGCGGCGGTACCCGGCACTCATGCGGTAAGGTGAGACGGACCCGGCGGGACTCAGCAGGGCCACGCTCAGCTCCTGGGCGTTCGACACCAGTCCCTGGTTGGCTCCTGACGACATCAGTCATGTCAAATACACAGGCATTTAAAAATAAGTAAACATGTAGAGGATTTAAAAAACACATGAGATTAATTGATTTTTAACTCTGAAAGTTATAAATTTTTTGAAGTTCTAAATAGCTTAATACCATTTACCAACCACTTTTCCAACGAACATTTATCTAATTCCTAACATAAGGTATTTTTGTGTAGGTATAAAAACATGAAAGATCAGTTGAATGAACTGATTGGTAATATGATAGCCCAGCCCTCAGCTATTTCAATATATCATAACTTAAACGAATTAAATATGATTTTAATCGTTACCCAAAATTTGTTAACAGGTCTACCAATGAATTTTGTCTATTTAATAAATTGTGAAATAAGAATTGAATTTACCCTTAATAATCTTATCCCCCTACTTTGTTACCATCATCAAGTATAATATTTTAGGACACTCTAATTGTGATCTACACTGATATGCCCAAAACTAAAAATTCCCTATGAACTGAAAAGAACACATTAAATCAAATTAACACCTAAAAAACTATGGTCATAAATACCCGAA
Source organism: Flexamia atlantica (assembly GCA_035578135.1). Lineage (NCBI taxonomy): Eukaryota > Metazoa > Arthropoda > Insecta > Hemiptera > Cicadellidae > Flexamia > Flexamia atlantica. Next base: position 37,456,824 of record JAQJVK010000007.1, read on the forward strand.
ACTTGGGTATTCAACCATGCTCAGAGGCAATATATTCGTGGAAAAAATATAAAAAAACTTCTCATCATTTTGACATCTTTACAGCATTTGAATTGCAAAAAGACCAGTCAATCTCTTCTGAATTCAATAAAAATCATAAATACCCAGTTTTAATTTCATATTTACCTACCCGCTGGGTATTTACTCGGCCCACATCCCTAGAATAAGTAATTAGCAACTTTTAGAGAGAAAGGGCCGTCCATAAACATCAACATGGAGATGACATAATTTAAACATTTCATGCGAATCGAGTTGATTTGTTACAAAAAAATGTTGTTCATAAAATATCTATACGTTTATAATTAATATTCGTTTTGTTGATAATTTCAGCAGCGGGAGGCCTGTAGGTAGGTAACTTTCACGGCAGGTTACAGTTACCGCTGGTACCCCAGGTACCAACAAACTAAAATAATCTAAATTTAGCGGAAGGAAACATTGATGATAGGTACCCCCGAAATGGCGCTCTGCAGACATGCTATCAGTTTGTTATTGTGAATATATTTTATGAATATAGGGTGGAACGAAGTGGGACTATGTTGGAGCAGAAGAGGTGGTAGGAAACAGTAATACTAACCTAAATAAAGAGTAAAAATAAAACCCAACTAAGGGGAAATATGAGTACCGGTAATACGATAAATTTTCATTTCAATGTGTAACTTCACTTGTGGATTAAAATGCAGGAACAATTGTAAATGTTATAACTATCCAGCACTTAATTAATCCTGATTCCTAATTATACATTTTTTTAAGGTTAAACTAAATTTTAAACCTTAAGTAATTCACGGTACTTACAGAGAATTTTAATGCCATTAGGTTGAGCATATTTATTTGTTAACTTAGTATGCATCTATTGAGCTTCCATTATCAAATTCCCCTCCATTCCACACCCATTTCACAGAGCCCAACATGATAAGGGAAAGTACGCTGGACTGAGGCACGGATTGGCTCCTGGACTGCAGAGCGCCATTTCGGGGTACCTACCGTCAATTTTACCTGCTGCTAAATTTTCAATTCATTTAATTTGCGGGTACTGGGGTACCTGCGGTAACTGTTACCTACCGTAAAAGTTACCTAACAACAGGGATCCCATTTCAGCTTCAGACTTTAGGTCTAAAGTTAACAGTGCAATTTATGTTCATAGTAATGGGTGGGCGAGTAACGGTTTTTGAATTTGAGTAGAGTCGAGTATCATGCTAACTACTGTTCCTGTTTATTGTGTTAAAAAACAGATCGCAAATATGATCTGATCAATAAAATTACTCGGTAAACCGCTCACTAATTACCCAACTCGTTTTTTTTGAGTAGTCATAAAAAATCAAGCAACAACTAGAAAGTGAAGTACTTGCCCACCCCTGAAATTAAATATTAACAAATCTAAAAAAAATACATACCAGTGGGGGGATCGTCCGACATATTGTGATGACTCTTGTCCATGGAGAACATGTAGAAAGATGAGTCGGGGGCGTTGTAGCCGGGACCGTGGGACGGTCGGGTGCTGACCTTGCAGCAACAGTAGACCATGAGACCCAGGGCCAGCAGCAGGGCCGCCACTACGCCCGCCACGGAACTCAGGCCGACCACGCCCGCCCGCAGCTCCCCTCCGTCCGTGCCCCCTGCCGCCGGCGTCAAACAGATTAATGCTCGGGAATTCGGTGTAATGGTGTTTTTTAGGTGTTTATTCTTTTAAAAGTTGATAAAAGACTACTCTTTAGTCTCTTTCTTATCCAGATATCTTTTAACCAGGCTACACTCCATGGAAGTCATATACTTTTAACCAGACACTTTATCGACACACTGGTTTAACTGTAAATGACTGACAGTACTGCATTGACGATTCTTGTAGGAAAGGTTTGAAACCAGAAATGACATATCTTAATTAGAATTTTTGCTTATACACTATGCACTAAAGTTTCAATTAAATATTTTTTAGGGGATGTCAGTTCAACCGGAAAACCCTTATTTAGACGGGACTTGGTCCCAAGGGGTCCGGATAAGAGGGTGTCAACCATAATGGAAACGCAAAGAGATTCCATTATATATGTTTTGTTTTCTTCAATGCATAATAAGTTTAGAATTGTAAAAGAAACTATCACCATAAATTACTTTTACCAACACGATATGAAGGCAGAACAAGATGAGTATCCAATAAAATTATACCTAATGCCACTAAACTGCTATTTTACGACAAATAAATTAAGTCAGTAATTTTCACTAAACTTAGTTTAATATTCCAAAATAAACTGTAAAATAAACTGTCTTGTATTATATTATATGAAAAACAAAAAAATTATAACCATATGATATAAAGTAACAACAAATAAGCAAAAGGACAGTGCAGTTGATGTCGACATTGTAAACAATTAGCTGAGAGTTTACAGTTTTTTTTACTTTTTTTTGCGACTGCCTCGAGTCAATCCGCGATTTCAGTGCTAAAAGGGTTAATCATAAAAGAAATAGATCAAATTGTATATCTTGCTTATTTCTGAACTTCTGAATTAAACTCAGTGTGTGACTTCACACATTCCCCATACATTTCATAAATTCCAGTGGCAGAAAACCTTTGTATTCTCTTCCTAATGTTAGCCTTATGGAAGTAAATAAAATTGTTTATCTCACTTATTTCTTGACACATCTTTGTGAACTTAGTATGTAGCTTGATCTAGTCAAGCTCTACTGAATTATTGATAAAAATCTTTTAATTGTCCATCGCCAAAGCAGCAAACCTGCCTGCTTACATACCATTTATTCTTTTGGAGAAAATTACTATTAGCTCATTTTGGGTTTTAAGTTGATTTTACTTCATTGGAAGCTCCGACTAAAAGAATGATTTAAGCATTTTAAATTCACTGAGTATGAAGGTCTGCTGCAACATGGTTATTACATTTTTAAATAGTGTAGTATAGTGAAAAAATATTGTTCACGCCTCAGACAAAAACTGTTTTGCAAACTCTCGATTTTGATAGGATGTCTACTGCTGTCTGATCTTGGAATTCCAGTATATTTCTATTACTTCGAGTACATTTTTGACAAATTTCTAATAACACATGAGAACTGTAAAATTTAAAAAGGGTGAACCATTACGTTTTGCTGACACTAACCTATTTCTATTTTAGGCCTAAATCAATTAGTAGCTCAAATGAAATAAGGCAATTTTCTCCAGGTTCTTAATCTAAAATATATAGCTTGACATAATTAGAACTGATTACAAAGATCTTTGTTTGAAGTCAAATTTTGTTGTTGTTGGAGGACCAAGTTAAGACGTATTAAATTTAGATATTGTAACTCGCCTTAAACTTCTCCAACTTGAACTATTAGTATCTCAAATGAAATCCTGTAATTTAATGAGTACTTAAAAAAAGAAAAAAAAACAGTGTATCTAAGTCTAAACCAGAGATTATAAGACAAACAACTTAGTTAAATAATTAGGGTTTGAAACTACAGTAATTATAGATCGGAAGTCATTTTGTATGAGTTATAAGTCGAGTAATGATTTAAAATATATGATATCCTTTTAATGAATTTGCTTGCATACTTTCAATTTTAAACAAAATTAAGACATTAATTATGAAAATCGGGCAGGTAGAAAAGTTAGGGGAACGTGGCTGAAGAGATAACAGTTTATAAAAATATTTTATACAAGTTACTTCCGTACTAATAAAACTTGCTTTTAATGATTTAATCACTTATAGTTGAGTAAATTCAAGTACCTAATTTGAAATTCAAGTAATTCCAGTATCAGTAGACACCCTGAAAACCTGGATTCGACTGGAGTAGTGTGAACTCAGGTACTCACGTCGCGGGCCCTCGCCGGTGGAGCCTAGGACACCGTTGTAGCAGTAGGCCTGGTGGGCACAGAACGGAGCCGCCAGCCGCGACACTCCGTCTGACTGCAGCTGACACCACTCACAGCCAATCACTCCCAGACACGTCCTGCACAAACACACGGGATGTAGCAGTAGGCCTGGTGGGCACAGAATGGAGCCGCCAGCCACAACATAGGCTGGCAGATTCTCAACCAGGCAGCATTTGTTCGCGATCGGCAAACACGCAAGATTGTTTTCCGAGATTGGAGTCTCAGAGAACTGGGGCTCGAATAATCGGGAGTGAACTGTACTGGAAAAGGTCATGATTCTGAGAATAAATTTCTGGTTTTTAAAAACCACATCAGCATTTGAAGAGCTACCCCTAAATTCTATACCATATCGCATTTGTGATGCAAATTAACATAATAAACTATCATTTTAGTTTTCAGGTCTGTTGTTTGTTGTTAAATTGTCATCTGAAAACAAACTCTACAAAGTCTTTCAGCAAGAATGTGAATATAGCTTACTTATGAGAAGTGAATTGGTCACAAGCGATGGGGAAGCAAGGCTTGACAGAGGGCAGAAGAGACAGCACGGCGGGGGGGATGTGCAGGGATGGCTCTGAGACATGAGGGCACGGCGGGGGCAGCTCCTGCAGTGGTGGGGGCCCTCCACATGCCCCCGCCTCCAGTGGACACTCGCAAGGACACTCACACTCGCTCTGCTCCATCCGGTTGCAGTTTAGGCAGTGGCGGTCGATCTGTAACATCGAAATTCAATCAGTTTAGACTTAAATCGTCATGTCACATAATAGGTTACGGATTGACAATAAGGTTGTATTTTTTGCTGACATAATCTCACAATAATCATTATCTCAGCAAATCATATTTTGCATTACAAATTTTACAAGGAGATCGTAGTCATAGGAAAATCGAAGAAACATTAGAAATAGTGGAAATTTCAAACAGAAGTTAAAAACTAGACTTTAGACTTTTTTTATTTTTGTTTTGGATTTTTGCGGACATTTGCCATCACTGAAGACGGGATCAGATTCCAGATCCCGAAACGCCGTGAAACTTGTTTTTTACTAATCAGTGATGGCAAATGTCCGCAAAAATCCAAATCAAATTATAAAACCACCATTACCAACAATGAATTTCAAACAAAGAACTTTAGACTTATTTGAAAATTTACACATTTTTATAGAAGAATCTAAGATAATATAATTAACCAACAAACTGAAAGTTTGCAAGGCAAAACATTTGAAATATTTAACGACCATATAATGAAAAAATAGGAACCGAGGAAATATCCAGAAACATTGCGCCACAGTCAGTTACAAACAAACACTAGCCAAATGACCCACCCCCGAACCCTGTGAAATTCTAGGAAGACCTGGAATTATTCCAGGATAGACCTGGCCTCTATTATTCCAAATCTAAATTTCCAGAACCGGCCCGAACTTTTAACTATGCGGGGATCGATTCGGACCAGTAAACAGTTGATAACGGTGAGATGCCGAAAGCACTCTTGCAAATTACAAAATCAGAGCAGCCCAACAGAACAACAATGAGTGGTGTTTCAAATGTGAGGCAATAATTTACGTATTAATTCCATGGGCCAAATAAGCAAAAAAGTTTATATAGACATATATGTTCTATATCGTTTAGTTTAGCGTCTGTCTGTATGTATGTGTTTTTTACAAAATAATTCATAACTCCCTAACGGTTTGAGTTGCAGCGTTGAGATTGAGCACAAATGTTTATCTTATTAGTCGCTATCTTTGTACAAAATATTAATACAAAATCTTTAGCCGTTTCAAAATAGCGGATATTTTAAATATTTGGTTTTTGTGAAATTTGCCGCAAATATTTAAAATAGCTGCCATTTTGAAGCAGTTAAAGATTTTTTATCAAACTAAACAAAATATGAACGAATTGTGAAAATAATTGTTTTTGCAAAACTAAACAAGACAGGACAAAAGTCTACACAAACTTTTTTGCTTATTTTGACCCAAGGAATCACAACGTAAATTATTGCCCCACATTTTTCAATCACCCTGTATTCTAGTCGAGGGGCACTGACCGTGTTGCAGGGACAGAAGGCAGTGACCAGGTCGCAAGTGGTGTTGACGACAGCCAGAAAGACGTTGGTTCCCGGCAGACGAGTCAGCTGGTATCGCACACACTGCTCCCCGGATATCACGTTGGTCACCACTCCCTCCAGACTGGTGTTGAACTGGTAGAACCTCTGCACTGTGTTGCTGGCAAAATCACTGCACACCAGCTTCTCCACCAGTCCCTGCGGACAAAACACTCGTTACAACACCACCGACCTACGGTGTTATTGGATATAAAAAAAGACGTCTTACAACACTTAAATATACAGGGTTTTTATAAAAGAACTCCGAGATTTTAAAAATTCATATCTTGATATGCTGAAGAATCAAGATGAAAAATAGTCCTTAAAAGATTGGTAAATCACTGTAAGCACCAAAACAACCTAACCGAAAAACAACACGGCTTCATGAAAGGAAAATCAACAACCACTGCAATCATTGAGCTTGTAGAATTCGTACTTGATAACCTACAAAAACAGAACTTTGTAACAGCCATAATGCTTGATTTCAGCAAAGCCTTGATTCTCCACAAACTTGAAAAAGTAGGAGGAAAAGGACAAGCAAATGCCTGGTTTAAGAGCTACTTAGCAGAGCGACAACAAATAGTAGAAATTAAGCACTTCTCAAAAGGATCTAATCAAAGTGCGTCATCAAGCCCATTGCCGGTAAATAGAGGTGTACCACAGGGTTCAGTTCTGGGCCCTGTACTATTTATCCTCCTGTCAAATGACTTGCCACAACACCTGGACATCTACTGCTCACCTTTGATGTATGCCGACGACACAACACTGCTACTTTCAGCTAAGACCCCAGAAGACCTGGCTGTAGACTGATTTATTGCGCTCAATATGGCATACCAATTCTGCTATAATGACCTAGCAGTAAACACCAGCAAAACAAAGCAGCTGGCATTTGGGAGAAAACAGGACAAAATAGACACATTACCTGATGTGGAGGTTGAGGACCACACCAAGTTCCTTGGAATTACTGTTGATGGAAAAATATCATGGACCCAACACACTGACAATCTATCCAGCAGACTCAACACCAGCCTCTACGTTCTGAAACGAATTAAACATGCCAGCGATGAAGCCACCACGAAGACAGCTTACCACGCTCTATTCGAGACACACTTGATATATGGCCTTGCAGTTTGGGGAGGGACTACGGCAGGCAATCTGAAACGCATCCTTCTCCTCCAGAAAAGAGCTGTTCGCCTTATAAAGGTCTTGATTGGAGGGAGAGCTGCAGACAAACCTTCAAAGAACTTAACATCCTGACTGTCGTCGCACTATATATCTGGGAGGTGATTCTTTATGTGGATGGAAAATCCCCTCAAAAGGGATCAGACAACCACGCCCGTAACACCAGGCATGCGGATAGATACCAGCTACCACTTCACCACAGCGCACTCTATGAAAGAACACCTTCCTACAACGGCAGAAAATTCTGCAACCTGCTCCCAGAAGACATCAGAAGCCAAAGAGGGAAGAAACTTTGGCTTCTGACTGCCCTCACCAGCTGGCTAGCAGAAAACCCCTTCTACGCCCTGGACGTGTTTCTGCAGGGGAGAGACTCCACTCCACAACGCAAATGAAGACTTCTTAAATTGTACAATTTTGATGCCATAGCAAATCTTAAAAGTTTTGTGAATAAAGAGATTTTGATTTGATTTGATTTGATTTGATATAGTAACCACATTTTAATTATAGTATTTAATTAATTGTTTTTGGACACCCTGTATATTGTTGGTCGTAGATAAAGTAGTTTATGCAATGATTGTATTATACCTTAAAGTCACTTGTGAGATATTTAGAACACTCGCTTTGCTTGTATTCTTACTTACATCTCACTTATGGCTTTAAGGCATTTATAATACAGCAGAACCTTGATTAACCGTCACTCTCTGGACCGGGAGATGACGGTTAAGAGAATGGACGGATAACGGAAATTAACTATAAACCTGTTCACTACGTAGATTTAACATATTTTGGAAGAAATTAAACCCTGTAAAAGTGGATAATACATATTTATATTCAAACTACATTCATACAATGGTAATTACAGACCTTCTAAACTGTATGTTGTGCTCATTCAGTGTTCGTAAGTGAATTACATAACCTCACATTAAAAGATAGTCCATCATCTTTTAAATGAGTCCACCAACACCATAAATCAGCGTGATACTTGTAGTTGTTTCGACCTTCCTCAAAGTTGACGAATTCTAGCCAGGTTCGATCGACTAGTGTTCGTTTTTCAGCCATCATTAACAATCAACAGTTACTGTACTGCAGTTGATTAACAGTACGTATCTAGCTACACACTGTGTAACAGCAAAAACCGTTAACGCTGATCTACGAGGCATGCCGAATAACCAAAAAAATCAACATTATGCCAATGAGTAATAAATAACTCGCTCACCCCTATACCCCTCCTTGTGTGGGAGTGGTGATTTTTGGCGGAAACTCAAGGTTATTAGCTGCGGACAGTCGCGTTTGATCACAATGGCGCTTGCACTTTCTTCCGTGCTTTGCGTGACGCCAATTTACAACATATTACGAGCCCGGAAGCCGGAAGCAGACGCATAACAGAGAGTGACGGTTAATCGAGGTTCTACTGTACAATCGTTGCATAAACTCCTATTATTTCATTATACAAGTTTTATGGTTTTAGAATACTTTAACCCTTTGCGATTGTAAGGCCAGTAGGAATGGCCACAACGCAGTCAGCAGCCAGTCGGAATTAATGGCTTGGTTTCCAAATGGCTTGGTTCTGACGGTCGGACGACCAGCTCTACTGGCCAAGCCCCACTCCGCGTCAGCTCGAGTGCCATTCATCATGGCGGCTCACTGCCATCAGCTCGGAATTGTTTTTACGCCTAGCAGTTCAGAATTGTTTTGATTGAAAACTTACAATGTTTTTGAAGGGTATTTTTACGATTCAATGTAGCAAGTCTGCTGATCATTTAGTTAAATAATTCCTCACTAGGTTGCAGCATTCTACAGGCATCATGCAAAATTTAGAAAAACAAACAATAACATAATTATGTTATTGGCATTTATCAGCCAGTCCTGCTGCACACCCGAGCGTTCTTTGGATTTTATATCGGCCAGCCCTGCTGGACGTCCGATCGCATATGACAACTGTTGTGGGAAAAAATCCGACTTGAACGCTAATGGTTTTGGCCAGTAGAGCTGGCCTAGCGATCGCTACGGAATAGTGGCAAATACTTACTTATACTTATACTTCTTCAGTCGTCCCGAAGACCACATATGCGGCATGAGACCAGACATCTTCAACTATTCTAGAAATCTTATTCTATCACGGTTTTGTTGTACCAGGTCTTTTCAGGATGGGTGGATGGGCCCAGGTTAGGAAAAGTTAGGAGTTTCATAAAAACAACAATTTATTAATTGAATTTTCAGCTTAGATATGAATTTTTTGAGACAGTAAATCTCTTTTAAATCAGTTGGTAGGGTGGAAAAGAATTTGAGGCCAATATAGGAAGGTTTTTGTTCAAAAAGCTTTAAATTATGGTGAACTGATGGATTGATTGCTCTGTTTCTTGTATTGTAGCCATGAGAATGCGTAGGCACCAGATTGTTGTCTTTTACATAAATAATGGTCTCAAACATGAAAAGTGATGGAACTGTTAAAATTCCTAAGTTTTTAAAGTAACTGTGACATGATTCTGTAGGTTTGAGACCTAGGATACACCTTTTTGCTCTCTTCTGTATGACAAAAATTCTATTGAGATTGTATTTACTCGATGCACCCCACAGTACTGTGGAGTATCTTATGTGGCTTTCGATTAAACTAAATTAGAATAGGCCTAGTTTAGACAATTTTATGTTTCTTAAATAGGCTATATATCCAATCTGATCGCAAAGGATTAAGGGAGAAAGTAGGTGTTTCCTGACGGTTCACCTTGTGGTTGAGCAGGTCGTTGGCGAGCAGGCTCTCGCGGTGGGTGACGTGGAGCTGCTCGTCGGCTGCTGCCCCCGGTCGGCCGCTCGGGTCCACGAGGCTGGGGTGGGTCACCAGGTAGCCCCCGTCGTCCATCAGGAAACACTTGACGCTGCCCGGGACCGGGTCCAGGGGCGCCGAGCAGGCCGGCACCGCTTCCACCAGCAGGTGATAGAGGGCGCCTGCCCGACAACAATCATCCATCTTGATATTAATCTGACTAAATTTGTACAGTAGAATTCCTTATATCCGGCCACCACAGGAGCAAAGCTAGGCTGGATCTGGCCCCCACAGGACCAAGCCTAGGCTGGAAACTCAGATGAAATATAACTGGATCACGCTCTCAACGGACGAAAAACGTGCCAGCCTCCAAGGCCATTGGATGGCAAGAAGGGCCAAACTAGCCACCGCGCGTTGTGTCTTTACATCAGTAAAGCTCTCTGTGAGCATCTTTGGCCACTATAATATGTTAAAAGTTGTGTGAGTGGAAATAGTACATCTTAAAGAATGCTGCTATGTAATTTATATAATTTGAATAAAAAGAAAACGACTCTTTTTTTTAACTATGTGAGATACACATTTCTTGATTAATTTTCAATTTCAATTTTTTGTTAGCGGATCTTGACGTTAAGGCCAGTTAAACATTATATTTTTAGACAGGTAAATCTTTGATAATTAGTTTTGTGTATTCAATTACCAAAATAAAATTAATAAATATTTTAAGATTACTGAAGTTGAATTTCATTCACCGCAACCTTATTTATGAGGAAGCGCTGATAACTTGGCTTCCATAAGAATAATTTAAAACAATAACTTCACTCTAAAAATACTTTTGTATTTTCCTAGTACCTAATGTATTTTTATTTCAGATCTTATTTTATGTAAGTTTAAAATTAAATTTTTATTTAAAATTGTAAATAGGAAATTAAGAACATACGGAATGATCTTACGACATGTTACTTCGTTCTTCACTATTTTCAAAGAATATGAGTGTTTTCTAAATGTTAGTTTTATCCTTCCTTTTTTGGCGGTAAAAATTCAACATCCGCTAAAAGGTGTACGATAAAATATTTAAAAAATGCAATGAGATGTAATATTGTCTTAAAAGAAAACTTTCATCAGTTTTAAATATTATAAACATTTTTCGTGAAAATAGAGAAAAATATTTCCTAATTTAAACAGATCTTTAAATTGCAATAATTAAGAGAGATAAGGGACAATGTGTTCGCTGGAAATCAATAAAAAACTAATAATAAAGCTGTTCCTTCAATGTAGGGATGTCTGGCGTAGTAAGTCGATTGTCAGTCCATGTGTTATCATATTGGAATTTCTTATCCTCACGTCACCTGGTAATCAATTAGTTTAATTATCTCTTCCAAAAATGAGAAATCCTACAAAATAATTGTTGAAACAAAAAAAATCTCTGGAATGTTATCTAAACTATGTTGCTGACACTTTTTACCTGACCAAAATATAAAAAAAATTTTCTCGCTTAATACTTTTTTCATCTCTTATTTTAACAGCTTTAAAAACATTTTGCTATAAAATTATTATTAAACTCTATTTTAGAATCATAATGGTTACCGTAAGATTCGTCATTTCAAGCTGTAAAATGTGATATAAAATTATATTTGTTTACTCAGTTTATTGTTTCGTAAATGCCAGATTTGATTGAAGCACTGTTCACTCGACTAGCGTCGGGGTCCCGCCAGATTAGACCTTATTGCCACCCAACGGTGAAAACGATGGCACAGTTTTCGCCTGACTTTAGCATTGGAAGGCACGATCCAGTTATACTTCATCCGAGGCTGGAAAACAATTTGGCCACATAATCCATCCTATTAAGAAAAAAATTATACCTAATTAGTAATAGATGAATTAATGAATAAAGTCCCGTGTAAAGCTTTTAAAGTATTTTTGAGTTGTTTAAAAAATACACATGTTAGTAAAATCATCTAAACACGTCACTCGAACACTGACTGATCTAGTTTAACCCTTTTTATTGATTTAATTTTAAAGTAAATCATATCCTTATTCAGTAGTATTCCCTATTGATTAACAGTCCTGTCTAAGGAATGTGTCATCCTTACAAGATCACGCCACAATTATTCTACATTCATCCTTTACTCATATTCGTCTTAAAATACCCCTGAATGGTGGTCGGCATCTTAATGGTAATCTAATCGAAATTACTCTAATCTAATCCACCTCCACAGCTCTCATCACTATTTGTATGCCTACCATACAAAGGGTTTTGAAGGAAAACAATCAAAAACCAGATTGTATAATACTAAACAACAGTTTGGAGGTTACTAGCTCAACTGAGTAAAGTACGACTTATTGGTTCAAGTTCACAATTGCCGAATCAGGGCAAATCTGACTTGCCCAAACATTCGAGGATCAATTTACCACATGAGGCCTTATGAGAGTGATGTAGAATGAGATAGCCGAACGCACAAGTACACGCTCACATTCACATGGATTCATCCTGATTGTTGGTAGTATACTGGAGCCAAAACTAGGAGAGAGAAATTTTTTATTAACATAAAGAAACAGAGAGATACACAAGAGGAGTACCAGAGAGATTACATGTCTGTAAGCTGTGGAAAATACGTTTTGATATTGCAGGGCTTGCAACAGTTTTTGGGGTTGAAAAAATAAAAAAAATTACCAAGTGTGTAAAAAATAACTGAAAAATAACCTTGGCCAATGACTGTAAACTAACTAAGGAACCAAATAACGTGGGTTTTCCATACCCTTTCCCGATGTTTTTCATTGTGAAAGTCAAAGATAAGCATAAACCTAGTGTATTAACATTCTCACAGTTTATAACATTAAAAAAAGTTTAAGTACACATAATTCGCTGAAATATTACATTACATTACATTGCTTGAAGTGGCGACATGGCGACCTACCCAGGTTACGTTAATTAAATAAATAGTTATGTTCAGTGCTTGATTTGTAAAAATTGAGGTACCGGAACTGTAATTTGACAATTTGTACACATAACCCCCCCTTTAACATTTTTGCCCTTGATAAAGTATTGTTTGGCAATGTGATTAATTAGGTCGATTTAAAAAGTCACATTTTATCCGACTCAAATTTTTTGATAAGTAAATTAAAAACTAACAAAGCATGTGTTTACTAAAAAATAAATTCTCTAAAAAATTCTAGTTTTTTTTATGACGCCTTGTGAGAGTATTCAGATCTTTTTGCCGTTTTCAAGATTCGGCTTAGCTCAAAAAGAGCGTAATTTCAGGCCGAAATTCCGCGCGTAATTTCCGTTCATTTTAAGCGATCGTTATTTTCGGAACTCCGGCACATATAGCGAATTCTCCGGCCGATCATACGCGATCGTCTTTTGCGGCAAACTCCCTGGCCGATTACATGCGATTGTCTTGTGCGGCGAATTCTTCGGGCGATCATACGCGATCGTCTTTTGCAGCAAATTCTCCTGCCGATTACACGCGATTATCTTGTGCGGCGAATTATTCGGCCGATCATACACGATCGTCTTTTGCGGCAAATTCTCGGCCGATTACACGCGATTGTCTTGTATGGCAAATTATCCGTCCGATTACACGCGATCGTCTCTCACAAAAAATACTTCGGCCGATTATACACAATCGACTCTTGCGGCAGAAAGAGGTCCCGGAACGCCGTTCCGCCGCAAATCAAGCACTGGTTATGTTAATCAAGGACTATTTTGCTTTATATTATTGGTCTTTCCTATTTTCATGACGAACATTAATATAAAAAATTGAATGAATGAATGAATGAGTTATTTAAGAATACACAGAATACACACAAGAAAATAAGAAATTTTACAGGAAACCAGAACATCTCAGGAGTCAAAGGAGTTTCTAATAAAATAAACTTACCGAGGGTGAAGTCGATTGCTAGGACAAACTTGAAGGGATCATCCCCGACAGCGATGGCGAGTGTGATGACGTAGCCGGCACCGGCGGAGTCCAAATAGGGAGGGGTGAGGGTGACGAGGCCAGGGGACCGAGTGGCTCGTCGGAGCCAGGAGTGACGCAGCACATCCAGTCTGTGGTCCACCACACCCCCCGGGTACATCACCACCGCCCCTCCGCCCATCACCACGTACCTGGCAAATTCATAATAAAGCATCTACAGGACCCAAAATCGTATGAGCTGTAACTTTGCATAATATGGTAGTAGAGTTTCGAATAAGCTTAGACCTCTCAGTCTACCGACAGCACACTGTGTAGTTACAGCGACATGAGCTGAGAAAGGCAGTTCTGTGTCAAGTGTAACCTGTGTCTGTGTCCGGGTAATGTTTTGATGGAGTCACAAACTGCATAGCCGCCTCTAACGAAGGCCGTGGCGAGGGAGAACTGGCAACGCCGCGCTGGGTGCCTAGCATTTCCCGCCACTCCACTGTATTTGCATGGGGATTAGCGAGCTTGCTCTTGTTTATACGCTTTTTTGGGCGAACAATTAGTTTGTTATTTAGTGTATGACCACTACAGTGACAGACGGCGATGCCGAAAACTTGTGTTGTTCCAAATTTTAAATGTCAAGCTCAATTATTAATGATAAACGGCCTCTAGGCCTAACTTATGTTTTTAAACGTTTTCACCTTCAAACCCTTTCACAAGTTTAGTGGATAAAAAGTTAGTATTTTTGCAAGTTTTCCTTCTGTGGCTATCAATTTGGAAAACAAAAGATAAACCAAATCCAGAAAGAAAATTCTTAACAGATAAGCCATACGGTGCACTCTCACGCTATGAAACTACAGTACTTGGACTTACGTTTTACGGGAGATTACAATTAATTAAAATTGTAGGCATTAATCAAGTTTAGGTTTGGAAACTACACCAAAACTTCATATATATTAACTACTGTTAATTGTTAAATTTCAGACGGATCAGTTAGAATCCAGATTTGGTCAATACCGACAGTAAACTGGGGGGAATTATAATATTTCAGCTAGACAAGTGAAGGAAGCCGAGAAGAAAATACGCTTAGAAAGTGAGCTTTGTCCATTCCACTAGGTACGGGGAAATTAGGTTTTATAAAGAAGTGATGGTATCCATTGATTATGGCAAAGATAGCCTTTCTTCAGGGGAAATTTAAAATCAAAATTTAGTTATTTTCGAGGATACATTAATTTTATGATATCCTAGAAAAGAGTATGTTGAGAAATCCAGTTTGATGAATCAGGTTTAATCTATGCTCGTTGATATATTGCATTTAAGCATTGCCGAAAAACAAAATTCGACGTAAGCTTAAACTTACTAAGAAAAATGAAAATCCCAATGATTTATGAAATTAACAGGGGCAGTCTTGCAGTACCTTCTGATTTTTTTCAATGTGTAAACATGTTGTTGGGATTGTCCAGATTTTAGATTCGCATGACTATGAAATTTTTTTATGGTACAGACAAAAACCTTTTGTCCGGAAATTGAGCTTGTTGAGGATTTCTTCTGATGTTAAAAAAAAGTTAAGTAAAAGTTAAGGACTTGGTTTCGAATATTGTCCTTAGAATGGCATACATTTTAATAAACAATTGGCACAAAAGTGAGAAACGAGAAAATGAGCTTTCATAATAATTGTGGAAATATTGTCATTCCTACTTAGATTTAATATAGTTAGTTTAACTGATTTTACTAACGAAAATGGTTTATTATGAAATGTTATTTGGTCACCGTACTAAATGGCTTAAAGGAATTATAAAATGCGTTAATATTGATTCCCTCGCTTCCATCTTTAGAAAATCAAATGAAATGTGCACAATAAAATAACTAATTAAGTATTTAATCACTTTAACAAATTGAAAACCTCGAGGTTGTCAGCATTACGGCGCCCGGGGCAAGCGTAGAGTAGTCAACCGCTCCAGCGGCAGCGCGGCGTTGCCACTTCGAATGCCGCGGCCTTTGTTAGAGGCGGCTATGCAAACTGCCAACTCCTGGTCACCAAGCGTGACTGCAATGCCAGATTCACTAAGATTTTCCAACAGAATTTGTGGTGCTGTAAGGAAGACTATGCACTTACCAACATCAAGTTTGAAACCATTCTTGTCTGACCATTCAGCAATAGCTTTCATATCAGCATTAATCAAATCAATTGTTGTGTCTCATCAGGTCTATATGATAAGTGCAACTGGCAGTCATCAGCATACAGATGTGCTGAACAACTTATACACCTGGGCAAATCAGATGTGAACATATCGAACAACACGGGGCCTAAACGACTGCCACAGATCAGTCAATCTATATTCATATTCATATTCATTCTTTATTTACATATTCATTTGTTTACATAGTCATGTAACAAATATCATGTATCATCATACTACTAACACAAAAATAACATTATCTTTAAAATATAACCTAGGAAGGCGAAACTTAAACCAATTAGTAGAACAAAATAACAAAAAAAAATTTTTTTACTAAAATTATCTATATATAAATAACATTCTGTTTACTGATCTCGAAACAAGTCCTTGTCATGACGGCAGAAATTCTGCAATTGAATAAAAAGCTTGGTCTAAAAGAAAGTTTTTTAAGTTTTTTTTTGAAAAGTGAAAAGGAAGTTTGATGTTTTAAATGAATCGGTAGTCTGTTGAAAAATTGAATACCCTTGTAAAATGGACTTCTTTCATACGCTGCTGTTCTGTCAATACTGCTTGAGAAGTGTACTTCAAACAATCTGAATCCTGGGACTTTATTATCACAGAAACATCATCAGTGAACATACTGATGTGACATTCTTCTCCATCACAATGGAGATCATTGATGTAGATCAGAAACATGATGGGAGAGAGAACACAGCCCTGCAGGACTCCTCTTTGAGTCAATTTGTATGACGATGAATATGGACCTTTGTCACTTCCAATTGTGAGCTTTTGGAATCTGTCAGATAGAAACGAAATTAACCATCTCAAAGCCAAGCCCCTTACTCCATAATACTCCAGCTTACTCAAAAGAATCTGATGGTCTACTCAATCGAAAGCCTTGGATAAGTCGCAGAAGACCCCTAGCGTCCTCTGCGACTCATCCAAGGATTGCAATATTTGGTAATCCCAGCCATCATTCCAAAAACAGATCCTTAACAGACAGATTCCTAACCATGTTTCGCTATGTCCCTGTCATTGATCATATAGTACAGTATTTTTTGTTTTTGTAGTGTTAGTGTAATGTACTTTGTTGTGACTGCAAGTCTTTGTTAGTGTTTTCAAGTCAAGTATTTTTTGTTTGCGTCATGTTAGTGTGATGTACTTTGTTGGAATATGACTCTCTTTAAGAATGTTTTCAAAACAAGTAAATTAATATACACTTAATTTAAAGATTGCTGCTGAAGATGAGGGGTCAAGCCCTCGAAACACGTCCAGCACAATAATAAATTAAGAATTGTGATATCTGCAGGCATTACGTAAATAATAGTTTGGATAGGAATAATGGCTGGCATAGCACTACATTCTTAAGGTCATCCTGCATGCCAATTGTCTCAATTTGACTCGAGATAACCACCATGGAAGGGAAACCGGGTATGGACACAAATAATTTACCAGCTCACAGAACTGCACTATTTGCCAAAAAACCATCTTATGCTGGAGCTAAGCTGTTCAACACTCTCCCAACCCAACTCAAGCAATTGGAAGAAAGCAAGTTGAAAAGAAGACTGTGTTGCTGGCTTATGGAGGAGTCGATCTACACCATTGGCGAGTTTCTCTGGCGATTTACACCAGGGCAAATGAACTCTGAATTCCTTTCAAGTATTGTTTTTTATTTTTTATTGTATGACACCTGTTCTAAACTTGATGTTTATGAATAACGTTTTCTATATTCTGTATTCAGTACTCTGGATACATTTAAAAGGTATTACGACTCTTTGAATATTGAAAAAATTAATTAGGAAACATGTGAGCCTTACTTGCGAATAATGTACTTGGTGAGACCACTAGTGATGTAGAGTTTCTTCCAGTAGGGGATGAGGGGGGCGACAGACCGGAGCTGGGGTCGGACGCCAGGGCGGAGGCCGGGATTGGCCAGGAGCTTGGTGGTGTCCTTGAGGAACGCCATATAGCTCTGAGCACTCAGCTGGGACACGTTGTGTTCCGACGAGAGGTACTTGTGTGGTGACTGAAAACACCACGGGCTGAGGAACAGGCTCGCAGTATCTATAACAAAACAACAACATTGACTTTGTGGTGAAAGAGAGGTACTTGTGTGGCGAATGGAAACACTACGGGCTGAGGAACAGGCTGGCAGTATCTACAACAAAACAACAACATAGACTTTGTGGTGAACGAGAGGTACTTGTGTGGCGAATGGAAACACCACGGGCTGAGGAACAGGCTGGCAGTATCTACAACAAAACAACAACATTGACTTTGTGGTGAACGAGAGGTACTTGTGTGGCGAATGGAAACACCACTGGCTGAGGAACAGGCTGGCAGTATCTTCAACAAAACAACAACATTGACTTTGTGGTGAACGAGAGGTACTTGTGTGGCAAATGGAAACACCACTGGCTGAGGAACAGGCTGGCAGTATCTTCAACAAAACAACAACATTGACTTTGTGGTGGACGAGAGGTACTTGTGTGGCGAATGGAAACACCACTGGCTGAGGAACAGGCTGGCAGTATCTTCAACAAAACAACAACATTGACTTTGTGGTGAACGAGAGGTACTTGTGTGGCAAATGGAAACACCACTGGCTGAGGAACAGGCTGGCAGTATCTTCAACAAAACAACAACATTGACTTTGTGGTGGACGAGAGGTACTTGTGTGGCGAATGGAAACACCACGGGCTGAGGAACAGGCTCGCAGTTTCTATAACAAAACAACAACATTGACTTTGTGGTGAAAGAGAGGTACTTGTGTGGCGAATGGAAACACCACAGGCTGAGGAACAGGCTGGCATTATCTACAACAAAACAACAACATTGACTTTGTGGTGAACGAGAGGTACTTGTGTGGCGAATGGAAACACCACGGACTGAGGAAAAGGCTAGCATTATCTACAACAAAACAACAATGACTTTGTGGTGAACGAGAGGTACTTGTGTGGCGAATGGAAACACCACTGGCTGAGGAACAGGCTGGCAGTATCTTCAACAAAACAACAACATTGACTTTGTGGTGAACGAGAGGTACTTGTGTGGCGAATGGAAACACCACGGGCTGAGGAACAGGCTGGCAGTATCTACAACAAAACAACAACATTGACTTTGTGGTGAACGAGAGGTACCTGTGTGGCGAATGGAAACACCACGGGCTGAGGAACAGGCTGGCAGTATCTACAACAAAACAACAACATTGACTTTGTGGTGAACGAGAGGTACCTGTGTGGCGAATGGAAACACCACGGGCTGAGGAACAGGCTGGCATTATCTACAACAAAACAACAATGACTTTGTGGTGAACGAGAGGTACTTGTGTGGCGAATGGAAACACCACGGGCTGAGGAACAGGCTGGCATTATCTATAACAAAACAACAACATTGACTTTGTGGTGAACGAGAGGTACTTGTGTGGCGAATGGAAACACTACGGGCTGAGGAACAGGCTGGCAGTATCTTCAACAAAACAATAACATTGACTTGGTGGAGTCCTTGAGGGATGCCATGTAGGTTGTGTTCCGACGAGAGGTACTTGTGTGGCCACTGGAAACACCACAGGCTGAGGAACAGGCTGGCCGTATCTAAGAGAACAATAATTGAAGGGGTCCTCTAGAAAATATTACAAGCAACAAAATTTTTAAATTGGTGATGTTCTGTGGAAATGGTTCTAAATGGAGCTACACCGTGGTATTTTTTTATTTATTCATTATTTGTTACATCATTTACATTTCACATGCACAGCATACGTAAATATATAACACGTCAATCATCTAAAATAAATGAAAATACAATAATCTTAAAGCTAAACAAAAATTTTAGAATAAAACTAAAGATATTATTAAGAATCCAAATTACAGTTACTGAAACCAACAAAAACGACCCGATGACACCAGTATTTAGACCAATACAAAACCTAATTTAAACTTTGAATAAATTCCTCTATGTTATAAGGACAAAATTGAAGTAAGATATTTTTAAGTTTGGTTCTAAATCCTTTGACGCTGTTTATGCAAGTTATTTCATTTGGCAAAATGTTAAAAATCTTTATACCAATATTAAAAAGGTCCTCGCTCAAGCATTGTGAGGTGGTGACAAGGAAATTGAAATTTATTTTTATGACGTGTGTTACGATTATGTTTGAAATTTTGATCTAGAAAAGCATATTCATTCTTTTTTATGAAAACTAGTAATTCGAGAATATAAAGGGCTGGAAAAGTCAATATTTGGCTGTTAAGTATATTTGGTTTTGAAGATATCTCAGTTGGCAGCCTTGACTTTGTCTATCAAAGTTGGTGCATTTGAAATTTCTCCCTGGAAAGATCTTAGTACCTGCATAATTTTACCGGGCAATCCGCTTTCAACAAAAGAATGCTACTGGGACATTCATACGACACATCCCAATCACAAGCACTGATAAAAAGTTGAGGAAAATAAGGAAAAATTCTAGACTGCCATGTTGTCTAGTGGAATAGTTTACCCCTAACTGTGTGACGTGTACGAAACCCCTCTGTTGGCTGTCAACTAAGGAGTCCTGTAAACGATCACATTGGGAACGTAGCTTCAACAAATACGAGACATGTTTGCTGACAATGAAATGAATTTAATCTCAGGCTAACAAAATGTTCATTACATATATTTACTTTACAAAAAAAGATCTTAATACAATGAAAACTCAAAAAGACAACAATCATTACTTACTACTTTTATGAGTTAGAAACAAGCTAAATATGTTAAAAAGGACAAATTCAATTAAAGATAATTCAAAGGGTGAGCAGCCTGGAATTTTGTATGAATATATAGACCTACACTTTAAACTGTAAGAACTGAAAAACTAAGATTACTTACGTGGGCCCTGGCCTGATGGGCCACGAGCCCTGAGGCCCCTCGGTCCTCCAACAAACACCCAAAACTCCCTCCTAAGCAAATGACCCCATCCTCTTGTTACCTGACCTACTTAAAGCCTGAGCTGTCAGTCAGTCTGCATAACAAGAGTCTGTTTAAGAGGGCTCTAAAGGTTCGTGGCCACAGAGGAGTACAACGATCTGTGTCCACCACAGCTCCTCGTAGTTTCAATTTTCACCAGTGGCCGCGCTAGGTGAGCTACCCTCAGACCGGTTTTACGCATTGCTGCCAACTGTTAGGGAGTCCATGAATTCGTGGGGAAGTTGAACGAACGAACGAACAACGCCAATTCCCGATACCGCTGGTGGCAGGGTTTTGTCTTACTTTCACCTCATTGCTTCTATGTTCCTTCGAAATTCTCTTTGAGAATCTGATTTAGTCCCAAACTCAAACTGGTTATCACGACCACTTTGAATTGATAAAAATATATAAACTCTAATATACTTTGTATTGAAATGTATGAATGCATCATGTTGTATAAGGGATGAAGAAAAACAAATTATTGTGAAGTAAAAACCCGACTGTATTACATATAGATTTTGTACTCAATGTACAGTAAAATGGAACAGAATTTTTCATATTAGACTACAACATTTTAACTTAACTGTTAACATGAAAAGTAACCCGAGTGTAACAATCACTAAAAACATATGACTAAATACACACCAAGTTTTCACACGTGTATACAATTAAAGACAAATATATTTACAAACAAGCATGAATTACTGATTAAGGGGATCCGCCACCGATAATTCGGTATTTATTTATTTTTTGTCAAATTTTGGTTTTTATTTTTTTTAGATAGAACATGTATTTCTGAACTTGTATACAAAATTTTGGGCGAATTTGAGCAGTTTTTCATATTTAAAAAATTATTATTCGAAAATTGGTATTCCGAAGGTAGGTAAGTTTACTTAGTGCATCTGTGTCAGCTCAACTTTTGTAAGCCGATTCCCGAAAATTGTGTTTTCCCGCGTTTTTTAGCACAAATTGTTGAATAACTTTTTTACTACAAGAGACAATTGACTGACATTTTTACCAGTGTATCTTCATACTGTATTGATGATTTGTTGGTATAGAGAGCTTTGTACAGTAATTTTTTCATAGGTAAAAAATGTTTATTTGAAAATAATAAAATGAAAAATATTGTTTTTTACGTAAACGTGTATAAATAATTTCCTATTTGTGTTACACTAGTTAAAATACCGGGGAATATTCCTATGATTACAATATACAAATTAAAAAAAATTATTAAAATCCATCCAAAAATAAAAACGTTATTCAAAAGTTTTTAAAATTAAAAAAAAACGTAAAAAAACTAAAAAAAAATTAAATAAAACGTAATAAAAGGGAAAAAATGGAGTTGTTATATATATATTTATTCTTTTTAGGTTAATTTGAACCAGTTTTGGTAGTCAAACTTTTATTTATCCAAAAAAATCAAAAAATATCCCGTATTGGTGGCGGATCCCCTTAACTGCTGCAACATATACTCTTTAACGGATATATATGACCTAAATGACGTATAAATGCCAACAAAATTACCTATAAACTTTAGGAATTTTTAAAAGTCGAAAAGCCTATCGCTAGAACGTACTAAAAGCAAGCATCAGATATGTACAAAAAATACAGCAATGTTTAAAACCACGCTGCAATATAGTTAAAAAATACTAAATAAAAAAACATTGTAGATGAAAAGTAATAACAAACGACTTATTTGAAACGTTGTATGGAAACAAATATTATATGTTTAAAAATGGAAAAGGAACACTGATTGGCAAAAATGAGTAAACAACGCTCGAAATATATAACATAAAGAAAAACAATTAAGAGATCATCTCATTGCAAGAGCATACAATTAAGTAAAGCATCAACTAAGTACAAAGAATACAGCAATGTTTAAAACCGGGCTATAATACAGAAAAAATTCTAAATAAAAAATATTGTAGATGAAAAGTAATTAATAATACTAGGTGAACCCGTGTGAATTCGCACGATTTAATTAAATTATAAATGATCGGCTGCCTTCTATGCACACATCTACTGTAAATCAATCTACTGTAAAAATAGGTTTTCGGAACGATGTAGCGTGCTGAAAGTGTCTCTAATAGGCACTCATTAGGATGCGTATTGCAGCATTGTAAGCGATGTTCGTTGTGCACTTCCTTCAAATAGAAAATATGGAAAAAGCATCAGGTCAGCCATTAGGTCGAGGCAAAATTGAAGAATATGTACTCTTCTAAGTGGCTTATCTTTCGGGTAAACAATCAAGTTACGCTCACACTTGGTGTATTAACCTAAAAATCGATATTTTTGACCCGATTCGACTAAAATGCCCGTAGTGTAAAATTTACTCCAGCGACTTGAGGTCCTTTTTCACTTTCCGCATCACAAGGCTATTTTAAATCCCACACAGCTGATCAGATTCGCTTCTGTCAAACACAGTTTATTTTATAATAAGTTTTTCGCACTTTTTTCATGTTATATTGCCTAAATTAAAAATCTAAAGATGCTTTCGGGAATCTGCACATAGAGACGCGTGTTTTGATGTATAATATGTGGGGGGTAAGTCTTAAAATAAAAAAGCCTAATCGTATCAAAGTTTTCATGTAGCGTATTAATAATATAGATAACGATTTATTTAAAAAGTTATCGGGAAACAAATTTATTTTTAAATCTACAAAAAGGACACTGACTGGCCAAAATTGTGACACGACGCTCGAAATATACAACATAAAGAAAAACAATTAAGAGATAATCTCTTTGTAAGAACATTCAATTAAGTAAAGCATCAACTATGTACAAAGAATACAGAAATGTTTAAAACCGGGCTAAAATATAGCAAAAATACCCCCGTTGCAGCAGACCTGCATACTCAGCGAATTTCAAATGCAAAACAACATATCTCAATCCAACATAGCGAGATTTGACATGTTTTTGTAAGCTCCATAAGAATAACATGGGGAATGAGTATGCAGGTGTGCTGCTACAGGTATATTAAAACTGGGTGGTTTTAATTCAATATTTAGTAGATCTGAACTAGAAGAAGCTATTTACCAAGTTTTATTGAGATATGTTGAGAAATAAGCGAGATATAGAATTTTACTTATTTCCCAT
Source organism: Flexamia atlantica (assembly GCA_035578135.1). Lineage (NCBI taxonomy): Eukaryota > Metazoa > Arthropoda > Insecta > Hemiptera > Cicadellidae > Flexamia > Flexamia atlantica. The sequence continues at coordinate 37,480,867 of JAQJVK010000007.1, forward strand.
AAGGTTAACATTGGGACAACGTACTGTGTTTACCACTTTCAATATCTCGGTAACCTATGGACATAGAGCAGTGTTTCAAAATACCAAATTGTTTGTTTTTTTGAGCTGAATTCAATGGTGCCCACAAAAATTCGATAAATTTTATTTTTCTATGTAAAAAATTCAAAAAACCCATTTTTGGGGGGTTTATCCCCCTTTCCCCCCCCTTCCGGTGGTCCGATCGGGCTGGTTCACGAACTCGTCCAATTGATTACCACTTTACACGTCCGTACCAAATTTCATAAAGATCGGACCATTTTTGCAGCCGCTATCGTGCTAACAGACACATAGATATATATATATATAAATTCAAACGAATAGTGTTTTTTGCTTCTGGGGGCCCCAAAACGAAAAATTATAGTGGTCCCGAGCTTAAGTCTTACCATGAGACCTACGGTAATAGCTTCTTCCCTATAGGGGAAATTCGCTAATACTAAATAAAAATATTGTAGATGAAAAGTAATTAATAATATAACGATTTATTTGGAAAGTTGTCGGGAAACAAATTTATTTTTAAATCTACAAAAAGGCACTGATTGGCAAAAATGGTGACTCAATGCTCGAAATACACAACATAAACCAAAAACAAAAAAGCAACTAAACCTCATCACTAGAGCGTACAATTGAAGCATCAAATATGTGCAACAAAATAAAGTAATATTTCAAAGCGGGCATAATATAAATTAAAATTTACTGAATAAATAACATATTATATATAACAAGTCATTAAACAATTAAAATTGGATCATTGAATAACACTCATATTCTGTGCAGTTCAAGTTGGCCGGTGGACCCGGGACTACGTGAGGGCACCCCTGTAATCCCTCGCCACTTCCGGCGGGGCTGTCCGCTGCCTAGACGATGAATCACCAACAATAATGGTACATAACAATGGCTGTGTTTATACAATGGTACACTTTTTTAACAGAATAATAATTTAAAATTGTTTAAATCATGTTTCAAATCTACTAAAAAAGTTATGAAAAGTGATATAAAATTCGACCTAGTATTATAGCATTTGATTTCATGTTTATAAACGAACAAATCTGGTAATAAGTCTATCTGGGTCGAATTTTATATCACTTTTCATAAATTTTTTAGTATATTTCAAGTATGCTTTTAAAAATGTTAAATTATTATTCTGTAAAAAAGGTGTACCATTTTATAAACACAGCCAGTATGTGACTCATCGCCTAAGCAGCGGACAGCCCCGCCGGACGTGGCGAGGGATTACAGGGGTGGCCTCAGGTAGTCCCGGGTCCACCGGCCAACTTGAACTGGACAGAATAAAATAAAACTGTATAAATAAACACAACTGTAAATAATATAAAAAATAGCGGTCGCAAAATGGTCCGATTGGAATGAAATTTGATATAGATGACATCTAATGTATAAGTTTTTTAGTAGTCTTAAATCCCCAATAATATGTCTATTTTTGTGGCAGCAAACCTGAATATTCATTCCCCATGTTATCCCAATGGGAAATAAAACAAATTCTATATCTTTCTTATTTCTTAACATAATATGTTAAAATATACTATTATGATAAAACTTGGAATATGGCTCTTCTAGTTCATATCTATTAAATACTATATTTAATTAAAACCACCCAGTTAACATACCTGTTACAGCAAACCTGCATACTCATTCTCCATGTTATTCTTATGGAGCTTACAAAAAACATGTCATGGATTGAAATGTGTTAATTTGTATTTGAAATTCGCTGAGTATGCAGGTCTGCTGCAACGGGGGTATTTATATTAATAACAGATATGTGTGTGTCTTTGTTTCGTGACCATCTAATTTAAACCTGCGGTCAGGCCATTAGAGCATTGATGCAGGTAAATATGCATTGATCGTGTGCGCAAAACGAGTATGCCCGTCAGCCTTGCCAACTACAAAAGGCGACAGTGCGGTGTGGCCAGGGGAAGGCAGGGGCGGCGTATGTCAAAAGGATTATTACGATGCCGAAAAGCTTTTGAGTGACGGGTTGTAAAACTGCACCGCTCCCTTATAATCAATTTGTATCTATATTTGAACTAAGTATCTTTCTCGCATAAAATCGATATTTTTGAGTTGTAATTGAAGTAAACATTCTAATTCGCCAACATTTTGGGAATTTATAGCCGTAACAATGTCAATTATATTTTACATTAAAATCTAAATTGTTTGGGTGTATTTTTTATCCAGGAATAGTGTGTAAAATAATATTGTCATCTGTGCTGTACTTACATTTCGCGCTGGTTAAAAGAATCAGCAAAAATGGTCGTGATCGTGATTATGCGACTTTTCTTACATTACAATGTTATATCGTTATATCATAGATAAAATATACCCAGCAGGGTATATTTTATCTATGGTTATATCCTCCAAATTATTCGGGGGGCGGCTGCCCCCCTCCTTGCCGCATTACGCCCATGGAAAACCTCTAATACAGTAATGACTTTGAATAGCTGTGTAACAACTTATAAGTTACGATATTTCAGAAACTATCCACAGCACCTCAATAGTGATTGCAAACTTTAAAATCCTGCGATTATTGAAGTTATACTTTTTGTTGTAAAATTAACTGGATTAAACAAATTATTGTTAAGGAAGGTCTAATTTGGTTCAAATTTTGGTGTACAGTATCCCAATCAATGAGGTTTAATTATTTTTGATTTGATAGCATATTCTCTGAATGGTTAAAGACCGGTTATAATGTCATTTTAAATTTGATTTACCCATATATCAAGAATGACGAAATGGTGTGATGGACAAATTGTATCTTTAGAGTCATTGGATTCAAGGACACAGACACAGAGAACCCTCCCCGCTTCCTTCCCTTTCCTGGGATTCACGCCCGCCCGATGTCTCAATGGGCAGAGAAACAGGTTGGCGACACTGACGAATGTCTCCTCGGCGGTCGTAGTTCCATCAACGCTCGCCAGGGCGTCCTCTGTACGGGGGTGTTTTGAGAAGCACTTTTCAGAAATAACCCTCAGAAATTACTCGATTTACGAGGTAACTATTTGTTTTTTTGAAGTCCTACCCAGCGGGAAATCATCTCGAATATCTAATAAAGGGTTTAAAACAAAAACAACTTTCGCATTTTATTTTAAATGTTATGGTTTATGTAGAATAAAATGACCAATTTTCACTAAGTTTAACCCTGAATAAAATATGTCTAATAATAATTAAATACCCTAAAAAAAGTTTTATCTCCTAGTCCATTTAATGAAAAACATGTTCTCGTTCACCGGAGGTCGCTAGGTGTTTTAATAATCTCAGAATATTAGTAATACAGAGATGTGTTTTTCAGCCGCTTGGCAAAGGTTTAGAGCCCTCTTAATAATAATTCCAGTCTACTCACATAACATGCTCAAATAATTCCTCTTTACAAAGGTCAAACCACCCAACCATCACATCCCCCAACTACGGGAGATGATGTCCTCAGCGTCTCCCACAAATAAGGTAAATACCCAATTTAATGAAAAACCCCGATTTAAATAGAAAAAACCTGAATAAAAAAAGAAATAAAAAGAGAAAAGGTTTTGTCTGGAAGGATGGTTTGACCTTTTGTCTTGGAAAGGTGGTTTGACCTTTTGTCTACAAAGGTCAAACCACCCAATCATCACAACAGCGCTTGCACAACCTTAAACTTTCATATCAGATAGAGCACGAATAAAAACAATTCAAAGCCACCTAAACAAACACAAAAGCGACATACCTTGAGAAGCGAGTTGTCTGAAGTTGCGACAAAGCCTGGGTGGGTTGGGGGCCAGGTCGAGTCTATGGTAGGCCAGTGCGACGGGGGCGGGGGGCGGGGCAGCGGAGCCCCAGCGCACTGTGCGGCGGGGGCCCTTGCTGCTGACAATCACTATGTACGGGGCTCTCGACAAGTGCTGCCAACTGTATGTTACCTGGAAATCATTACGATCGACATTAACAAAACAGCATAAAATCTCTTAAAAACCTTTTAAGGCAGATTAACATAATTTAGTACGATTACAATACTCTCTCTTATCCAGACCCCTCGGAACCAAGGCCTCAACAGATAACAAGTTTTCCGGTTAAACTGAAGTTTACCACAGAGAAGAAATAAGCAGAGGTCCCATTCATATGGCAATAGTGTTTCGGGTAACTGCGTAACACCAGGAAGTAAAACAATAGGGAGACAATAGACTTCCGGGCGCCCCCCTACCCCCCGCGCCCACTCTACGGCACTGTGTGACACATATTTAGCGCAACATTAGATGCGACCTCTGTCTTATTTCTTCTCTGTGAGTTTACTAAAGTAATAATCAAATTCAAACAATAAAAATTTTATATTTTACAATAATTTGTATGTTATTATTGCCTGTTATTATTTGGATGTTTCGCTGTAAAATATAAAATTTTAGTAACTATAGGTCAGAGCACCAGGACCAGGATGGCGGCGAATAACACAGAAAATCGTGCCGCCGCGAACGTGTTAAAAACCTTTTAAGGCAGACAACGTAATTTAGTACCGTTACGATTACAGTAGACTCACTCTTATCCCGACCCCTTAGAACCAAGGCCTGAACAGATAACTTGTTTTCCAGTAAAATCGAAGTTTACTAAAGTATTAATCAAATTCAAACAATAACAATTTTATATTTTACAATAATTTGTATGTTATTATTGCCTGTTATTGTTTGGATGTTTCGCTGTATATAACAGAAAAACTGTTGTAAAATATTAAATTTTAAATTTTACACAGGTATTTTCGATATTGTTCCTCAATCACTCAAAAAATAACTTATTGAACTTAAATTAAAGAAGTATTTAGAAACGTCATTACTAGTCTCAAATATTTTTCCACAAGAATCGTCAATACAGTACTGTCCATTTTCTGCCGATCATGTCCGGTTAAACCAACGCTTGGATTAAAATTGGCCGGTTACAAAGACGTTACTTCAGCCAAGAGTAGTCCGCTTAAAAGTTGTCCTCATAAGAGGGAGTCTATTATAGTTATGAAAAAGTTAGCTAGACAATACATATTAGGGGTGGGCGAGTAGTGGATTTTGAAGTCGAGTCGAGCATTAAGCCAAATACTCAAGTATCGAGTCGAGTCGAGTCGAGTAGTTGTGAAAAGTAATAAAATCTTCATTTTTTAAAAGTATTTATCTCTTTGAATTACAGTTAATTAAAATCTTTCTTCAATTTTACTTATAAAATTGGTCTAATTTATTTAAGCTTATGTTTTTATATTTTTCTTGAAAGAATAAAACTCTGATATTCTAATACCCTACATTGCATAAACCCTACTTTTAAATGAATAATTTGACTATGCTAAATCACTCAAAATAACAAATCACTTAATGTAACAAGATCATAAAATAAATTTATGAAGAATATGCAAAGTTGTAAAATTTAAGGAGTAATAAGATTTAATTATTAGCATATTATCTTAACAGTCAAAAACATTTATATTTTTCCTAAAAATAATTGTTGGCCCTCATTAAAACCTCAGACAAGAAATTGTGCAAGAAAGAATTAAAAACATCAAGGAGGAGAGCTATGCCTATGCCCAGTTATTTGTTTACTTCTCTAAACCCAACCCCACCCCCTTGCCTGACTGCTGATCTATTGTTTTTAGCGAATTTCCCCTATAGGGAAGAAGCTATTACCGTAGGTCTCATGGTAAGACCTAAGCCCGAGACCATGATAACTGTTCGTTTTGGGGCCACCAGAAGCAAAAAACACCACTCGTTCGAATTTTTATATATATATCTATCTATCTATCTATCTATCTATCTATATATACATATATATATGTGTCTGTAAGCACGATAGCGGCCGTAAATATGGTCCGATCTTAATGAAATTTGGTACAGAGATGTAAAGTGGTAATCGATTGGACGAGTTCGTGAACCAGCCCGATCGGACCATCGGAAGGGGGGTAAAGGGGGATAAACCCCCCCAAAAATGGGTTTTTTGAGTTTTTTACATAGAAAAATAAAATTAATCAAATTTTTGTTGGCACCATTGAATTCAGCTCAAAAAAACAAACAATTTAGTATCTTGAATCATTGCTCTATCTCCATTGGTTACCGAGATATTGAAAGTGGTAAACACAGTACGTTGTCCCAATGTTAACCTTATGGGGAATAAGTAAAATTCTATATCTCGCTTATTTCTCAACATATCTTAATAAAACTTGGTTTGTGGCTTCATCTAGATGAGATCTAATGTATTTTAGTCTAAAACCCCCGAAATTTCCATTTTTGAGGCAGCAAACCTGCATAATCATTCCCCATGTTATCCTTATGGGAAATAAAAAAATTCTATATCTTACTTATTTTTTAACATTTCTTGATAAAACCTGGTACATGGCTTCTTCTAGTCAAGATCTACTAAATAATGAATTAAAACCAACCAGTTTTAACATACCTGTTGCAGCTAACCTGCATACTCATCCCCCATGTTATTCTTATGGAGATTACAAAACATGACAAATTTCATGTTATGACATTGGATTGAATTATGTTCTTTTGCACATGAAATTCGCTTAGTATGCAGGTCTGCTGCAACGGGTGTATTCTAACATCCAATCACTTGAGCATGAGTGTCATAGTTGCAACCAGATAAGAATAAGATATCCCCCCAATACAAAAATTACAAAACCTTAACTAATTGTTTTATGAAGTCCATTTTACCCATTAAGTCCACAGTTTTCTTTTCATTTTTACAAATCAAATGAGACAGAAATGAAGGCTGTGTATCATTCAAAAGATAAAATATTATTACAAATTTGAAGTTGTTAAGAGTAAGGTCAGAGCTAAATATAGCTGTAAGTTTTCAATTTCCGAATTCTGAGAGGTCATTTTCAATTTCTCAGAATCTGGTATTTCTAGATAACTGTCAAAATCCATTCTCCTATGAGGCAATGAAATGTTGTCGAGGTTATTGTTATGAAAAACTCGTGGACGGCTGCGAAAAATTATAGAGCATATCTGTCGGTCGCGGATAAACGGCAGATGTAGCTTTTCAAAACTCGCGATCGCCGAAAATCGGCAAATTTAGCGTTCCTAAAGTCGCGGTCGGCCGCGAAATACGACCACGCGTATTTGCCGATCGCCGAAAATCGGCAAATGTAGCGTTGCTATAGTCGCGGTCGGCCGCGAAATACGAGCGCGCGTATTGCTGATTGCCGAAAATCGGCAAATGTAGCCGTGAAAAGTCGCGGTCAGCCGCGAAAAACGATCGCGTGTATTTGCCGATCGTAAATAGACGAAATGCAACTTTGCGAAACTAGCGATCGGCCGTAAAAAACAGTCGCGTGTATTTGCCGGCCATAAATGAACAGAAAATACTGCTTATTGTGAAACTAGCGAGCGGCCGCGATGAACAATCTGCCGATTGCGGTTATCGGCACAAGTAGCTTTGCGTAACTCGCGATCTATTGTAAAATTTGATCGCACAAACGTAAATCGCACGTAAACTCGGCCGCCGCATAAACGGCGGGAGTAACTACTACTCGACTCGATTGAGTCGAGTAGATGGAACTACTCGACTCGACCTCGAGTAGTAGCAACTACTCGAGTAATTACTCGACTGTCGAGTACTCGCCCACCCCTAATACATATGAATAAAACAATTGAACTCTTACTTTTAGAACAACAGTTTTGTTCTTATTTACTTACACTATGACCAAATTTAAAACTAGCCTGAAACTACTTAAACAAATTTTCAACATTTACAGTACTAACAATTTGCCGATTGTCAAGTTGCCGTTTATCGGCGATCGGCAAATATGCGCGATCGTATTTCATGGCCCATTGTGAGTTTCGCAGAGCAACATCTGTCGTTTATCTGAGTTTGACAGATACATGCCATCGTTTTTTGTGACCGTTCACAAGTTTTTCAAATGATATTTTCAATATTCCATGACCTCATAGAAGAAAGGATGTTGACAGTGAATCTAGAAATGTGACTACTTAGAATTAAAAAATTATTGAAACTTTCAGCTTTATTTAGCTCTGATCTTGCACTTGTACAACTTCAATATAATTGTTATTCATAGTTTAGCTTTTCAACGTCCCACAAACTTAATTTCTCTCTATTTTGATTTTTAAAATTTGGGAAACTTTGTGAAATTATGTGATTTGTTATTCCAAGAGGTTTAGTATATTCGCTGTAAAATAATCTTAAGAATTACAGTATGTTATTTTTTTAAAGAAAAGCATAAAATGACTAATCAAAAGCAGATCAATTTGACAAGTGAATTCGATGAAATATTTTAATCAATTGTAATTGAACAACTTTATTACTTTAAAAAAATATGAATATTTCATTGCTTTTCACAAAAAACTACTAAACTCGACTCGACCTAATACTTGAGTAGTAGTTGGCTTGATACTCGACTCAAAATAAAAATCCACAACTCTCCCACCCCTAGTTATAATTGCTGTATAGTAAGAGGGCATGTCCTGTAATGTAAGGTAAATGCATTGGTGGTAGACAGTTTAAGAAACCATGTGATTTGAACCTATGGTTTCATAAAAATAGGAATTAAACTTATATTATTTATTTTAAGAGATTATAAATATAGTTCGGTATCCAAAATAATAGTAATTCAGAAGTATTTAATATTTTTTCGGTTAAATTATTCATATTTCAACCCCTGTCCATATTCCAGTGCCCTAAACTAATATGATTATAAACCCACCGTCATTAAAACCTCTATTTTTAGGGTATAAATCATCAAAATAATGTATTTGTATGAAATACTGAACTCAATCATTTATACTACAAACAAATAACGCTAAAATTACAAAACCAAACTTACTTCCTTAACGATTCTGTTAAAAAGAAATCCGAAAAGTGATGTTTTTGGGTAGTAAAGACTTTGAACAACTACAATTTTTTTTGTATGATCTAAACGATACTGCTTTTTTTTACACACCAAGAATAAACATATTTTCTCCAAAAAAATTGATGTGATTGAAAAATTATAAGGGAACTGCATTATAAGGCAACTATATCAGGTACTACAGTACTCTCAGCTACTTTTCCATTTATCTCATCACTTGAAATAAAATAAAATGAAATATAACTAAGTTAAGTACCTGGTCTTTACTGAGTTTCCAAATTCCACTGGTATTTTGGAAAATGACATTTCTGACCCTTGCGAATGCTTGGGAGATTTCGAAGTTGCCGATGTCCTGAGCGACTGGCTGCTCGTAGAGGAAGTTGGAGGGTGGCTTCAGCAGAGGATGGGCCAGGGCGTAACCTGTCACACAGAGTCATCCGTCAAATTCTAAATTAACCCTTTGAGGTACAAATGTTTTTTATTTCTCAAGTTTTAATTTTAATATGTTTATTTTGACTGTATTTTTGGTGTAATATTTTGGTAATGTCCTTTTTCATTGTCCATATGTATTGTCGATATGTATGCTGAATTAATTACAAAAAAATATAAAAAATGTGTCCTCCTCCTCCTCTATTCAAGGGTAAAAAGAAGCAAAACAGGTGTCCACTGCAATTCCTATTAAACGTACAAAAGCTGTCAGCTTCCACCCAAGCTGGTCATTGTTTATTTTAGGTGGGCCCTCCAACCAACTTTACCACACATTTGCAAGCCTAATAGGGATTACGCATGGTCAGAAATCGAACCCACACACCTCTGAACGACTTCAACGCTAAACTTGTCAGTATATCGCATTAGCCAACAGAGCCATGGTGCCATCGTCGGCCAGGAGAACGACTGGCACATAAAGCCTACAGTCAACCCTAGCAGCAAACAAGTGAACTACTAGGCCAGCCAAGCCCTCACTAACAGCACCTGGCGGTCATAGAAATCTATCACAGAGCTGTTTTGTCAGAGAATGCCAATGTGTTAAATCAAGAACTAGAAGAATACTCATTCTGTATTTTTAAAATTCATGTAACAAAGATTTGTTATTTATTATATTGAATTATTTGGACTTTTCCATTTGGTCGGTGTGAAACCATGGTGAACTCAGCGACATGATTTGTTAATATGAGATAGCACTATAGTCGGATCACATGTTATGTTAGGTGGTAAATTAGAATAAAGAATATTGGAAACATAACAAGGGATATTCTGCTGACTGAATTGATTAGTTTCGGAATTTTAAAGCCAATTTTAATATTGATTCAGTTGGAAAATGATGTTCAATTTCCAAAAAAATGCAATTTTTATTGCAGGTAATAATCAAGGTTAAGTTTTTTAAATAAAACTTTCTTCAAGTTAAAAAAGGAAAATCTTTAAACAGAAGTTGGGTTGGGTATTTTTGGTCTTAAAATTCCTCTGATTATGGATTTCTGAGCAACGGCCAGACGTGCAATGGCTGATACGGAACGCTCCCCCATACTCCAGTGGGGATTGCACGTAGGTGTAATATTCGCTCCTGCAGTGATCCACTGACAGCATACAGGCTTGCTGCAAGAACGCATGTCATTCTTCTTAATCTTTGTTTAACTTGGCAGAAGTCGCACTGAATTGAAAACGCGAAGAGACGCACAGGGTCATTCTGACCAGGTCAACGGCCATATTTCAGTAGGAATTATATTTTGATTTCATAATATCGTAAAAAATTATTATATATTGGATATCTGACCATTTAAATATGCTTAGGATAGTAAAACATAAAATGGCAGACATCGCACTGAATTGAAAACGCGGAGAGACGCACACGGTCATTCTGACTGGGTGTAATAAAACAGCCATATTTCAGTAAGAATTATATTTTAATTTCATAGAATTGTAAAAACATTATAATATATTGAATATCTTACCTTTTAAATATGCTTTAAAAAATGCATATGTAAAATGCTGTCAGACGCATTTTGCCTTATTGACCGGTACTTTCAAAAAATGAGGAGACGCACAGTGTCAAATCGACCAGTACTCGACAAAAGCTGCCACTGGACTGACAGGAGGGGGTGGGGAATGGTGGAAAGAAGGTTCAAGGACCTTCAGGACCTGGCAGACCAACTCCCAACAACAACATGCAACTCCCAATTATCCACGCATGCTACAAAAAGCGAGAAAATACGTATTCACAAAAAACTAGACTAATCTGACAAGTTTTTTTTTAGTACAAAACACACGCAGGCTTTCTCCAAACTCGAGCAGTAGGCTGGCGCGCACTCTAATTTTTTCTCTAATTTAGTTGTTTCCAATGAGTCGTGTGAGGTACAGTTATGGCAGACTCTGCCGCCACCCAAAAAATACAATTTTTACGCAAAAAAGGTTCTGACCCAGTCATTTCGACAGCTATATGTGCTCTCGCAGGTTAATACTTAGGATGAAACCTACCCTGATGGGGCACCCACCTTTGATGTCGACCAGGAAAGCGTAGGAGTTGCCGTGGTCATTGTAGTATAAGAAATCCTCGGTCAGGTCGATCCAGGGGATGTCGATGCCAACGACTCCCAGCAAGGTTCCGTCCACATCCACGGCGCACTGGGCCACACTCACCACCAGCTCCCCTGCGACACACCGATGATAAGGACAGTTTCACACTACAGTAAACTCCCAATTATCCACGCATGCTACAAAAAGCGAGAAAATACGTATTCACAAAAAACTAGACTAATCTGACAAGTTTTTTTTTAGTACAAAACACACGCAGGCTTTCTCCAAACTCGAGCAGTAGGCTGGCGCGCACTCTAATTTTTTCTCCGAATCACCGTACAATATGCAGGTGTTCGCGCCAAGATGGCTGAACACCCCTCCCACCATTGCCCTCCCCTTTATCTCTCGCCTACTCACGTGTCCAAACAAACCCCGCTCATCTGACACTACAGTATTGAGTGAGTGCTGACACTTACCAGTCGAAGTTTATTTTTCATATTTTATCATAATTAGTGGTTGTGTTGCTTGGTTTGGTATTTTTCGTTGCGGATTTGAAATGGCTGAAAAGCAAAAGAAGGTTGTGTTGACGATCCATTATTTAAAGGAACTAGACAATGACGCGTGATTGGCTGAAAAAATTATGCCACGAAAAAATTCGAATGGTTAAGAAACATGTTTCCAAAGTAAGAAACAAAAACGAGTGACCGACATTTTTAAGAGGGTATAGTTATTATTCATGTTTACATTATTTTACCGCTTACTTTATCACATACTGTATTACATAAATTGATTATTAATGTTGAAATTGTTTTCCTCTTTTATTCCCTCCCATTTTCGACACTTTTGCGGATTAACTGCGATTTTCATTATCCGTGGTAGTCGCACCACCTGATTCCGCGGAATATCATGAGTTTACTGTATCTGGTTTTTGTCGGTCCGACAAAAAGTCGGATGTCGGAGAAGTTTTGGTGAAGCAAAAAAATGTAATGAGTAGGGATGTATCGGTACCTAAAGTCGGTTCTCGGTACTACCGGTTCTTTGCAAAAGAACCAGTACCAAGAACCAACATCAAAATGTCGCTACCGGTACTTTGGTACCCACAGTAATCGGCGGGAGTAACTACCGGTTATGTAAGATGATCGATTGCACAGTGCATCGCCACGGGCGTTGCGCCGATGGCAAATGCAGTCACGTACTATTATTGAAAGTCAATAATGTTCCTAAAATAATTTTTGATTCTAAATTTATTTTAATTTTTTTTTACTCTTGATATATTTTTTGTCTCTAATTATTAAAATTGATTGGAAAGGGGTTGTTTTCCATGGTAATTGTAAAATTATAGAAACAAATCTGGAAACTGCTATTTTTCACCTTGGTATTCATTCTTCTGTTCATATAGTAGATTATTTATTTAATCTTAACTGCTAACAGAAGGATAAGTAATAAAATTAATTTCCAGGACTATTCTGGGTTTTGCAGGACACGTGGAAATCATGAATACCTTTCTTGGTGACGTCCCAGAGCGGCAGGAAGAAGACGGGTTCGGAGTGGAGGTCGGAGTGGAGGGGAGAGGAGCAGACGGCCCTCACCACGGCGCCCAGGCTGGAGGTCGAGTTGGCCGAGACTGTGGTGCCACGGACGATCACACCCGCCTGGCAACAACAACTTACAACTCAAAAAACATTAAAAAAGTAGGGTCAAATTAACTTTTCCCCCACCTGCTATGTTTAGACACTTTTTACTCCTTGTAACAAGCGAGTAAAACAATAATTTGTCTCCCAGCGGGACCCATAAGAATGGACATTGAAATCAATAATTAAAAAATTAGGCCGCCTTTAAATTTCCACGCACGCATGCAAATATGTTGCTCCTCAAACAAATGCAGGCACCAGCAGCTGATTTAGTGGCAAGAATAATCAAATAAGATTAACATTTACAACAATCAGCTGTGAGTACATCTAAGAATTAAGCATGTAAGAACGTTGAAACAATTAGCTGATCGCTGGTGCATGCATGGTTAAAGCTGCCCGGTTGCAGGCGCTTTTAGCAGAAAGAAGCAAAATGGATCTTTTATTACTTACTAAGTAAAATAAATTTTTAAGGTCAGGGAATTTATTATTGCAGGTAAGGGAAAAATGTGTGTATTTCGAGAGTACAGCAAATTGCCACCCTCAAGAAAATTTTTTCTTTAAAAGATCAAGCGGGCAAAAAGTATATGTAGCAATGAGGAGATTTTTAAAAGCGAGCTTGAAAACATAAAAATGCTTTGGAGATTAGTGGCTATCCTAAAAAAGTTTTTGAGAAAGCATATGGCAAAGTTTTAAATGAAAATATAGATGACAGTCTTAGCCAAAACGAGCCTGAAAAGCCTATCGCCACAGTATGTATCCCATACGTAAAAAATCTTTCGGAAAAAATAAGGCAGGTCAACTCAAAACATAAAATCAGGACAGTTTTTAAATCTAAAACAACCATAAGAAGTCAAATAACAAAACTGAAACCTTTCAATGAACAACAACGTAATAAAAATGTGGTTTACAAAATATCCTGCTCCTGTGATAAAAATTATATAGGACAGACATCTAGGCCATTGCAAATTCGCATTTCGGAACATGCGAAAAAAGTTAAAAATAATGAGGTTTACGGTTCAAAACTTTGTGAGCATGTTGTTGACACTGGCCACCAAATAAAATGGGATAAAAGTGCTATTTTATACAAAGAACCGGATTGGAAAAAAAGAAATCTAGCTGAGTCTTTATTTATGGCTATTGAACAGCATCCCATCTCACGACCAACTGTTGAAATTAGCCCGGTTTATTTGGACGTGGTGCGAAAGGAGGTAAAGCAATTGAATCATAATGCAAAACAATTGCTATCAGTTCAAGGTCAGGGACTCCCGCCCCTCCTCCCCCACCCCTCACTGGCGATGTGTCACCGGCAGTCGTTAGGCGATCAGCTCGGGTACGGCTCGGTAATTTAATAAATTCTCAAGGTCTCCCTCGATAACGAGAAAAGTTTTTTTAAGTGGTTTCTCGAAACGTCGGGTTTTTCGTTTCGTGGCGTCTATGTGTTTTCGTGTGTGTACGTGTTTTTTGACTGTTATTTTTAATATTGACAAGAGGATTTTACCAACAAAATCTTCACCATAGGACCAAACGCCATAAATAACCTGAAGGTGGTGAGTTGCCCAATAAATGTCCAGCATACCTCAAGAAAATTGTCACCCTTGCAAACTCAGGCGCCGACAATTTCACTCGTGAGACAATATTGTAATTTACTCACTTAACAGACAAATAACTATTATAATATTAACAATGGATGAGAATTCAAATTTGGATGACCATGTACAGAAAATTTTGATCAAAATTAATCCAAGAATGTATTATGGGATCTTTTCCGTTATACGTATACCACTATTCCAAATTTACTCTTCAAGCTTAATTTTTGACCGAGCACCATAAACTAGGTCAAATAATTGTTATTAATGGTTTTAAACTGGAAATTCCTTGTAAGAATATTTTACCTGAGTTTTTTTATCTTATCTACCGTTATCTCTGTCTGGACACGAGAAGCCAGGGACTGGCCATCTGACGGTCCCACTTCCAGTTTGTTAGGTTAGGTAAGGTTAGGTCAGGTAAGGTTAGGCTGGGTTAGGTTAGATTAGGTTAGGTTAGGTTAGGTTACCTAACCTAACCAATCATATCCAAACTTACCAAAATGAAGCTTGAAAAACAAACCCGAAACAGTGGTATACGTATAACGGAAAAGATCTGTATTATGTATTATCAAAGATGTCTTCTTATTGTATTTACAAACATTAAAGAGTATACATTTTTGCCCATGTGCACTCTCATCTTTTATTTGTTATTGCATTACATGGATGAACAAAAAAATAAATATGGATAGCATTTTGAAGTAACAACAACGGGCTATTAGAATAATGCTTAAGCTTAAATGGGATGATTCGGCAAAGAACTTTTTAAAATTTTAAAAACTTCCAAGGTTTTTGGTCAATTTATATTAGAAATCATTCTTGTTGCCACGAAAAGAGCATTAGACTCCAAATCAATTCCGTTATTTCACTCTTATAACTTGAGAAGAAATTAGATAATTCAGCCTCACACGTTAAAATTTGATGAGCAAAAAGCCCTCATATGCAGGTAATGCTTATTTTAAGTATGCACCTGAAAGCATTATACAAGAAATTATTGGACAAAATTTTAGGAATATAATAAGTAGAATATAATAAATTTAGCCCTGTACTCATTGGAACAGTTGTCCACCTCTCACAGTTGATTGTAGGTACATAAATGTTTGTTTGCAGAAAGTTTTTTTTCCAGTTAATTTGTTTAATATCAACACTATTCACTGTACCAGGAAAGTGCACTGTGTTACACTTAGCGCCACAAGATCGCATACAAACCCTCAGTGAGAGTGGTGTAGAGGTCGCCCTTGGCGGTGAGAGTTTGATTATTTGTAATAAAGTCAAAAGTCTTGGAGTCGTTCAGACCACATGACTCACAATATCCAGCGTGCCATCGGCAGGCTGAGGGGTCTGTATAGGTTCAGGGGTTTGTAGCCAGAATCAGTAAAACTTCAGCTCATGCAGTCTTTGGTCCTCTCAACCTTGCTACTGTTAACCGGCCTATGGAAACAGTATCACGATGCATGACGCTCAGAAAATTGAGAAACTAAAAAACACAGCTGTGAGTTTTGTTTTCTCTCCGAGGCGATATGACCATGTGTCGTTGTATCGTGATGCTGTTGACATGCTCCGTATGGGAGACTTATGCGGACTGATGACTAGCTGCAAATCCTTACACTCAAGGAGCCCCAGTACCTGAGTGTGAAACTGCAAGAGAGAGAAGAGATTTCACAGCATGCCAGCCGAGACTGGAAGCTTCACTTCCCCATAGTGAAACTGAAGCTGGGATGGAAAAGTTTTTCCTATTTCGGCCCAAGGTATTTTAATGACCTCCCTGGGACCCTCAAGTCATGCTCCGTTCCTGTTTTTAGGAAAAAAATTAAAGTGATGTATTTAAATGATAGTGTATGAGTTTTGGTTTATTTGTTTATTTTTTAAGGATGTTCTGTGAATGTTTGACTTCAGTTGTCCTGAAAAGCAGTCTGTGACTGAGGAATGCTTGTAAAATAAAGGCATTTTTATTTATTTATTATTATTTACCACGATGTACATAACCTTGAATAATGGTGTTTGACTACTAACCTGCGCCTTGGCGTTGGTTATGTTGAACAGGCTGAAGTTCTGCTGAGCCACCGCGCTGAGGAAGTGTTTCTCGTACAAGATCGTCTTTCCGTCTGCAAAATCCAGATGTTATCAACCCATTGTTTATTTGATTGGAGTAGGTTGGATTAACCCCTTAGCCGCCGCGCACAAGTCAACTCGTGGTAGTTATACGCGCTATCGCCATGCACGAGATATCTCGTGCGTCAACCTTGATTCGTTAACCACCACGCCCGAATTTACTCGAATTTGACGTTCTCAACTGATTATTTCGTTATTTTGTTGGTACAACTGTTCTGCTAGGTTTTTTTTTTCATTTTACGACTGTACAGTTGACCCTGACGTGTGGCAGACTGTTTAGTGCGGCACTCTAGTGGATTTATCTGGAACTACGTACACGCCCCAAGTTCTGCAGTATCGCGCTCGTCATGTTGAGACGAAAACCCCGCAATTAGGCATTGATCGTGTAACTATACTGCGGGCTACTGAATGCTCCAAAACTGAAGTTGTAACCTTCAATACTGTTCAAAATAAGGGGGAGCGGCCTGGCATAGAGGTTAGAGCGCGGGCTTTCGATCTCAATGGCCCGGGTTCAAATCCCTCCAATCACCAATGGCATTTTCGCTATGTGATAATGCCGTGACCCACTAGGCCTAGCCTAAAGTGATGTGTAAAACGGTTCCGGGCTAGGTCTAGCGCCCTGGGATGTGAAGGGACAAAAAAAAACTATTCAACATAAGAATCAATTTAATTACAACTTGGACTTTAAAAATGAAACCATAAAAAGTAGTGAATCAGTAAATGTTTTGCGAATAGAGGTGAACTCAAATTCGAATTAGAACATTGTTATAGACAAAATTGTTAAGAAACTCAATTCTTTATGTTTTCAAATGAGAATTTTAAGAAATATAATTGGTAAGAAATCTAAATTAATGGTTTATCATGGATTGTTTTAATCAATTGTTCAGTATGGGATTGAATTCTGGGGACCGGTTTCTGATTCAGTTAAAATTTTCAAAATTCAGAAAAAGTACCTACGAATAATGACTTTCACCTGTCAGAGAAATTCATGTAAACCACTATTCCGGGATTTAAATATTTTAACAATTCCATGTCTTTACATCAAAAAATGCCTTTTATTTGTTAAAAATAATTTTGATAATTTTACTGAAGAACAATTTATTCATAAATATGAAACAAGACATAAAAGTGATTTTCAGTATCCATTACATCGTCCAGGTCTGCTAGAAAAAACACCACAGTATATGGGCCAAAAGCTTTTTAACAAGCTTCCAAATTGCCTAAAGGAAATAATTTTGGACCCAACCTTCAAAAGCAGGTTGAAAGAATTTCTTTTTCTGAAAGCATATTATTCTTTGGAGGAGTTTTTAAATGATAAATTTTAAATGACAAATTCAGTTTTTAAATATTGTCAAGACATACGAATTTTATTAAATTTATTACAGTACCAAGTTTTATTTTATCTTATTATCTTTAAGCAACACTCTTGTTTGTTAGTTTGATTTAATTTTAATGTAGCTTAGATATAATCTGTTGACGTCATTTGTTATTTCTAGCTGTGCTAGTCTCAAACGTTATATGACAATAAAGTGATTTTGATTTGAATACAGACACCTTTTAACCGGACATTGGTTCGACCGGACTACACTCCATGGAAGTAACACCTTTCGACCAGATGATCTTTAACAACACATTTGTTTAACTGATTGTGATCGGCAGGAAATGGAGTACCAGCATCGACGATTCTCAAAGGAAAGATTTGAGACCAGTAATCACAAGTATAAATAAAAGGATTGGCTTGTACAGTATGCATTAGAGTTATAACTTAGTATGCATTAGAGTTATAACTTGTCGTGTTTTAGAGAACATTGGTTTAACCTGTAAACTCGTAGTTGACCCCCGGTATCCGGAAAGGTCTCGATCCCGAGATGCCTGGATAAGAGAGAGTCTACTGTAGCGAGAATTCCACCCAATGTAGTTGAAAATGAAAAATGAAAATCGTTTATCCAGCATAAAAACAAAATTACAGATACATTCAATAAAATCTAACTGAAATATTTCCCCACATGGGCAGAAGCCTATGGGTAGGGAAAGAGCCATGTCGGTCTTAAATAAGTAATTGTAATAGTCATCGTTAGGTCCACAAGATGCTTCACTTTTGAAATGTCCGTCATTGCAAAAGGTATTAAAAAGCTTACTTATCTAAAATTACAAATGGGTTGAACTAAAAAGTAATATAAAAAATAAAATAAAAATAAATTAAACTATGCAGATTGATAAGTTAATTATGCATGCACATGCAATAAGTGAAGCAATTAGGGGTCTGCGGTACAGAAAATTCAAGGTCGGTTCGGTTAATTTTTTTGTTCTTCGGTTCTCCGTTCGGTTCTACTACTAGTCTACTAGGCCTATTAATATTTCTGGAGCCTAATTGAATTTAGTAGTTTATATGATAATCTATATTCCTCAAATGTAAATAAGGTAAAGGGTCATAAATAAATTAACATGCTGGTAAAAAGAACACATTTTATTAAGATAAATAATTTTGTACCTTTACTAACAGCTAAAACCTTATGACATAGATGAAGACAATATCCATAGCATAGTAAAATCTAAGAAAACCTACTTTTCACCCTCTTCCAGAATATTAAACAAGATTGAACTGTTAGGTATGTGGGCCTAATAATATTGTTTACAGTTAAAAATACAATACAACTCATAATTCAAAATAGATTAAATTATAAAAACTTGGTACGTTTTGTTGATGCTGGATACGTTAAGTTTACTATGAAAAAACTAATAGTGGAAAGCATGAGTAAGAGGGGATTTCTTTAGCCTAAACAATAAATTTACCCAAAGTGATGTTTTGCATTGCATGAACTTTATTGTTTAATTATAATTATTAGGGGTGTGCGAATAGTGATTTTTGAACTTGAGCCGAGCCAAGCCAAGCTTTTTCAAAAGTTTTTGAGCTCGAGCTTTTTCGAGCCGAGCTTTTTAACAACCACCAAATTATGAAGTTTGATTTTAATTTTAAAAGATACAATAGACTAAATTATATTTACATACCCTAGCTCAAAACTAAAAAGCTTATCTCCAAAACAAGTTAATGATCTGATAGGTTCATCAATACTTTGTGTATTATGTTCCATAAAATTGATAAAACTGGCTCAAAAAATAATTTATGTTGAAAATTTATAATTAGACTCCCCAATTCCACAATAGTTTCACTTTAAAATAAATAGTTAAACTTACATAATCATTCATACTACAGCAGTTACATGCTACAACATTTTCAAGAGTTGAAAAGAGTTGATTGGAAAGGTTTTAAATTGGTTGTATCTTAAAAAAATAACATATTTACATTTAGTCAGACACAAGATTGATTTTCTGAATGTTCACAAAGTAAAGATGATTACAAATAGAAGTCCCAATTGTGGCATAATATTGATGGTTAAACTATTTCAAAATATGAATGAAATAATATTTAATAACAAAAATAATTTATTGTCATCCTAAATTATTTGCATTTCTAAGCTTTTGTAAAGAAAATGATGTGGTTTAAAAAAAGGAAGAAGAAAGATCAGAGATTAGGACGGTATAGAGAGAAAGAAAGAAACAGCTACCTCTCTCACTCTCCTTATCAGTGGCCAGGGAGGGGGGGTGGAGGTTGTTTACTCCAACTCTGTCCCGGTTTTTTTTGTCATTGTCTGACTCAGTGCGAGCGTGCGTGAGTTAATTAAGAGATAAGGAATCCTTGCTACAAAATGCTTAAATACAAACTTCTTGTCATACAATTATATATGGCTCATATTTTTTGTCTTATTTTTATAAATCAAATGAGACCAAAATGAAACTTGTACGATATACCGTTAAAGAGATAAGCCATGATAAAACAATAGACTTTCTTGCTGTATTTTGTGTTCTCCACAAGGTCAACTAAATATAGCTCCGATTTCCGTCCAAACGGAGATAATATTTCTTGTTACCTGTCCATGTCCTTTCCTTATCACTAGGGAATATTTTTTGTGTGTTTTTTTTTTTGAGGGAGGGAAACACTCTTCCGGTTTACCATGTCCAAAAATAGATCGCAATAATTATCTTTCCGATAAGAACTCTCTTATCAAAAGCTCGGCTCGAGTGTCGAGCTTTTTCCCAAATAAACGTGTGTTGTACCGAACCGACGTGTAACTGGTACACAAGCTGAACCGAACCAAGTATCGGTAATGAGTTCAGAACCGAACCGAACCGACTTTTTCGGTGCACCGCCACCCCTAGAAGCAATCAAACATTTGATTTTGTAATCATGGATTGCAACATTTTGGATATGACTTACCATCAATGAGAACACAGGTGTTGATGACGACAGTAGGAGCGACACTGTCTTGACCTCTGCTGATGATCTCCATGACGGTCTTGGCCTCGGTTATCGAGCTCATGAGACCTCGGCTCACATACACGATCAGGACAGTCTCTTGGACATCCTCTCCTGCCGTAGAGTTCTCGATGGTCTTAAAAGCCTCACTGAATGCTAACGAGTGGTTAGTGGGTCCTGTGACAATAAGTTGAGAATCATATTGGTAACAAATTGCACAAGGTTATGCATTTTATGGTACTTCGGTATTATACGGAGGCCACTATTTTTTGAGAGATTTTGTGTACTGTATACCAAAAATTACCATATAATTGGAAAGAACATATTTTAATTGACTTACTGACCAACTTTGACATAATTATTATGAGCGGTCTTATGTTTTGCCTTCCAGAAGACAGCGATGTTGGCAAGGATTGAGCTGAATGCGTCACCTTCGCTAGCGGCTACACCCGGTCGCCACATGTTTGACATGCCTTATACAGTGCGCTGCGGCGGTTATGTTAGGTTGGGTTATCATAAATATGTTAGCTAGACTTTCCTCGTTTCGTTACGAATCAAATGATACCAGATGAGTCGTACTTTCGGCGGTGACACATTGGCGGTGATGCGCGGCGCATGCTCCAGTCAACGATCTGACCCTGGCGTACTTGGAAGGTATTTGGCGGGCAAAAGTATGACTCATCTGGTATCGTTATATTTGTATTGAAACGAAAAAAGTCCTACTAACATATTTATGATAACCCAACCTAACATAACCGCCGCAGCGCGCTGTATAGGGGTGGCCTCTGTATAATAACAAAATACCCATTTTACATATAAATTCTTGAAAAACTATAAGTTTTCTGACACTCATGTATACAATAACACTGCAAGGTATCTACCGCATCAAATCAGGAATTTTTAAATTTTAATGCATATACGATGTAATTATCATTAATACTATGAACTTATGACTCTATTCAATGTATTTATGTGCATGAAATGAATGAATTGGTTTTAAATTGAATTGAAATGAAATGCAGTAAAAGGACTTTTGGAGGACCTTTGAAGGGCCCTACAAAATTTTGGGGGACCCTGTGACATTTCTTGACGTGATGTACTTATGAAAAATATAATTTGAAATTAATAAAAACCATAATCTTAAGCAATTTAATCAATATCTGATTTACCAATGAATATCTCTTAAGATTTCTCAAAATCTGTTTAAGTTAACGACACACAATGGAACCAAAGTCGTGTTTCATAGCGGTACAATTGTAACTTATCAAAAGTCTAATGGAAATATTACAAGAAATCACAATTTTCATTTATAGGTATATTCGAAATATTGTAAGACCTTTAGGTCAAAAATGAGGACTTGGAGGACCTTTTTTCAAAAGGACTTTTTGAGGATTTGGAGCACAGGAGGAGGACTGCGCTGCTGAGGAGTTGAAGGATCATGGTCATGGGTTTTAGGGAAAGTTGCAAACATCAGAGGCAGCGAAAGGGTTAAATGTTCCACCCACTTTTCATGGAACGCATAGTGGATAAAACAAACCAGTTAGCTACGGTAAATAATCTAACCGATCTACGTTTCTGAAGTTGTTAACAAATAAAGTTTAAAGTCAAAGTGTGACCGGAGAGGTAAATTCCTTCACCTTTTGACTTGGAGAGATCCTCGATGAATGTGAGCAGCTGGTGCTTGACTGCGTGAGAAGCGAGGGGCACAGTCCCCGGACACGGGGCAACCACGGAGTCTGACACTGCCAGGATACTGATACGATCCCTGTCCGACAGAGACAAGACCACGTGGCTGGCTGCAACACATCACACGTGGCAGATTACTGGTACTCTTGACAGATACAGGGTATTCCGTAAATAACAACAATTTTCACAAAAATGGCCCCCATTTCAAAATGAACAAGGATAAATGAATTCTGTTCTCTCCAAATCGTTCGTCTTGTTTAGAGCTTTAAAATTATGCATCACATGACATGTTTACATTTAAAAATTCTGAGATTCAAACCCATGACCCCAGGTTTTTGGCACGCCCGCATTTTAAAAAGCTTAAAAATATTTTTTATGTTGTTCCTTGGGGTCGATTTAGTGGGGAATGATTTTGTTTCATCTATGTAGGACTACTAGTTTGTCTGCAATCCGTTTGAGACACCTTAGGTGAGACACCCTGTATATTAATGATTTGCCTGTAAATGTTTAAAGAGATGGAATAAAAGGTTTTTTCATCATACTAACACAGAAACATCTTTTTCCAGTTCCTTTTTGTTGGCTCGAAAGTTGCCCATTGCCTGCCTAGGCCGGATAAACTCTTATCTGGCTTAGGTCGGAAAGAACAGAAATCAACATCTGGTGATTTGCAGCAAACCAACGTTAAATATTTGTTTATTGGTTCCTTTTTAGAGGAATGTGATGGCAGCACTGCATCCGTAGCAAATGTTTTTTTTTCTGTTTATTATAGGTTAGGTTTGAAGGTTTGAGAAAAGTATGTTTATATGCAAGGACTATGTTATGATTGAAGGTATGTTTTTTCTGCATAGTATGATGAAAAATATTGTACGTTACACGGCCGGGAAGTTTTGCCGTACTCACATGAAAATTGTCATGCTCGTCCGGCAAAACAGTACTTCTCAGCCTAGTAACGTAATATACTATTTGTTTGCTGATGACTCGGGCTTGAAACTACTTGTAATAATGTAAAGGGTACACATGATAAACTGGAGGTAGTTGAAACCTCGTTCAGCACTGGTGTGGCAGGACTTCGCTTCCGTCTCATGTTCTACTCTTGAATCCTACTGCAGCTCAGAGGGTGAATACTGACAAGGGGCTGAAATAAGAACAATTTCTCTTCGTCAGTCCTTTGAGGCGAGCTAATGAGCACATTCATTAAATTTTTTATAGTTTCCTTTTTAGTACCTAATTTGTGAATTTATATCGAGTACACTTACCTAAAGATTTTGCTATTGTGAACTGATTCTCACTGAGAGAACCTCCATTGTCAATTAGTAACACAATACGCTTCTGTTCGGTCGAGACAGTCTTCAAATAAACCCTCCTGAAATCAATAAGAGGTGATGAAATAAACTACATCAGAATATACAGCCACACAAACAAAACATATATCCTAACATGATATGTTTCAAAATGTTAGTCAGGTTTACTGAAATCCCATTCAGAAAATTATCAAAATGTTTGTGAATTTTAGCCAATTAGACTTAATTGACCAAGTTAATATATATTTTGGGTAATTTTACATAGTCCAAAGAAAAAAATCTGTGATTCTTACGGATGGATGGGTTCCGAAATTTCAAAGAAACCCTCAGTATCTCCCAATTTTTGGGCGGGATTCCCATTTACTTCGAGATTGTTTTAGCACTTGCAACTAAACGGCAAATGTAGCTTTGCAAAATTAAAATTTGGGGTAATCTCCTCTAAATCACATTTTGGAGGTCTAGACAGATATGACATTCATTTTATGCTATTCTGTATTTATACATTGCTGTTATATATAAAAAATAAAGTATTTCTGACTCTGACTTTGGTCAGAACTCGTGTGCAAAATATCTTCAACAGATAAAATTTAGTTTGAGAGTTGTTGAACCGGCCCGAGCTTTTGAGACACAGGGTATATTGTAATGTACTTTACATCAAACTACACAGAGACATCTGTTTTCTGTGCCTTAGTCTTGGCTGGAAAGTTAGTCTTTGGTAAATAATTAAATTACAGTTTGAATGTAACTACGGTAAATTTACTGTGCAGTGTGGAAACGGAAATAACAGAAGTAAACAATCAAAAGAAATTGCTGATAGCAGCAAACTGACATTTAATGCATCATGTTTTAATAGGTTACTTTAGAGGAATATAGTGGCAGCCAGGGCCGTACTCAGACCGGGATAGCCGGTACAATTTTACCGGGGCCCGGGGTCAAGAGGGGGCCCGGGGCGGGTTAAAGGGGGGCCCGGGGGGCCGTAATTGGCCTTGGAAATAGTGGAAAGCCCCCGACAAGGGCCGGGAATGGGTAAAAAGTAAAAAATCGTGACGTGTGAGTAAAAAAAAAAAAAAAAAGGTCACCACTTTTGCCGAGCCGGAAATCAGCTACGGTTTTGAGTGGAACGGGTGCAGTACCAGGACATGAGGGGCCCGGCCGGCTTCATATTTTACCGGGGCCCGCCGCAGCTGGGTACAGCCCTGGTGGCAGCATTGGTGATAGAAAAAAATGTTTGTTTAGTATACATGCTATGTTTGAAGAATTGAGTAAGTTAGTGTTTTATGCAAAACATACGTTATGATTAATTATTTTTTTCTGAGTAGCAGTATGATGTTAAGTATTATACGTCACACGCCCGCCAAGTTTTACCAAACTCACATGAAAATCCTGCACTTGCCTAGCGACTTGAGCGGGAACTATCATGCTCGTCTGGTACAAGAGTACTTAGGCCTACCGGTCTAGCAGTCATACACTATTTTAATTTATCCTAAACAGGAGCTCGATTCAGCTATGCGTTTTTTAAATATTAATAAATGTTTTAATGTTTATTGCTTGAAGTTTTCTGAAGCCACTTGGTACTCAGTACAAACAATTAACTTTGTTTTTAATCTACCGTTTTTATTGAAATAACAAAGATTTGTGAAGTTTAAGGGAAGTGAAAAACCCAACCCCCCCCCCCCCAAACTGAAAATCCAATTTCGTCCATCCCTGGCGATTTTCAAAAGAGGCCAAACGTTTTAAAATTTACCAATAATGAATTTGAATAAGTTACAGCCAAAGTACAAACAGGTCATTATGTATAATGACCGGCTATTATACATAATGACTAAATTTGAAGGCTAAAGTGATAAATTAATCACTTTAGCCAGTCATTATTCACAATGACTAGCACGTTTTGGCCAAAGTAATATATGTATCAAAATATTAATCACTTTGACCAGAAAATATGAAAATTAGCTTTTCAGGGGTAGTCAAGGTGATAATTCTCAGTGTTTGGGTCGGGTACTCAGATTAGATTAGTTTGGGTTAAGTATTAATCACACTGACCAAACTCAGGAGGATGTAGTGGGTGTTTTTTTTACTGCAACCCATTTTTAAGATTGAATAATGTACATATAAGTATGAAATGAATATTATTTTATTGATTTTTACATTTTATGCAACCTATTGTATAAGTTTGATCACATTTAGTTTAAATTATGTACTCAAACAATCCGCCATTGGCATTTATATAAAGTTGTGCTCTCTCCATCAAATTCATGAACACATGTTGCAAAATACCTCTTAGAACTTCTTGCATTAAATTTGTTATGTTTGTTTTGAGGTGCTGAATACCCTGTGAATAGTTTTCCTATGCCTCAATTTTTATGTATCCCCAAAGAAAATAATATACTTGGGTCAAATCCGGAGATCTTGGGGGAAAATAATCCTCACTGATAAAATAAAGTTTTAGGTTGCGTTTGAAAAAAAACACCCTGTATAAAGGCCGGAAGTGTGATAAATTAAGCCTAATTTATTACTTTCACCAAATTTTCTAGATATTATAAATAATGGTTGGTCCACGCCACCACCATACTGGATTATTCATTTTGGCTGTCACATATACATCGAATGGAAAAGTAGCGAGCACTGACTGGAAGTGTGGGTCGTCCAGGATGGTGCACTTGTCGCCTGCCAGGGAGTCACTGTAGACATGGGTGAGACCCTCGGGTTCCAGGTGGGAGATGAAGTACTGCACACTCCTGGGGCCCGCCCCCGCCTCCGCAAACACTGCAACCATGGCTCAATCAGTTTAGGTTTAAGGTTAGGTTAAAGTAAAAGTTAGTGTTTAATGGAGTCCTCCCTACCCAGCCAAAAATGTTCAAAAACAGCTCTCATGCGAACCCATATAGACACTCCATGAGGTAAGAGAAAATTTTAAATTCAATATAGTTGTAACGGGAAATGTCCAAATTACTAGAATCGCTTTTTGGAATTTTGATAACTTAAGTAGTTTTTTTTCAAAAATCAATTTAAAATAGTCAACTTTAGACATTAATAGAACGTGTTTTAAACCTTTTTCAAAAAATAAAAAAGCAATTCCAATAGTTCAGAGTATTATTTATTTAAATAATATCGCATAGTTTTGATAGTTAAAAATATGGGCACTTAATGGGTCTGCGCAAAACCTTACATCGCAAAATGCGCACTGATTTAGCATGGGCTCTTATAGAGGCGAAGTTCCAAAAGTCGCTGCTAGTGTCGCAAAAAAACGAACTGTCATGGGTAGGGAGGACTCTTAAATGATAAACAGGCCAAGTAAAAGTAGACCTCATTTAATAATGTTTGGTGAATTATTATTACAGTAATAATAATACACGAGCAATTTTTAATTGAGTTATAGCCTGAAGAAATAGGCCTAATCTAGTTTTTTAAATTAAAAGTATTTTGGTTCAATAAGTAAGTTAGGCATAGCCTAATACAGTTTTATTTTTCAAGAAATTCAAATCAAACATCATTTTTCAGTAACAATAGAAATACCTCAGTTCAACCAGGCATAGCCTAATACAGTTTTATTTTTCAAGAAATTCAAATCAAACATCATTTTTCAGTAACAATAGAAATACCTCAGTTCAACCAATAACAAAGTCGAATAGTAGAATAGTGATGGTCGATTCCAGAAATTTTGATTCTCGATTCCGATTCTAAAAAAATCAATTCTCGATTCTCGAATCTTTTTTTATCTAGTTTATATGAAATAAAATGTTACTAAACCAATGTCTGCAATAAAAAAAACAAGTATAAATTATATTTAATTATATAATTATATATACAAATAATATTTAAGCGGTCCCAATGTGGCATAATATTGATGGTTAAACTTATTATATTTCAGAATATGAATTAAATAATTATTTAATAACAAATATAATTTATTGTCATCCTAAAATTGATTGCATTTCTAAGCTTTTGTGAAGTAAATATTGTACGGTTTAAAAAAATTAGAAAGATCAGAAATTAGGACGGAATAGAGAGAAAGAAAGAAACAGCTACCTCTCACTCTCCTTATCAGTGGCCAGGGAAGGGGGGGGGGGTGGAGGTTGTTACTCCAAGCCCCTCTGTCCCGGTTTTTTGTCATTGTCTGACTCAGTGCGAGCGAGCTTGAGTTAATTAGGAGATAATGAATCCTTACTACAAAATGCAAAAATACAAACCACTTGTCATACAACTATAAATGACAGCTCATATTTTTGTCTTATTTTTATAAATCAAATGAGACCAAAATGAAACTTGTACGATATATTGTTAAAGAGATAAGCCATGAAAAACAATAGACTTTATCGCTGTATTTTTCGGTTCTCCAAGGTCAACTAAATATAGCTCCAATTTCTGTCTAAATGGAGATAATATTTCTTGTTACCTGTCAATGTCCTTTCCTTATCACAAGGCAATATTTTTTGTTTATGTTTTTCTTGGGAGGGAAACACTCTTCCGGTTTACCGTCCCCAAAAATAGATGCAATTATTATCTTTCGATAAGAAACTCTGTTATCAAAAGCTCGGCTCGAGTGTCGAGCTTTTTTGAAAAAAGTCGAGCCGAATACTGAAAAGCTCGACCAGTCCAATACTCGTACACCCCTTCCGAATTCTGAGAAATCGTTTTTTATTGAAACCTGTCAACATCCTTTCCCTTAACAGTTCAAATATTGTTGTTTTCCAGCGACCGATGTTTATTTTTATCGCTCGTGAAGCTAGACAACTGATAATTGTAGGCTTGTGGTCTTTTCGTTGATCGACACACGAGATTTAAAAACTTATTTCTGTTATAACAATAATTACGCGAACAATTTCGGCGGTTTCGAAGGAATCGATTCTCGATTCTGAATATTTTCCAAAGAATCGGTGGAATCGAGAATCGAAAATCAGAATCAACACATACAACATTACATAACAACTAATGAGACAGGATTTTCCATTAAACGAATAAGCAGTCCCAGTCGCTTCTCAACTGTCAGACACATAACCTTCCAGTTGCATATTGTAGTGCTTTTATGGTATTCTAAGAAGTCAGTGCCTGTTTTTTCATATTTAATACCAATACAATCATTTTGCAATGCACTTTGAAATCCACTTTCGCTACAAAAGCAATAAATATTCAAGATACTCCGCATTGCTCCCAGTTTACACCAGGCCTGGGGGCTGTTTCTAAACGGGTTTCACAATTACTAGCTACTGGTCACTAATTACTAGTTACATTCCATCTCCATTGTATCTTTACTGTTTTGAAACGGAATCTTAATATTACAAAATACAAAGTCAATATTATTAATTCGCCAACATTGTGTAGAAACAGCCCCCTGGTCATCACTTCATCTACTCCTCACACTCTAAAGGTTTCATCAAGGATTATTTTCACGATAAAAAATTGCCATTGTCTCAAAAATGGACAGTTATTGAGGTAATACAGCATTTTTTCTTCTGCATTTACTAACTTTGAACTGATAAAATAGTTTTTTTTCAAAGTCAAGTTCAAATTAACTTTTCATCTCGTTTTACAAATTTAGTAATTCCAATTTTATTCAATACAGTCCATTAATTTACAAACAGTGGGCGAGTTCTCAAGCTTTGCATAATTACTCAACATTTGACTAATACTTAAGCACAATTCGAGTGGTTTTGACGGATTAAAAAATCATATTTAGCAGTTAATGGGTGTATGTCAGAGTTTTATCAGAAAATTCATTACTGCAATTTATATATATGACGAGATAATCCAGAAGAGCGGTCCTTTACACAAAAAGAATCCAAAAAAAGATTTCGGCAACTGATGAAAGGAAATCGCTATCACCTATTCAAAGCCGGGAATGGGAGAATTTCAGCTTCATTTGCCAACCCAAGGAGCCATAAACTGAAAACAAATCTATAGAATAAATCGTTTTCAATTAAAAATCAAAACCTAAAAATTACCTTCTGTTAGATTTAGAATAGAGAGAGGGAGCGTGCTGAAATCCAATGATGCATTGTTATAGGTTTCTTCATACGATCTGAAACAGTATATCATACATTACCGGATATCCTTGATTGTTTTATAATAAGATTAGCACTAATTAGGTTTTATTATTACACTAAGCCAAATTTACAGCTTTTTTGAAATTTCAGTTGTTAAAAGAATTGAGTTTTTGTTGTGACCCATCACTAATTCCTAAATCATCAAATTTAATTTTTTATCAAATATCATAATATTCCTAATGTAAAAATGATTGTTTCCCAAAAATTCAGAGTGAAATCAAACCAATTTATTTTCCCTGCCCTTTTCCAAAAGGACTTTGTATCAGTATTAGGGATGACTTATTGACACTTTTCTCTACTCTATCTGTGTCTAAGCTCATCTTTTTGAAGTTGACTCTAGACCTTTTAATTTCGCTACTCTTTTGATCCACCACAACACATGAGATGACACCTTCACAACAACCCAGCATTCTACATTCCTCCAATACTATTTGTGACTCAACACTCAACACATTTAACTCTTACCTTACGAACAGCCGCAATGACAAATCCGTCTGTATAAAAACCATGAAGAATCATAACTTCATAGCAGAAACACACGATGGGTGAATCAGACAGCATACTGTAACTTCCGTATCGCTTATAAGTAGAGATGTGTCAGTACCACTTTTATCAAAGTCGGTACCGGTATTATCAGTAAGTGTTTGTTACAATGTATTGTATGTTGTAATGTACCTACAAAACTACACCCAATCTGTTGTATATTATAAATGTTTTAATCTTCATGATTGAGTTTCCCATTAAGTTATAAAATACTCTCTCACTTTTATTTTAATCATTCAACCTTCTGTTAACAGGCAAGATTTAAAATAACATAAGTTACCATTACATGTCAAAAAAGAACAGAATCTATATTTCTTTCCATTTATAAATCCTCCAAAATAATGATCCCATTCCAATTCATTTTGAAGATTAGCGCCAAAAAGTATATTGCCAAGTCAAACATTTTTAGGTAAATTAGAGTCAAAAAAGTAATTTCAGAAAGCATCAACCTCCATTAATAGGACACGGTGGCATTTGCAATCGGAGCAGCACTATGCGATTAATGTCTTAGGTGACTCCTGTCGATTACCATGGGTGGTGAAGTACCAGTACCGACATTTTAACATCAGTTCCTGGTACGGTTCTTCTCCAAAGAACCGGTGGTACCAAGGTCAGACTTAAACTACCAAGAACTTACTTAACCTACCGACACATCTCTACTTCCAAGATATTAATTTGGATTAATGAACTAGTTCAGCAAGTGAAATAGCCGACTTACCCGTTCTCAGATATGTATAAGCAAGGTACACTGACGTAGCAGAGTTTCTTGGAGTGTAGTTTGAAGTTCTGTATGAAGGTCACACTGTAGTTCAGCGCCTTCAATTGTTCATTCAGTTTCATCTCCAGTCTCTCACTTAACTGAAATAAATACGGTAACATACAATCTCAATACAACATCAATGAGGTAAGTTGTAAGTTCAA
Organism: Flexamia atlantica; assembly: GCA_035578135.1. Lineage (NCBI taxonomy): Eukaryota > Metazoa > Arthropoda > Insecta > Hemiptera > Cicadellidae > Flexamia > Flexamia atlantica. Next base: position 37,512,371 of record JAQJVK010000007.1, read on the forward strand.
CCCTCTCATGCTGTAATTTACACTTCCATAAAAGAAATATTTATATTTTTCCTTTACGAAAACAAAAATAAAAATCAAATCTAGGGGTGTAAAAACTTAAATATTCATCTATTTACACGAATGCTCCCGACAATATTTGGAATTGTCCATTACACTGACCAATGTCACTAATTAAGTGATGCGCCAGATTTCTACTGTGGCCCGAGGTCGACTAAAGGTGACATGTGAGATTCATCCAGTGACCCGACGTCACTTGTTGTCAACCAGATACGCTGAAATTCGCTGAGTATGCAGGTCTGCTGCAACAAGGGTATTTAATTCTCATTCCCCTTCCTACAAGTAGGTCTTAACAGTAGGACTTTCCTTGTTTCCTTAAAAATCGAACCCAGATGACTCATTCTTTCGCCCACCAAATCCTGTTAACAGGTGATGCACGCTCTCTGGTCAACGACCTTGACCTACTTGGAGGGGATTTGGCAGGTGAACATAACTCATCTGGTATCATTCCATTTGTAATGAAACGAGGAAAGTCCAACTAACGTATTTATGACATCCCTGCCTAACACAACTGCCGCATCGCGCCGTGTAAGTGTGAAGATTGGGGATGGCGGTAATGACATGTTCAACTCAATCCTTGCTGACATTGCTGACTTTTGGGAAGCAAAGCACAAAATCCCCTCCAAATCCTTCATAACTATAGTTATTTTTGTTTTGTTGTTCGGACTCACCCATCTTGTTTATTTGATTCCTCATCCGGCAAGTCTGAAGAAGTGTGATGTTTTTTAACATTCTTCACGCGAAACGTCACAGGTTAATTAGTCGAGTGTAAATCCGGATTTTTAGTGTACAAGACCTTACTATGACCAGGATTTTCACTGGCTGAGGAATCAAATAAACAAGGTGGGTGAGTCCGAACAACAAAACAAAAATAACTATTGAGAATACCCCATCTAATAAACAATGTCATTCAAAAAACATCATAACTAGGCCTATGTCAAATTTTTACAGCAAGTCAACCAAAGCCGTAGCCAGGAAATTTTTTCAGGGGCGGTTTGACCAGGCCCGGCGACAGTATTTTCCGGCCCGCAAATCTGGTGACCTTTTTTCCCCTTACGTGTGCTTCTGGGCCCCTTCATTGTCATTTCGGACCCTTTTTTACTGTTCCTGAGCCCCTATGCAATTACCCGGGGGGGGGGGGGGGGGGGTTGACAATTTTTGGGGGGGGGTTTACCCCCTGGCCCCCCCATTGGCTGCAATTTCAAGGGTATTCAAACTATTTCTGGGGGGGGGGGGGTTTAACTCCCTAACCCCCTCCATTGGCTACGGCCTTGTCAACTAAGTATATATTCTTTCCAATTAGGCTATGTAGGCCCTAGTTATTTTTGGTATCCAGTAAAAAAGAATCTCTCTAAAAATTGTGTAAAAAAGTACTAAACAATATTATAGATAATTTTATTTTTATTTTATTTTTTTACTTTTTATAAACCTCAACTGCCCGCTGCTGGGATCGAACCAGCGACATTTGAAACTCAAGGCAAGCGCTTTACCTCTGAGCTACCGCCTCAGACTTATTTGAATTACTTCCGTGTATCAAGAAGTAATATTCCAACAGAAAAAACAAGAGCAGTATTATTTAACATTACTCACCCTTTTGGCAATTTTTGAATCCTCGTTATTGCTCGAGCTGTACTCCATCGAATCAACAATGTCCTAAAAATATCCCATGAAATTATTGTGGACAACAACGTGTAAAATTCAAATCCAAAATCAACCTAAAACCTAACCTTGCCCAGCCCACTCAAAATATTTCCCAGCGTTTTCCCCACCAAAATCCCCGATTTCCACTCAAGGTGTCCCAGGTAAGAAAAAAAATCAGATAAACTATACATCTCCACTCTATAAAACCTAGTATTCAAGCATAAATGGTGAGTCAAACTGAATCCACTAGAAACACTAAGTAAGGAACCTCAGTTCAACAATATTGCAGAAGTGCAAAAAACTTGATTATTTTTTTAGCTAATATTTTAAACCCTGTGTTCATTTTGCAATTGAAAAATATTAAAATGTTAAGGCCCAAGGGGGGAAATGTAACTTAAAACCAACCCGATCATTTACATTAATGTACCTCTAATGCTCTAGGAATGATTCTAAATATAATAGATATCATAATAATGGGAAAATGATGGGTCATTAACCTCCATTGTTGCAAGACCTTCAAAACTTAACTCTGAACTTAAAAATTTCTTGATCAATAACTGTTTTTACACCATTGATGGATTTTTATCTTGCGAAAATGATAGCTTAAACATGGCCCAAACAACCTAGCCTGGCCTACCAGCCATTCCAATTTCAAGTTTTTACATACCCACCTAACCTAACCTTGGTTTTGAAAGAGACATCTACAGTGCTTTGAGAAGTGCACTTGACTGGTCCCATGCTGCATTCTGTGGTCTACTAGGATGACTTGTATGTATGTATGTGTGTAACATAGTTTTCAGTAGGCCCCATACTTAAGCAAAACAGACGAAACTTTGATATCCGACTCCATCATATTTATCTATGTTTACAATCGATTTGTAAAAGTTATGTCGATTTTACAAAGTACCGTAACCAAATACAATATTTATCAGGTGATCTAACATCAAAACATATATAAATCTAACATCAGTATATATAGAAACCTGTACCGACTAAGATTATTCTAACTATATGAATTGAACTCATTATATACTAATATAAATGCATATCATAACTCAACTATCTTTACTGTAACTAACTTAACATAGCCTACTCAAAACTTATTCGACACTGTTCGCCAACTTGCACTTGGTTGATTCACTGTCAGTCATCAGTGTCGTTGTGTGTTTTGTTGTCTGTCCGGTCAACTGAAGATTGTCATTTTGTTATTGGTTTTGTTGGTAAGGTTTTAGTTTTATAGTAAAGTCTTGTTTATTTTAATGTGCAAATAAGTTTTTAGTTATTATCATGATTAGAAACACGTACTTAACCTACACTGATGATCAATTAATTTACTATTTCTAATACATCATGTGAGATCATTTACAATTAATTGTTCTGATGATTAGAATCGATTCTTCACTATCGGCATTAGTACGACTGTCGGCAGAAACCTCGATAAATACAATGGAGTCGGATATCAAAGTTTCGCCGCAAAACATTTTGCTCAATAGCATGGGCCCAGTGAAGAACGTATCTAAAGCTGTATGTCTATTGGTTAATTCTGAGGTGAACTTAAGTTAAGACCCTAGCAATGAGAGGCTAGTCACCTTAACAATCTTGACTCCCAATTCTTCATCCGCCAAGTCCTTCAAGCGAGAGGCAAACTTGCTTGCCAGCTTCTTCAGAATCATATTACTACTCTTCGTATCACGGAAATTATTATCAGTGTCCAATGGGTCTGATATGTCATGGATCTTTTGGTTTCGAGATGTATCATAATCAATTGGATTATTACTGTTTGTGAGTGTTGTTTTACTAAAACAAATACTCAATATGAATAAAAAACATAATCTGGGTTGTAGATGAAGCATTCTCTTTGATTGACCAGCATAGATATTTAGAACTTAATTAATCATCAAGTTCAGTCGAAATAGGAACAATGGTTGCTGATTGCTGTTCCTGGAGTTCAAATGTTTCTTGACTCCAGGAAATGTTACAAACATTCAATGAAATTATTTTACTTCAACTGAAATAAAGACAAACTTTCTTCACTGGATGCTGAGGAAACGAATCTTGTGGTTTAAGACGGTCGGTTACATCTAAATAGAGAAACATCGTAGGTTAAATTAGTCTTGATAAAACTGTGTTCATTAAGAATTAAAAATTATTAAAGATGACACTTCATGTACACCTTCTTATTTCATTTAGACTAAAATAATATAAATATTCCAATTCCTTCTGTCCTACAAACATGAACATAAAACAAAAAATCAAAACTGAAAACAAAGAAGTTACCAAAGAGTATTATTGTTGCTGGGATATCATTTGTTTTAATATATGTGATCATATATCTCTAATAGATAAGCGGGCAGCAGACCTTCTGATTACATACCAATTAATTACGATATTTCTCAGTTTATAATGCCATAAGGTTTATAAGGTTTTAAGGTTTTATAATACCGAGACTATGCAAGTGAGACTGTTGCCCAGAAATAAGTTTGAGAGGAGGGTGTGAATACTTGGCTGCTTACTAACCTATTCTATAGCCTAAGGAATTTTGGAAAATGTCCGGTTTCATAATTAAAGTCTAGGTACATTAAATAATAATCTCTTTATTGTCTTTAAGCACAAAGCAATCGACATTGTCAAAAAGTACAGTAAATCTTAAAACTAAACATGTAACTTTCTAAAATTAGAAAATCAAGTCACTACAATCACTATTTAGAAATTCTTCTATGGAATAAAATAATTGCATTTTAACCAAGTGTCAATAACTGCTTTAGATTTATTTTCCTACAACCGCGCGTAAAGTGTCAGTTTACGAACCGAAACCCAATCGTAAAACGGCTGTTTACTGAGGAGCGAGCTATAATGTATTTGAAAGTCTTTGGAGCGAGCGTAAAGTATTTTACGCTCGCCACATGATTACTTTTACGCTCGCCAGCTGATTGCATTGTTACCCAACGCGCCACAGCGCTCCCTTCCGCTTCCGATTGAGCTCAACTTGTTTATAACCTCAAACTGGCGCATTCAGCAACAATAATGGATGAAATGAGTGATGACGAATATGGACTTACTGACTTACTCCACCTGAAATAAGTGAATTAGCAAAAGAAGTTTCATTGAATTATTACCTCGTAAATACGAGAAGAAAAGAAAAGAAATATGAAGAAAAGAAAAGAAAGAACCAGGAGAAGGAAGAAATATGAAGACTTTCTTCATATTTCTTTTCGTATGTTATTACAAAAAGAAATATGAAGAATTTATTCAATCATATTGGCGCATTCAGCTACAATGGACGTGAGTAACTATGATTGTATTCATCGTTTGGGAAATTAAAACTGCAGTTGTAGGAAAAATTTAGTATGTATTTCGCGTGTAAAGCGTCTTTCTCGCTTTCGCTGAAAATACCGCGTTCCGCTACGCGTCACGAAGTAACTGTTTAGCTCAAGCGAGAAATACCTACTTTACGCTCTTAATACATAAATAACTATTATGGGCGAAGTAGATGCAGATGGAGGTAATTTGTTAAAAAATGTACACTGAGGTATTTATAACTATTGTATGTAAGTGTAAGTCTTGTCTGGGGCAAATTAAGGGAATGATTATTTCTTGTATTATGGCTATGAATTTCTGATCTATGGATGAATAATTGATTGATGTTTTCTTTTACATACATTAAACAACTGAAAATATACATACTTCGGAGAGTTAAAATTTGTAAGGTTTTTAAAATGATCTTTACAAGAGATCCAAGGCTCTAATCCCAGAATACATCTGATAGCCTTTTTTGCCATTTAAAGACTGTTTTTGATCCCACTGAGTTTCCCCATAAAAGAATAACGTACTGCAGATGAGAATGAAAAAATGCAAAATATTTAAAAAAATTAATTTATTGCAAACTTTTTTTTAATTTTTTCAAAAGGAATAATGATTGTGCCAATTTGTTGCAAAGAAATTGGGTATGTTTATTCCAATCTAGCCTTTGGTCATTATAAAACCCTGTAAAAGCTTAACTGATTTGCTTTCTTGTGCAGTTACCCTAAGGTCAAAAATGCGTTTTCAGTTTTTGAATGATTCATTTTTAATTTATTTTTTTCAACCCATTCTTCTGCCATTTGAATTATGGCAGTACTTCTCTCTAAGGCTTCATTTAAATTTGAACCTATTGTCAGAAATGTTGTATCATCAGTATAAAGAGTTTTTTTTACATGGAATGCATTGAGGTAAATCATTTATGAAGAAAATTATTTTTAATAGCTGTTTAAAATTGTCCAGGCCTACTGAACCGGCCGTGAATGATTCGTTTTTATATGTCTCGACGTCGGTGATTTAATTGTAATAAGTGTTCGCGTAACGTGTAAATAAATTAAATGTATTTTGTGGTGAATGTGACTCCCTTTTGTATGTTTTTAACACATCAAGACAAGTACAATATATGATTAATTTTTTGAAGAGTGCTGCTGAAGATGAGGGGTCAATCCTTCGAAACATGTTCAGCATAATAAGTTAATAATATATGAATTAATGAGTGATATCTACAGGCCTTACGTGGGTAACAGTTTGAATCTATTTAAAAGGTATCACGGCTGTTTGAATATTATTAGTATTTAATTAATTTTGACCTGGACGTTTTGAAACACTGGACCAGCCCAGCCCGGACGTTATAAACACGGACGTGATAAAACCTGAACGTTATGAAACAACTATTTCTTGATAAAAAAACTGACCTGGACGTTCTGCACTTGAACGGTTTGAAACGTCCCCAAATTATTAGTAGGGGCTGTTTCTAAACGATGTTAGTGAATTAATAATATTAACTTTGTATTTTGTAATACTAAGATTCCGTTTCGAAACCGTAAAGATCAACGACCTTTAATATGTCGTTGGTAAAGATACGATGGAGATGAATTGTAACTAGTAATTAATGATTAGTAGCTAGTAATTAATTGTGAAACCCGTTTAAAAACTGCCCGCTGGCGTTTATATCAGACAAAATAAATATAAGTTTCAAGCTCAATAATATTATAAACTAAAATATTTATATATACATTTAAGTTTGTTGAAAGCGACGTTTGCAACTTGTTTTATTTAAAGAACCAGGTGAATAATTTGAAATAATATAGACAGAATGCGTTAAAGTCGTATGACACTATGCAGCTTAGTCGGCTTACCGGTCTGACACTTAAATGGAGCCAAGTGGTAAGCTTATTGGAGCGGGTTAGTTCGATGCACTTTATTCAGATGACGTTGTAAAAACATTACTTTCTTCTTCTTCACTGATTCAGCCAATCAGAACGACGACAACGATCTGCTAACTTCCCGTTCCGTTTCCCCTGATTTTCTGTCACGACGCGACGTGTACACAACCATAACGAGTTGGAATTAATTTGAGTGTGGGAAAATACCTAAAGTACGTTTGCAGAAAGTTGTTCTAGTGTAAGTCGTTTCGTGAAATACTGTACTGCGTGATTCATGTTGTGCTTGAAGCTATTGATGGATAATAAATACGTAGATGTTTACATAAAAGCACTTAATAAAAATCAACTAAGTTAATTTTTATTAAGTGCTTTTATGTAAAGATCTACGTATTTATTTTCTATCAATCGCTTTAAGCACAATAAGAATCACTCAGTACAGTATTTTGCGAAACAACTTGCACTAGCGGCAAACGCACTTAATCTAAACAAACCGGTAAAGTCATTAAAATTGAAAGTCTAGCAAACAAAACAAGAAAACGAAAATATAAGCAAAGCAGACGACGACGATCGATATGTCGCATCGACGACGATCGATATGTCGCATCGATGACCATCGATATATCGCATCGATGACCATCGATATATCGCATCGATCTTTTTAGTTCGTTGCACATTATTCAGATAGCGCTGCTGTCTCCTTACCACCGAGTTAACATGGAAGTGTCATCTCTTTACGAAGTTCATTATTACTCTATGCCCATGTTAACTCGGTGGTAAGGGAACAGCAGCGCTATCTGAATAAAGTGGTACGAACTAAAAAGATCAATGCGATATATCGATCGTCGTCGTCGTCGTCGTCTGCTTCGTTTATATTGACGTTTTCTTATTTTGTTTGCCAGACTTTCAATTTTAATGACTTTACCGATTTGTTTTGATTAAGTACGTTTGCCGCTAGTGCAAGTTGTTTCGCGAAATACTGTACTGAGTGATTCTTATTGTGCTTAAAGCGATTGATAGAAAGGAAATACGTAGATGTTTACATAAAAGCACTTAGAAAAAATTAACTTACTAAGTTAATTTTTATTAAGTGCTTTTATGTAAACATCTACGTATTTATTTTTCATCAATAGCTTTAAGCACAGTATGAATCACGCAGAACGGTATTTCGAGAAACAACTTACACTAGAACAACTTTCTGCAAACGTACTTTAGGTATTTTCCCACACTCAAATTATTTCCAACTCGTTATGGTTGTGTACACGTCGCGTCATGACAGAAAATCAGGGGAAACGGAATAGGAAGTTAGCAGATCGTTATCGTCGTTCTGATTGGCTGAATCAGTGAAGAGAAGAAGAAAGCCATGTTTTTACAACGCCATTTGAATAAAGTGCATCGAACTAACCCGCTCCAATAAGCTTACCACTTGGCTCCATTTAAGTGACAGACCGGTGCAGACGACGACGATCGATATGTCGCATCGACGACGATCGATATGTCGCATCGACGACCATCGATATATCGCATCGATCTTTTTAGTTCGTAGCACTTTATTCAGATAGCGCTGCTGTTCCCTTACCACCGAGTTAACATGGGAGTGCCAACTCATAGAGTAATAATGGCCAACTCTTTACGAAGTTCATTATTACTCTATGGCTTAGTTTCGCGAAACATTTACATGAAAAACAAAAACGCATGAAACAAACGTATGAAAAGAGGCCGTCACCCTCTTTATAAAAAGAAAGAAATAAGAAAACATTTCTGCAACTCATCGCGAAACAATGTATTTTATTGGGACCATGATTCCGCCTTTCTTGCCGGATAACTTAGCGACAATTTTTATATAGATATTCTGAACTTGGTTTCGTGAACCATGTTTCGTAAATGTTTCATGGAACCAAGTTACATTAATGTCATGAGACCTTTTAGCATCTTTTAGTATAATTTTTTTGATATGTACGACGAGTCGACTCTTTTATAAAACGAATCACGCCTCAAATTGATTCAGTCGATGAACCGTTTAAATTGAACGACTCGTTCGCGAATCGACAATCACTAGTCACTAGCGCATTTTTTAGCGCAGATGCAGATTGCAAACGCAGAAGAAGAAACGAAGAAAGGCAGGAGGCAGAACGGCAGGAGAGGGTAAGGCTTTATCGTTTTGTGGGAGTGTGGTTTTTGTGGTTGGAATGAACCGTACTTAAAAATTCGGGGATTATTTGTTACTGGCAATTATATGTTGATTAGTTGCGATCTTAATCCTGGATTTATTAGTAGGCATACCCAATAATCCGCCAAGAACTAATTGCAAGTAACTAACCAATAAAAAATAGCCACTGATTTAGGGTGAGTCCCTTAAAATTGATTCTCACAGGCTCATTTCTCAGTAATTGTAAAACCTTTTTATTAAATTTTCGTTTTATTTCAGTTTTAGGTAGCCTATAATGAGAATTTACGATCACAGCAGCTTTGTCAACTTACCAGGTCCTGCTTGTTTGAGCTTGTCCTCAAAGGTATACCCTAGGTTTGTCTGTTGAACTCATAGGTCTGTATGCTGTGGCTTGTTGATTTCTCCAGTAAATGACCACCCCAGTGAGTGACCGATTTCCTTATAAAACCCCGCATCAAGCATTTCTTTAGGATAGCCTTTTATAATTAAGCTTGAAAGCAGCCTTGGGATATTTTTTAACCTTTATCTTGTTGAGTTTTTAAATCTGTGGAGTCTGAAATACTATCTTAGGCTAATATATGTAATATCAATGCCTAACCATCTTACAATTAAATTCATTTAGATCTTCACTGCTATTGTGACTCTCCACGCAAGGCTCAGCCAAGTTTACATAGCTCATTCGTACCTGATGAATATATTCTCCATAATGTGTTAAGAATAGGCATATTTTTCAAGAGGTAGGCAGCCTTTTTTTTACCTTGCATTCCCCCCCCCCTTCCCGAATATGCGCCTTAGACTTTTGTGTGGAAGTTATCAAGCAAAGCAAGGAGTGAGATGGTACAGTACAAGGGAGAACGGTACTGCTCAAATTATGTGACCATGGGGATTCTCAAACTTACGATGTTGCGATCATAGTTCTGAAGACCAGTGTGCTACCAACTGAGCCACCAACTCACTGTTATTCAATAGGCATAACAGTTAACATATTATTCCACAGTTAAAAAATATATTTTATTAATCTACATGCAAAAATAGGCCTATTGAGGACGGTCATAAACTGGAATGTTGCTAGGGCGAAAACCAGCCAATGACCGGGGAAACTTTAGCAATCATTCACTGGAGCGAGAGTGGTCATTAAACTTAAGTTACTAGCTATGATCTTAAGTAGGCTACCGTTGAAATCTCAGCTATTACAGGAAAAAGGAACCAGTGATTTACTAAGTGCAGTTCCGGTCATTCACTGGAGCATTGACATGTTGGTTGCCTAGTTGTCTTTGTTATTAATATTAGCCTAAGTTAGGCCTGCAATAAATGTTATTATAAAAAATTAATCGATACTAGGCCAATTCCTCTTAATCCTTAAAGATTGAATGAGCTTCTTAAAGTGAAATTAATGAGATAACTGTAACTTAAAAATTATAAGAGAGTAAATGTTAAAGTAACATGAGACATCGACCTTAACCGTTCATTCACTGTTGCACCAAGCTACGGTAATTATCTCATATTTTAGGCCTACCTACTCTTTCCTACTTTATACCTCCCTCTTCATCTGTGACCAGTGATTTCTGGATTGACAGTACAGTTTACTAAACACTGCTTTAACTAACATTTAATTTAAATTGTACATTTTATACAAAATTGTGCTTGGTGGTAGGTCTTGGTTCTACAGGCCTATATATCTTCCAAGAATGTTTGAAAATATACTCTTTGATGGAGTGGAAAGAAGTTCTCCTTAGCCAGTCCTCGATCTGCATACTAAATTTCTTACTATCTAAGTTTCTTATCCTGATTGGCAGTAGGTTGAACTTTTCATAGCCAAGATCGGGAAACATATTTTTTTCCTTGCTGAGCCTATAACAGGGAACGTCAACTTTCTCTCTCCTCTGGCCCCGGGTATTATAGGGGTGTAGATCTTCTCTCTTAGAAAGTGGCAGGTAGTTTTCCCTTATGTGAAGAAGGCTAAGGAAGATGTAGCTGAACACTGTAAAGACTCCGAACCAGATGAAAATGGGCCTGCAGTGGTCACAAAACCCAGCCAAGTCAATGGTGCGCAGAGTTTTTTCTGCTGGAGAAGGATACCTATTATTACATTCTGAGGCAAGTCCTTACAACCGGAGGCCATGGGTTCAAGGATGGCTGGATGGCTGTGGAGCAAGGCGTGGTACACAACCAGAAGGCGCTTCTTAGATAACAGGGTTTTAAGTGCCTAAGAAGAAATTTTACCTTTGCCAACTTTAGGCAGATGTTGGCCGCATGGCTACTCCAGCTTAGCTCGTTGTCTAATGTAAAGCCCAGCAGCTTGACCTCCAAAGGCTTTGTAGGCTGGCTCGGACTGAGACTGCAGACTATTTCTTTCGTGTTATCTTCATTAACGCTTAGTTTATTATTGGGAAACCAATGACAATCCACCTAATCAAGACATCAAATCGGCCATTACTTGCAAGTTCCTCGGAATCACAGTTGACAATTACCTGAATTGGCAACCCCACTCAGAAAACTTAATAAAAAAATTGTCTACAGTTTGATATGCTCCTTACAGTAATGTGTCTGATTCTCTTTAGGGCATACACTAATAAAATTAGTTTCGTTATTTTTAGAAAATTTCTATTAATCTGTTGCCATACATTACTTTACCATAATTAGTTTTAAAACTTCCGGAGGCTATACAAAAAGAAAAAGATTGTAATGAGTTTACAAAAGCACTAAAAGAATAATTAGTCAATTTGGTATTGTATTCCATTGATGAACAGTATTTAGACAGTATTTTATGACCAAACATGTTTAGAAATATAAGCGTAACATACATGTAACTAATGTTGGGTATCATTAGTAATTTTACACTATTCAATGTACTATAACGAATGTATATAGTGAATAAAGAGTGATTGTCTATTGTCTATGGGTTTCATGGTAAGATCAAAGGCCGAGACCATAAGGTAATAATTTTTTGTTTTGACGTCTCTAGATGCCAAAAACACCATTGGCTCAGTGAACAATAGTGTTTTTGGCATCTGGGGACCGTAAAAGAGATATTTGGTATAGACATGTAAAGCAGTAATTATTCGGACGTGTTCAAAAACCAGCCCAATCAGAATCTCAGAAGGGGGGATCAATCCCCCTAAAAATTGGTTTTTCTTTTACTTTTTATATAGTCCAAAGTTAAATTAATCAAAGTAACATCTTAATATATTAAAACTGGATGAACCTCTTACATTTTTTAAAGCATAATCCTGGAAAAGCAAAAGCATCCTTTAAGCAAAAGTTCCTGGAATGAATATTTGTAGACATATAGCGCGATTGCCAGCGGGAAATTTGTCTAGCAGTAGTTGGTATGACTCCTGGGGAGGGAATATCGGTAGTGGTGGTATAGCTGACTTGCCGTAATGCAACATTGGAAAGCGCTTTTCGTGTACCGGCAAGTCGACGTTGTCGAATTTTTGAATAATATGGCATTTCATGAACAGCGCACTGGGTGTTGCTGATGAAGAAAAAATTGGGGGATTTCTTCATCGCCTCTTCTCCATAACCTTGAATTAACAGCTCAAGAGTCTGGGTGATTTTTAAAGTAAAACAAGAACAATGTTCGTGTGCTGTTCATGAAATGCCATTTTTCAAAAATCTGACAACATAGACTTGCAGGTACACGAAAAGCGCTTTCCAATGCTGCACTACCGCAAGTCAGCTATGCCACCATTACCGATATTCCCTCCCAAGGGGGGGAATTTTGATGCGTACCAACTACTGCAAGACAAATTTACCGCTGGCGATCACGCTATATGTCTGTAAAAATTCATTCCGGGAACTTTTTGACTGTACCTCGTATTAGTATTAGTTGAATTATTCAGTTTGTCCTTTTTTGTTTTTCAGATTACCTTGAAGGAACGTAACTTAGTTAGCTATGAGTAATCCAGTGAAGAAGGTCCCAATTCATTTGCAGGTAAGAAAATCAGTCACTTAACAGTTAACAGTTTGTTGACATCTGCATTTCTTTCTTTTTAAGTTTGTGCAGTTGACATTAAGGACAAACTACTTTGGCCTAGAAGGCAGGGCAATCTTATGATTTTTTCCCCTTATTTTTCTCATCTTTTTATCAGGGGATCTAGCTGGGATGTGTGGTAAGAAGATTACGTGGTAAGAAGGTACTAGAAGGTAACTAAAATGCCATAGAATTGAAAGGGTTGATTTCAGCCACCTGAGGCATGGTCAGAATGCCTAGTCTTCACTAGAGCAAGGGAACCCTAAAGAAGCATTGCGTTCACTCCTGCTCATTTGCTTATATTCTTTCCAGATTTGATCTAGTGTAAATTTTCCCAAAGAGCTACAATTATCTTGCTTATTAAAGAGCAATGAATTATCTTAAAGTATTCAAAATGTGCTCATTATTTAATTGTCCATTATACCAAAATTAAATAATACCTAATTGTAATGAAATTTCAGAGTGCTCAAAATAGGCTCTTAATCAAGAATGGGAAGATAGTGAACGCTGATGAAATTACAGATAATGATGTGTACATTGAAGATGGTATCATCAAGTAAGTACCGTATTTAAATTATCCTTTATGTAATCAACAAACAATTACAGGCTGTTAGAATAGTAGACAATTACATTTTTTAAGTTTGGGAAACTGTTTTTATCACCAATTTTTAATTTATTTTTATAAGTTCAGCTTATGTCATGGCAGAGTCTCCACCACTTGGTAATTCGGAAAAAATAGGGATTTTGTAATGTCGGGATTGGTCAAGTAAACTAATGAATTTCATCCTTGGTTGAGAAATTTGAATATGGTGGTAAAAAAAATTAAGTAAAATAGTAGTTTTCCTTGTTATTATCGTTGTAGCGGCGGTAGATCTCTTGGTCGGATATTTGCCCGGGATATTTCTCGACCGAATTGTGGCCCAGACAAATTCTTTGGTCATAACGCAGCCTGAAAATCAATTCTTAAAGCAATGGCCAGCAAATCCTCAGTTCCAAGGCAGCTGACAAATCTCTGTTGCATTGTTGCCAGCAAATATTTCTTATTTATGAGATAAAACCTCAAGATTTCCATGCTCTAATCCATTTCCTCCATGCTCCATGCTCATTTCCTCTTGCCAAGATTTGCATGCTGCATCAGCTGAAATACATCCGAAAGAATCATTTACAGATTACAGAATTTATTTACCACAACACAGCTGCCTGCCATGACTTCACCTGTACTTGCCAGTCGTAATATGGTTATACTGTGAATCGATTCATCCCTACTTTAAGTAAGGTTTTAGAAATTTTAACAGAATAAATTGTATTGAGGTTAGTTGGCCAAGGTTGAGCAATCATTAAGATCAAAAATTGTTTTAAAAGTATATTGAAGGTTTAAACATCGATGTAAATAAATACAACTGGATAGCGCGCTCCCCGTAAGGCTCGTGTAGTGATTTCCGAGCCAACACAGCTGTGCGTTGTGGTTGCACCGGGCCGAATTGAAGGGGCATTGGCGGAAAAAGTGCGAAACTGTATTGTTAACTGTATTGAAACCACACGGATTCAGGAGCAGTTTTACGGGTAAAGCTTGCTATAATAGATGTATTGCTATAACTATTAAGTAATTACCATTTTAACTAGACAGTTAAATTACCAGTTTAACTAGACAGTCAGTACAAGTTGGCCGGCAAAAGATGCGTTCCCCCATCGCCCCTGAAATGCAACCACTGCCGGCGGCTCGCGTTGCGGGGCCTGAGTTACCAATCCAGTGTACTTATTTACATCGATGGGTTTAAATGCTAAACAAAACAGACGAGTAAGTACAATGTCGATTAGGCCTTTCCAAAGTAATTGGGGATTATGGTTGTTCGGATAATCAGTCATGAAAGGATAATCGAGGGAAATTGTACCAACCACGCAAAGTGCCGGATTTTCACTTTTCGAGGCCCTAGGCCAAGTTTTTTGTGCTGCCCCCTCTCCATTTTTCACACTCACCACCATTCTCCTCCTATTCCCCTCATCTTCGCTGTCTTCATGGTGGCTTCATTACTCCAGTGTATTATTCTCTTCAGGACATAGAGACTGGTACTGAGCTTGCTGGGTAGGGTATCAATGTGGTGATTTCACGATATTTGTCCATCAATTTTTACACCAAGGACTTAGGGTGTAATCTTCAACCACCATATCAGGCATAATTTCTATGACCTCCTATTTGTTGCCAAATATTAATTGCTTTGTTTTGTCAGTGTTTACCACTGAGTCGTTGTTAAGACAGAATTTATATGCCATATTGAGTTCAATAAATGAGTTCACTGACATATAGCGATATGACACACATACGATAATTCACTCAGCGTTGTTGTTGCTGAGCAGGGCATCATCATCAAATTAAAGCTCAAAAGGATCTTTTTTACCTACAAATATTGCAACAGGCAAATTTCTAGAATACATCACTGCAGATAAATCTATTGGATGTATGGGGGTTCGCAAAATTTCATGGTTGTGTCACAACATAAATTTCCCAATCATAATAGGCAGCCGTTTTTAATCCTTTGGTCATACCATGACAAAATTGTTCTTGTTTGTTTTGTGGCAAAGGGAAAACCTCTCTATTTAATTCAATTTTCTTTATTTGTCAAATAGCATATGACATGTTGCAAAAAAATAGCGTCACAAAGTAATCAGTACAGTGATGTACCACCGTGAAGCTCTAGGATCTGCTAACATAAAATATCTAAAACAAGGTCTTTTCATCAACAAATTTACAAACTATAACTTACTCAAAAGGAAAGATGTTCAGCTGCTTGTATTGTTTTGTTAAATAGTTAATTTTTGTCATGTCTCATAGCATTCTTAAGGTATTGTACCAGCATTGTTGCTATGTTGTGTTGTAATCCTAATTTTAGTTATCTATTGCATAAATGGTGTCATTGGGACACAGAAAGAAATAAATAAATATTCAATAGGTAGAGAAGTTTAATGTTCCCATCAGTAAAAGGTTGCACAAATAAACAAAACTTGCTTGGTTGCCGTACTACTTGGTTTTGCCCAACTGTATCCCTTTAATTAGAGAGTGCATTGATATTTTAAGTAAAAAGTCAAAAACTTTTGATAGAAAAGGTTTTTTTCATCTTTTCAGGCAAATTGGACGAAACCTCATCATTCCAGGAGGTACTAGGACAATCGATGCTAGGGGAATGTACCTTCTGCCAGGTAGGCTTGAAAACGTTGTGGTATTTATAAGGTTCTGACTGTAAAGTACAACGTGGTATATATATATTATACTTGTAAATTAAAAGACTGTGTTTTTTTGTAGTGTAACGTTTGTGCCAAATGTATGTAAATGACAACATGTCCTCAATGGATGAATGGTTTTTGTGTATGAATAAAAAATTCAAGTTATAATTAGTGCATAAGTATTATTTTTGAATTGAGACGAAAAGACGTCAAAACAAAATTAAAAGAATAAGGATTTTTGACAGTTTTTTCTCACCTTGTAAGAATAAGGATTTTTGACAGTTTTTTCTCACCTTGTATTTGCTACTGTGAGGTATAAAACAAAATAACATTCCTCTCATGGATATTAGAAGCCAACCCTACAATACAAGAGATTGGTTAAACGTTGAACCCCACCATCTAGAGTTGTTTTAAAATAGGGAACTTACAGGGGAATACAATTTTTCAAACAAATTCCAGGTGAAATAAAATAATTTTAACAGTTTTCCAAAAAATTAAAACTTTTTCCATCCCCTGTACTCCTTTGAAGAGCTATCTAAAAGGCTTACATAATAGTTTTTAGAAATTAAGAAAAATTATTTTTGATTTGATTGATTTGGTTTGATTAGGTGGCATTGACCCTCATACACACTTAGAACTGGAGCTGATGGGTGCAACCTCTGTGGATGATTTCTACCAAGGGACGAAAGCTGCGATAGCCGGTGGAACCACCATGATAAGTGAGTACAATCTGATGCATGCTATGCATTGAAAATTTATAATGTATTTTTTAGAAAATCTAAAATTTAGTACAGTAGACTCTCGATACAAACAGTACAGTAGACCTGCTGGCACTCAACAAACATTCAAAGACTACCAAATATTTTGTCCAGTGATATTTATTGGGATCTATACTATGATAAAAGTTAATAAAGTAGTTATGCAATGGTTTAGGTTTATGGTATTTAGTATATTTAGGAGTAACATTTAATGTATTATTAATGCTTCTGTTAATGTAAAATCTGGATTATTAAGTTGGAATTAACCATATTCCACTGTATATACTGGGTCTCCAGTCTGAAGTTTCCCAATAGCTAACTTTTTTATTTTATGTGTGACAGTAAATTTATTATGAGGGAGCCCCTTTATTTATTTATGCTTTTTAGGTACGTTGAGGTGTGTCACCATTTGGGGACATGGATATTTTTCCCCAGGCTATATTTTTTTTCTCAAACTGGAAAGGAGGATAAAATAGCCCTTACAAACACATGCAGGGCTTGTAACGGGTTATTTTTTTATTTTTTGTTATTTTTTTGCTCTTGGTTATTTTTTGTAATTTTTTTGGAATTCGGTTATTTTTGTTATTTTTTTGGAATTTTGGTTATTTTTTTATTTTTTTCAACCTCAAGAACTGCTACAAGCCCTGCTCACACCATTTGTCTGTCAGACGATCTCGTAGCAGCATCGCGACAGACGAATCTCGTCAGCCTACATTACGTGAAAACCAAGTCTGATTGCGTGAAAACTAGGGGTGTGCGAGTATTCGACCGGTCGAGCTTTTTAGGTCGAGCTTTCCAATATTCGGCTTGGCTCGACTCTTTCCGAAAAAGCTCGACACTCGAGCTGAGCTTTTGATAAGAGAGTAATTATCAGAAAGATAATTATTGCGATCTATTTTTGGACACGTTAAACCGGAAGAGCAGTTCCCTCCCATGAAAAACGTAAACAAAAAATATTTCCCAATGATAAGGAAAGGACATTGACAGGTAACAAGAAATATTATCTCTATTTAGACGGAAATCGGAGCTATATTTAGATGGCCTTTGAGAACCGGAAATACAGCATTAAAGTCTATTGTTTTATCATGGTTTATTTCTTAAATGGTATATCGTACAAATTTCATTTTGGTCTCATTTGATTTATAAAAATAATACAAAAATATGAGCTGTCATTTATAGTTCTATGACAAGTAGTTTGTGTTTTTGCATCTTTTAGTAAGGAATCCTTATCTCCTAATTAGCTCGCACTCTGACATACGCACACACTGAGTCAGACAATGACAAAAAACCTGGACAGGGCTTAGTTGGAATACACAACCTCCCTGGCCACTGATATGGAGAGTGGAGTGAGAGAGGTTGCTGTTTCTTTCTTTCTATTCCTTCCTGATCTTTCTTCTTCATATTTTTTGAATATTATTTTCTTCACAAAAGTTTAGGAATACAACTAATTTTTGGATGGCAATAAATTACTGTTGTTATTAAATATTATTTCATTCATATATTAGATTGCTCCACAATCATCTTTCACTCACCTGTTATTCATACTTGGCTTAAAATACCTACCTGGGTAGGTTGCCATTTCAAGTATCAAGTAATGTATCTAATGTATGTTCTGAAATAATAAGTTTAGCCATGAATATTATGCCACAATTGGGACTGCTATATTTGTAATCATCTTTACTTTGTGAACATTAAGAAAATCAATCTTGTGTTTGGCTAAGTGTAAATATAATATTTTTTACCAGATATAACCATTAACTTCCTTTCCATTAACTCCCTTCTACTCTTGAAATTAATGTTGTAGTACATTAGACTAGTACTACCACATTAAGAAACTATTATAAAAATATATTATGTTATTGTAAACTATTTATTTTATAATGAAGGTATTGTGGAATGGGGAACCAAGTAATAAATGCAGATTTTAAATTTGTTATTTTTCTACATAAATTATTTTTGAGCCAGTTTCATTAATTTACTGTAACATTATACAAAATATTGATGAACTTGGAGATAAGCTGACTAGTTTTGAGCTGGCATTCACTTAACGTATGCAAACATTAGTCTATCGTATCTTTTAAAATTAAAATCAAGCTTCATAATACCTTAATAATTCGGAGGTTGTTAAAAAAGCTCGGCTCGAAAAAGCTCAAGCTCGAAAACTTTTGAAAAAGCTCGGCTCGGCTCGGCTTGAGTTTGAAAATCACTATTCGCACACCCCTAGTGAAAACTAAGTCTCGCCGTCAAATCTAGGCAGATTAGTGATTAGTCTGTCAAGACTTTCTTTTTTACTAAGGTTAAGAATGTTTTATCCTCTATGTAATGCCGGTTTTCTAATTTTTAGCAAATTTTTTGTTTACAAAAGGTTATTTTTTTGTTATTTTTTTCTTATTTTAGTTATTTTTTTATTATTTTCAACCTCAAGAACTGTTACAAGCCCTGCACATGAAATGCAGGCCCTCTACGCCACCCGCTCAAGTGAGAAAAGCGACGAACAGGAGTCTCCATCCTCTTTGTAACATCAACAGCACTGATGTTGAGGCTCCGCCTTGAGGCAGCTAAGGGTAGGCATTTGTGTGCCTCCCCAGGCATACCTGCTAAAAAAGCCTCTCGCGTGCTGTCACCAGATCCATTTCAATCGACCCGAGCGTCTGCTCATTTTGACATCGTAATGTGTGGCATCTGTCCCCTTCGGGATTCCTCAGTTGATGTTCAACCTTATGCTGTCCTTGATTTGGGGGTCACTCCAGACACCTGTCCCCCCTCTTCTGGCGCAGCACGGGCAGAACAAAGTCAGCCAAAGTGCTCCAACTGTCGCGGACCTGTAGCATCTTCCCCACGATGTTGTCCAGGGTCAGATGTCCGCAGACCGAGTCGGCGAGGGCAGTCCTATCTTAATCGAAACGACGGCACACGAAGAAAGTGTGGTGTACGTTGTCTCCGTCGAGTCCACAGTACCTGCACCCAGGCGAGTCGACCTTATTCATTCGGTGGAGGCAGGGGCGCACCGATGGGGGGGGGTGGGGAAACGAATGGGACCGGTCCCTCCCCCCCAGGAGCTTAGGTTTTGGCTGACTTTTGAGTAAAAAATTGTTTCTAGTAATATACAAATCATTTTTTATTGTGGTAAAGTTTAAATCAAAAAGCAAGACTTGTCCATAAAAGTTATCACCGGGAAAAACTGGGAGCAGCTAGTCAGAGACTTGTTTAGTACGGATGGGGTTCAGGAGACCCCGTGTAGAGTCTATTTTTGTCACATTTTTATAGAATTTTTATGACTGACTCTGAACCAAAATCATATTTTGAGGCTCTTTTTGTATTTTGGCATTTTTGTTCAACCCAACTGTTTTTGTTATGCAGACTATTGAGGATTTCCTAATGCATTTCAAAAGACAAAAAATCAAACTATTAAACTGCTTATATCTCCGTAATTTTTGGGTAGAGGGAAAATGTTAGGCCGAAACAAATAGTTCCTAAAATTAAGCATAAAATATAAAAAAAAAAAACATAAAATACAGGGTGTCTCATCAGAAAAGTTGTCCGCCTTATTCAGGAGATGGCAGGAAATTTTAAAATCGAAATACATACCTAAAAGCAGCATAAATAAGTAAAGGGGGGCCCCATAAGAAGTTCATAAAATAAAGTTAGCTATTGAAAAACTTTATGCTGGACATCCAGTACTTTATTTATATAGCCTACTTTGGAGTTAGTCTACATTGAAAGTTTTCCTGCAGTTGATTTCGCTTTGCCGCGGCGGGGAGAGTCCCTCGTGGAAACTTATAACAATTGGAGACAGAAAGCTGATGAAAAGGTGTGCTGTGACTATGCCTTACATGTCGGAGTCACCTGGTGGTCTGAGCAGGTCAGTTTACCTCCTTTCTATAAATTAAAACAAACTCATAAATTTTGGTACATACCTAATTTGTTTGTATGTGAGCTCCCCCAATGGCACGTCAGATGTAAGCGATGTTCGACCTCCTGTGATGTTCGCTGAATCATCTAGGGGTTACAGTTTCAATCAGGCCCGGCGAGAGGATTTTCGGGCCCCTATGCAATCTACAACTCCGGGCCCTGAAACCTGGCGACCTTTTTTTTGCTCGTTTCACATGTTTTTGGGCCCCTTTTTGGCCCTTTTTTGGTGTTTCCGGGCCCCCTGAGAGCCCGGGCCCCTATGCATTTGTCCCCCCTGCCCCCCCCTGTCGCTGGCCCTGGTTTCAATAGCTGCAAAAATCTTTCTTGTAGGTGATGTAGACTGCAAATTTTCTCAGGAAAAAGTAAGTTCTTAAAGGACACTAATGAATAAAGTCCAATAGCATTTATTCTGAGAAAATCCGCGATCTACATCGCCTGCGAGAAAGAATCTCTGCAGCTAATGAAACTATGACTCCTGGAATAATAAATATATGAATAAATTCTTACATTACAATATTGCAATACATAGTAGGTTACAACAAAATATCCAAATCATAATTACAAAAAAGAGAACCTTAATTACAAAAGCACAAAATGGATAGCCACCTCTGTAGCATATTGCTGTGTTGAGGTGGCATCACGTTACAATTAAAAGTGTGTCATGTGCCAGAACTCACGTTAACATAAAGTAAAAAATATTCAAGACAAATAGATTATTTAATATATAATAGTGCCTAAACTAAAAATATATGATGAATGATTTAGTAAACAAGGCTGGAGGTTGACTATGGCTCAGACATCTGTCGTGCCACTGGGGGAGCTCACATAGACTTTTGTAACCAACATTTATGAGTTTCTGCATGTTTCAATGGATCTCTGAATATTTTTCTATTTACAGACCTTTTTTATTAAGTTTTTAAATCACGGACACTTTTCCAATGACCGTATTGTAAGCCACCCCTCATCCTTTGTGTCCTTTAAAGGAATTTTTACTAAAAGCACCAACAAATCTTGGAAAAAACCATTTTCCACCTAATTTTTACATATAAGTGTCTGGATGTAAATCATGTTTCTGATTTTATAATTTTAGTTCACTTTTTATGGTATAATTCCTTTTTTTGTGGTATAATACCCAATTCATATGATGCTAAGCATACCCAATGTATATGAGCTTACCGTTGAAAAGTCATAATAATTACTGAAAGGAGCACTTTAACTGTTTTCAGCTTACAAAATTATATTGAAAGATAACTGCCTTAAGGTACACACCTTTGATATTTTTTTATAGTTATTTAGATTAAATTATGAAAAAATACATTTTTGATAAATTTGGCCTAGTAGGTTTAATGATTACCAATAAAATTATGAAAAAAAAAACGGCAACTTTGACATTAAGGTAAACGTAGTAACTATGATATTTAAGAGATGTGATTGTTAAGAAAATGTGATGATGAACAAACTTGTACCTCAGAAGTTATAAGTGTTACAGCTTTTTTTAGAAATATTGATTTTAGGAATACTTACAAGAATCACTGAATTAGATTTTTATTCCCATTAATTTTTTTCTAGTTTTCACACATGGAAAGTTTTCTAAATGAAATATAAAGTTTTATCTGTGGTATACATTTTTTTGTTAACTTAAAAACAGCTTTAATAACCATTTTAGAGTTTTTATTAGAGACTCCCCTTAATTGTAGACTGTGTATAACTGATATTTTAAAAGTCATTGTCTCAATACAACGTATTAGGCCTATTTTGATAAAAAAAGTTTGGTAAAGCTTGATTTTGTTTAGAATCAAAATTCATTAAGTATTAATATTTCAGACAACAATAAATAAGTCTATATACAATATACATATGAATAAAAAGTAACCTAATAAGTCGGTACAGATTTTTTATTTATTCGTTTTATTGATCAGTTTTTAATTTTTTTATTTTTAGAGTTTGCACAATTTGCTTTATTAAAATTAGCTATTAATTCCCAAAAGAGATCTAACAATGTTATGCCTAACACAGAAACGTCTCAAGATAGCAGTTACAATAAAGATAAAACAGCAATTGAGGGCAGCAGATTAAGCGGATCATGTAATTAACTACTGTAAACCTCAATTATATGGCGTAACCTGGGGAGAGGGTTCATGCATAACCAAAAACTACTTTGAAATCGAACTCAAAGATAGGCCTACAACGTTTTTAAATCATTCAGCAGATTAACCATGTCATGTAATGAACTAATTTTGTTACCTCTCTTCCTCTTTGATATACCCCGGACTTGTTTCTCTTCTTTTCTCTGCCTCTTTCTTTTAGCCTTCAATATTAATAAGTAATGAACCACTGTTGAACCTCGATAATCTGGGGTAGTCAGGGGGAGGGGGCCACGGATAAATGAAAACCACGGAAAGAAACGAGCACAAAGATAGTTATTCAAATTTTGAAAATCATACATTGTCATGGTTAAACTGTCAAAACAGCTTATTTTGGTATAAAATTTAAGAAACATTTCACATAACAACAAGAGGGCATTAAACTTTCAGTTCACGACAAAATTATGGTTAGTGAAAGAAGGAAGCACAGCAAGTTGAAATGAAACTTTTATAAGTAAAAACTTTTTAATTAAAGCTAAGTTTTTCTGAAATATATTTGGTCTAAGTTATAACATAATATTTTTATAAGAACGATACATATACCATATTTTTGTTAATTTTTATCATGGCCCAGTCACTTAACTGAACAAATATAGTTTTTTGTGGACTCTTGAATAGGATACAGATAATGAACCTAATTTAGCCTAATGAAGCAACCTGATTGCGGAGAAAAACTAGTTGGAAGTATTATTGGTCTTATTATTCATACTTCTATAAATACTTGACTTTCATTATAATTGGGTGAAAAGCCTTGGGCTGGCAGGGATTTAGTTTTAGAAAGGGACAGAATTCAGCTAGCTTTCTCGAAGAAACACTTTCCTAGTCAGCACACAGAAAAGTAGATAGTAAACGGGCTAATGAGCGCGTGGATTAAGTTGGAGAGGGGGAGAGGGGGGTTGGGCCGGGGACAAGCGCCGGGCGAAAGCGCCAAAAACCGCCCTTTTCCGCCTGTTTCCCGGGTTTTTCATGGCAAAAACACACTTTTCCGCACATAATTCGACCCGGTTTCGACACAATTTTCGATTTAATTCAAAAATAAAAAATTTCAAATTTTAAAAAACATGTAAAAAATTCGGGTCTTTTCCGAGATTCGAACTCGTAATCGCCGGTTCTATTGCCGAGTACGCTCCCGTCTGAGCTGCGGAGCTTGGTGTTTAGTTGATGACTTGCGCTTCTTGTAATGCTTATCATATGCTGATAAGGCAGATCGCCTAAAAAGTGTAACTTGGTTAACAGCAGAAAACTTAATGAAGAAAAAATTGGATTATACAAAACGAAATGCGTAAAATTAAAATTCACCCGCACGAACGAGTTTCAAATAGATAATATAATTCGGTAATGCGTTGTTTAAAGGCGCGTTGTTCTCGTCTGTTAGATATATGTTGATTTCTCTTATCGTTTCGATTCCTTTCTTCAACGGTACGCGATTTAAAACAAACGCTTTCTCGTAAATTTTATCTCCGCGTTCCTTGGGGCTCAAATGATATAGTAATGACGTATTGTCGTGTTTATGCCAATGCACGCTGTGGTTGACAAAAGAGTGTTCCACCAAATCACAGTGTATTTCTATCAACCCGAAAGGCCTTATTCGTATAATGTTGTTATCTTCAACGTACACAGATACTTCGTCTTCTTGTTCCAGTGATGAAACTTCCAACACGGATTTTTCATCTTCTTGTTCCAGTGATGATGTGTCCAACACGAATGACAATATTATGAATAAATTCATTTTTCAAAATCAAAATGTTACAGTGATTTTTGATGACGATAACATCTCATGGTTTAAGGGTAAAGATGTAACCGAAATATTAGGATATTCCAATTTAAAAAAGGCTTACAAATGCATGTTAGTGATTTTTAACATGTTTTTTTTTGATTTGAAATTTTTTATTTTTTAATTAAATCGAAAATCGTGTCGAAACCGGGTCGAATTACGTGCGGAAAAGTGTATTTTTGCCATGAAAAACCCGGGAAACAGGCGGAAAAGGGCGGTTTTTGGCGCTTTCGCCCGGCGCTTGTCCCCGGCCCACCCCCCCTCTCCCCCTCTCCAACTTAATCCACGCGCTCATTAGCCCGTTTAATATCTACTCAGAAATACAAAATGTTTACATATAATGCTCCACCATTAATTTTATTAGGTGTTAATCTTTTGTGGTTCTGTGTGCTGGCTTAAAAACTGTTTCTTCAGGTAAGCTGGCTGAGTTCTTTTCCTTCCCAAAACCAAATCCTGATTTCCAATAAAAAATTCTATTAGCCATTAATATTCAATGGCCTAACGCAAAGCTTATTAGAACAGTATAAAGCTGATTGGTATATCTTGAAAACAGATAATACATTTTCAAAAATTGAATTCCATTCGATATAATTTAAGCCTTACCATGATTTCTTACAAAAACTAAAAGATTATGTTGTGGCTTTCCAACTCCAAAATGATATACATTTATTTTTTTATTTTTGAACTTTTACAAATGATTAACTTACAAATAATTTCACTCACTTTACTGATGTAATGTTAACACTCATGTTTTTTATGGGTTAGAGTAGTGTCAGAGCAATGATTGGGACCCATAATTAACAAAATCGACTATGTGTTTGTCAAATATAACTCACAACTCATCACATTAACCAAACTACTTCATAAACCACATTGGAATTTTGTGTTGATATTCCTTTCAGGATGTAATCATCCTTTAAGAACAGGTTTTGACTCTCAAACTTGGAAGTTTTAGGGGGTCAAACTTATGGGGGTAAAAGGACTCTACTAGCATTTGTGCCTATAATGCCTAACCTGAGAGGTCCAATCTTTAATCTGAACATTATTGTGGAGTTAATTTTTTTGTCGTTTACATTTTTTTCATCTCTTTTAGTTTTGAGCTATTTCTCAAAACGTATCGTTAGCCTAATAAGCAAAGGTTGTAACTTCACATTTTGCTGATTTTGAGATTTTTGGACACAGCCTTGGTTTTAGTATCGCTCATTGGTAAGGTGAGTAAGGTTGAAACTCAAAAAAAATCTGACCTGTGTTAAAATACAAATTAGCAGAGTTCCTAACTCCAAAAACTGAGAATGGTTTATCAAGCAAAGGCCATAACTCCGGAGTTATGTTTTTTGCTCTCTAAATCATTGGTAGCAAAAGCTGTAACTCCATTATTCATAAAACCTTTTTAAAAATGAAAAATTTTTAATTAGTACCTAAATTGAACCAGAAATATCATTTAGGCATCCTAATTAATTAGTAAAAGACGAAAAAGAAAATTATGTAAAACCCTAAAAAATGGAGATTTTGAGTAGAAACAGACCAATATTTAAGCTTTAAATTATTTTGAAAATAAAATAAATATTGGAGTATACTTTGTTTGTAATGTATGTTTTAATATTAAATAGTTTAATATACTAAAATCACTTTTTGTTTGTTGGGTTTTAAGAAAAGAAGTAAAGAATGCAAACTGCTATTATCATATGTAAAAACAGTTTTCTTGCTCTCCTGCAAAATTTGACCTTATGAAGTTAAAGCCTTTGATGATTAGGCTAATGATAAGCGGCACACAGCCCACGTGGTGTAAAACACCTATTTAGTGAAATCTACAATGTTAATGCTCAGTGCAAATATTGTAGGCCGTATTAGGTTAATCACTCTCTACATTGCAGAGTCCAATTAAAGTAATTGCCCATTGTATTACCCATTGTTTACTAAATGCCCTTGTGATTACAATTAATTGCCATATTGTGTTTAAATTTCCCAAATTATTTATAGTAACAAAATCATAGGCGTCGCGCCGGGGGGGCACGGGGGGCACGTGCCCCCCCCAACATAAAAAAGTTAATTTTTGTAGCCGCCAGCATTAACAATCCAAATAAAATTTATTCTCTACTTTTCTCTAAAGTCATTTCTCTACTCACAAGTAATTTAAACCAATTGTTATTATGTTAGAAGTTTATTTTTACCATATTAATCGTTCACATTCATTTTATTTTTATATTTAACCATTATTACATTCATTTGATATGAGATCAATCATTTGGCTAAACAAAGAGGTTGGATGAAGAGTTATTCATTCGTAGGCTGGGCGAAGGTGAGTCACCCTGTGCGCTGTGCACCTAGTACCTGTCATTCTGTCATCCACTAACCCACCCACTTAAAAAAATAGAATAATAATACCATTATACTGTCAGGATGCCCAAATCCCAAAAGGCCTGTGGAACCAAATCTTATGACATCAATTTGAGACCCAATAACGGTTACAAGCAAGCCCTTTTAGTCCATTGAGCCTCAAATGAGGTTTTGGTTATATGCTTCCTTTGATTGGTCAAAATTATTTTTCTCGCAGCTCGACGCTGACAAATCGAGACGTCTTTGAAGACCGGCCGTCCTGGCCTATAAAAGACATCACGTTTGTTTACATTTTTGTCTTAGAAAACTTTACATATTCCTCTCTTCTCTTCTCTACAGACCTTGAGTTCAACCTGCAAGCTGCAGATGAGAATGACATTAACGGCAATGAAACAGCCAGGAAATTAGGGGAATCGTGAATAAGAGTTGCTTTTTGACCGCCTATTTTCTTAACATGGAAAACAATAACTGCAATGGTTTTAGGTAAACATTCTTCAACATTCACGTGTTAAAAACCTAAGTAGTATGCAGTGGAACGTTTCCCGCAAATTTACTTTGAAAATCGTAAATAAACTAAGCTTTTTAGTGCAGTATATTTCACAGTTTTTAAGGCTTAAAACCCCACTTTTGAGTACGAAAAAACCAATTTTTTTCGGGGGAGGACCCCCAGACCCCCCGGTCAGTTGTGCCCCCCAAAAGTTTGGTTCACGCGACGCCTATGAACAAAATAAACATAAAATGGGCCTACAGTAAAAGCTCATTTATTCGAAATTCAAGGGAAAGCCTTATTATTTTAAACTAAAGGAAGATTGAAAAATCGGCGGTTAGTATTATGGAGGTTATTGTGAATGCAATTTGAATAATGGAGGTTTGTCTGTTTACACGCACGTTGAAATGTTACCAAAAGATTCATGATTCAAATGATTTTTGAGCTAAATTCAAATTATAGGCTTATGGTGGTCTCATTTCAAGCTGTAGAGGTTGACTTGGAGAGGTTATGTTTCGAATGACAAAAAAAATCAAATTCTAGATGCTTGAGTAGATAAATATTCAAATTTCAGAGGCTGCATTATATATTAATTATTTTTAATTATTGGTGTATTGTTTTTTGAATATTAAAGGTTTTTTGAAGGAAATAGTCAAATCATACTAATTATAGAGGTTTTAGAATTAACTGTCAAAGTTTGGGATCTTTTCCGTTATACGTATACCACTGTTTCAGGTTTTTTTTTCAAGCTTGATTTTGGTAACAATTTATTTGGTAACATGTCAACCACCACTAAAAACCGGATTCCATCAATTCTACCATCAACCATCTATCATCAAATCATAAATATAGTGTCCCAGTTGCACCGGGCACTTAACAACTCCAACGCCGCCGCAGCCAGACGGAGGCATCAATAGGTACAAGGTACCTACACAGGTGATAAGTTCGGTTAAGATAAGTTAGGTTAGGTAAGGTAATGTAACCTAACCTAACCTAACCTAACGTAACCTAACCTAAGAAACTGGAAGTGGGACCACTAGACGGGCAGACGCTGGCTTCTCGTGCCTAGACAGAGATAACGGTAGATGAAAACGGTAATGAAACCGCAGGTAAAATATTCTTTCAAGGAATTTCCACTTTAAAACGATTAATAACAATTATTTGAACTAGTTTGTGGAGCTCTGTAAAATATCAAGCTTGAAGGGTAAATTTGGAATAGTGGTATACGTATAACGGAAAAGATCCAAAGTTTGAATTAGTGAGATTTTACTTTAAATTTAGATATTTCTACTATATGTTTGTCAAGTACCTGTGATGTATGTTAGCCCCGACTAGGGTGTGGCAATAAATTACGTCATCTGAAAATTGGGGGGAAGGGTCCAATGGAAATGACTGTAGGATGATGTGCATGGGGGGGTAGATGCTGAGATGACATAATTTTTAAAATTTGTTAAAAACTAATTTAGATCGAAAAATTGTAAACATTCTATGTAAATTCATTAAATAAAAGTGAAACAGCATAGAAACTATGTACTCCGTTTTTACATGGTTTGTATGAATAAATTCTTTTTTAATCATAATTATGAGAATTTTATTTTTAGTTAGAGAAAGTCTTAGAAAAGATGCAAGAAATCTCAAAAAGTGGAATTGGTCTTGAATTTTGTGGGAAAACAAACTAGACACTGTGGGCATGTTGCAGGTTAGCAAGAGAAGTAGCATTCGGAAGGAAGTGATATAAGGTCAAAGACATTGTGTGTATGATGTCACACCTCATTTGTATTCATGGGCCTTACATGAATGGACGTGTGGTCATGGCCTTCGCCGTGGGATTGTGAATAGATTACTATCCCATTCATTGATTTTTCTTCTGTGGCCGAAAAAATATTCTATCATAGTGAATTTGTTTAAAATTAACCTTTAAATTAATGTAAAGATTTCTTTTTTGTAGAAAAGTACATTTTAGTGAACAGTGGCAGGTTTAGTTTGTTGGTAGGACAACCAAGCAAGATATTAAAGATGAGATTGCAGTATTAAAATTAGTGAAGAATTCTATTTTAAAATGATCGATACCTTTACATTAAAAAAATTTTGAATTCAATGTGGAGGATCCAAGATGGTGGCCGTAATTAAGTACCCGCTCAAAATGAAATATTAATAAAAAACCCAACGTTTGGGGGTGTTATAGGACTGTTATTTTTAAAAATCTTGAAAAAAATAGTGAGGGACTATTATGGGACACCTGGTATTTTACTTATACTGTATACATGCGACGGTAAATATACACAAAAGGTGGAAAATGGCAATTGATTTTGATTTGTTACACTAATCATCATTCCCAATGAGAGACTCATTGATGATACAACCCAATGGTAAATACCTGAAGTAGATTCCATACTCCATATCAAAATTATCCAAGATTTCAGTTGACATATTTTCAAAATCTAAAATTTTGAGAAGGTGTAATTTGTGTAGAAGGGCTGAAAATCGATTTGGAATATGCACTGGTGAGTTGTACTTGACAAGTCCTTCCTTCAACTTAAATGGTTCCTCAATTGAGGTTTAATTTTCTAATGTGGGGTAACCAGCGTCCCAAAATTTTGATTTTGTGGGTTGGGGTCATGATATCAAAATTTAACCAAAGGGACTAATTTGTGCCAGGCATGGTTTAAAAACAGTTTTCAACAATATTTGTTAAGTTTAGAAGTTATTTGCTTGTTACTGACCTGTAAATGTACTTTAAATCCAAACTTAAAGAAGTTTCGAATTTCAGACGGCTTTAACTTTGGCTAGGGGCATAATATTGACCTCAAACTTGTGGCATTTTTTCATTAAGCTCTTCAAAACAAGTGGTCACTCGATGAGGGTTTGAAAAATTTTCGAAAAATCCCTCCAATTGCCTTTTTGGGGCAAAGTTAGACATGACATGCACAGCAGAAAGTATTGTTTTTTAACTCATATGCAAAATATCTTTTAACATATCTTATTTGGTTTTAAAATTATAAAATCTACCTGGGACTTTTAGGACTTAGTAAAATGACATAGTATGTATTATACACCGATTGTGATTTCATATATATATATCATCGTAAACTTTGGTATTTGTGGAAAATAGTGGAATATAAATGTGATTTTTATCACAAGAGAAAGCTTTCATTCACTTAAATATGGAGTACATTGAGAATAAGTAGACTCCCAACAATGTGGACATCAGGTTTAACCAGACTACTCTCGGCGAAAGTCACATCTTTTTAATCAGTAAATTTTTACCAAAGCATTGGTTTAACCGGACGTGATTGGCAGGAAATGGAAGGTACTGTATCGACGATTCTAGTGGAAAAATATTTGAGACCATTAATGACGTATAGCTCTCTTCAGATAAGGTAAAATAAGTTTGTTTCTGAATGATTGAGGAACGATATTAACGATTCACTTGGGAAAAGTATACTAGACAATTTATCGTAAAACATAATTTTTCATGTTCAGATTTATGTTTTGTTTAAATGTAGCGGAAACGTCAGTTTAATAGGATAACCTGTCGGTTAGGGTGGGTTGAACATTTTTGAACTTTGAATCGTAATAGGTCTCAAAAGTTGAGGTATAGCATATACTGAAAAAATAACTTCAAAAAAATCATATAAAATCTTCTGGTCGGACGATTACCTTGAAGTATAATATGTAAAACTCACTAAGAGATATAGTGAATAATCGTTATTTGGTTTATGCTGGACATTGATAACCTTACAAATGTTTTGCCATGAAAAATGGAAAGAGCTCTTTAAACAGTTTTGAAGAATGCTATAATTTGTTCAATTACACCACAGAATTATTGACTTAATACAAGCCAAAAACTTGAAAAAACGCCTAAATAAGGGATTTTCAGAAAGCCATAGATCGATAAGACTGTTGCCTAATTGAACAAATTATACCTTTTTTTTAAGAGCTCTTTCCATTTTTCATAGCAAAACTTTAGTACGATATCACTGTTCAGCATAAACCAAATTAGGACTATTCACTGATTCCCTTATGGAGTTTCACATGTTAAACTTCAAGGTCGTTGTGCGACCGAAAGATCTTATATGATTTATTAAATTCTTTTCAGTATTCTACATGCTATTTCGCAACTTTTGAGACGTATTACTTTTCAAAATTCCAAAATTTTGTTTTTTCGACCCACCCTACTGTTGGTCCTGAGGGGTCTGGATAAGAGAATGTCTATAACCAATGTGTTTTACAGGTGAGCAAGGAGATGGAGGAGATGGTGAAGAGCGGAGTGAACTCATTCAAGGTGTTCATGGCGTACAAGGACATCTACATGCTGAGTGATAGCGAGCTGTACGAGGTGTTCGCGCGAGTCAAGGAGCTCGGCGGCGTCGCCATGGTCCACGCTGAGAACGGGGACATTGTCGCTCAAGTGAGTTCGGTATAGTACATCTCGGATACAGATGAATACTAATAAATAGAAAGTACTTGTAACATGCATATTTATTTATTCATAACTGAAAAGTAAATATTATGATATAAACAATTCAGATTTGTAATGAATAATGTACAAAGAAGGAACTGTAATGATATGTAATTTTACAAAACTAGATTTATAAGATTGTCTACTGGTCATCATTAGCTCTAAGAGCCTTTTTCTGCCATATAAAACTTTATAGACATGTCATGAGTTGCCCCACAGACGAATTCCATAACAGATAAGTGAGTGAAACAAACCGTAGTAGACTATTAACAGAGTGTCGAGACTAACAAATGACTTAAGTTTTCTGAGCAGAAAAACAATACAAGAAAGTTTCTTACAAAGGTTTATAATATGTGGTTCCCAGCTTAGTTAAAACCTAAGAGTTTGACATCATTAACAATACTAAAATCAGCTTGAATCTCCTTAAGGAAAAAATAAATCGATTCAGTTTTGTTTTAATTGATACATAAATTATTTAGCTCAAACCACCTTTTACCACAGCTTAAAGCATCAGACATATTATATTGAACGTTTTTCAAAATCAGGATCAGAACATAACAAAGTGGTATCATCCGCATACAATATAGATAAACAAGGAACATTACAATACAAGTCATTAACAAAGATTAAATATAAGAATGGTTCGAGAACGGAGCCCTGAGGTACTCCAGCAAAAACATCAAGATAAGAAGAACTAGTGTTATTTAAAACTACTTTTTGTTTGCGTCCAGATAAGTAAGATTTAATAAAATTAAGTTCCTTACCTCTTATGCCATAGAAATACAGTTTTTCATACAACATGTCAAAAGATAGGCAATCAAAGGCCTTTGTTAGGTCTTTTAGATTAGCTGCTACATAATGTTTGTTTTCAAAAATCTTTAAAATGAAGTCTACAATTCTCAATTGGGATTAAGAACTTGGGCATATTAACTATTCCCAGCTTCTTGTGAGATTTATCTTACCCTAAATTTCCTAGTGCACATCTCTGTGACTGGACCAAAAAAGAAAAACAGATCCATGCTTAAACTTATGGACTGTCTTGTTGAGCGGTGTCTATACACTTTAGATGAGTTATAAGTTATTGAGAATTTTCCTAGGGAAACCCTAAGTTACTTTCCTTCCCTAACAAATTTCATCGACTGGTCTCATGCCACTACATGGTCAATCGGGATGACTCTCCTGAAGTATGAAGTGCGAAATCCTCTTAGGAAAACGTATTTGTTTGAAATTAATGTATATTATGTTACAAGCCTGGTAAGTACCATTTGACCCTGCGAGTTTGATATGTGAGTGCGGGATTTTCTTGTGAGTACGGTAAAACTTATTGGGCGTGTGACATATGATACTTGACTTCATTCTTCTCAGAAAAAAATTTTTTAATCATAACGTATTCCTTGTATAAACTATTACGTTTCCAATTCCTCAAACCTATCCTATGATAAACAAGCATTTGCTACTGCCACCAGTGCTGCCACTACATTCCTCTGAAGTAACCGATAAACATGTATTAAACGTCGGTTTACTGCAATCAGCTGATCGTTTTGATTGTTGACTTACATTATTTCTGTTTCCAAGTGCACTGTAAATTTACTGTGCACTGCATGGTAAATTTACCGCTCAGTGATCAGCAAAGAGTAACTTTCCAGCCAAGAGTACCATACAGAAAACAGATGTTTCTGTGTAGTATGATATAAAGAATTATTGAAATCAAGTCCCTCAGTGTTTTTGTCCTGTTGCAGAACACCAAACGGCTTCTGGAGAAGGGTGTGACGGGCCCCGAGGGCCACGAACTGTCTCGCCCTGAGGAAGTGGAAGCCGAGGCTACCAACCGAGCGGCCATGATCGCCAACCAGGTGCCTGAACCCTTTGTGTTTAATTTAAGGGGTCCCCCTTAAAACGTTCTAAGCGACATAATTGCAAAATCGGAGATATTCGATGAAAAAGGTTTCTTTAGGACACAAGCTACACTGTGGTATATTTTGTTTTGAAGATATTTGAGTTTGCAGCCCTTATTTCATCTGTCAAAGTTGGTTTGCTTCGCGGGACTGCACGGACCTTTTGGGGAATAACGTGCTACTTGCTAAAAGATGGACTCCCTGCCAGTTGTTGCCCAGCAACCAAAATCGCGTAAATAAAATTAAATACGTGAAGTAAATATTGGAGAGTGGAAGAATAAGACCAGGAAGGAATATAGAAAAGCTGCATTACCCTATATTTCAAAAACCAAGAGGCCAAGGCCTGGAAAATTGTCCCCAAAAGACGTGAGTAGAATAAAGTTTCAAGCATCACATTTGGATAACTTCTAGCAAAACAATGTATCGCGTTATGTAACATTACGCTTTTGTGCTTTTATATCAAAAAAATTGTTTTATATTCAGTTTTATTTTTGTTTATGTTGGTATCCCTACACTCCCTGATGTTTTCTTCCAAATCGGAAGAGCAGTCCGTCAGAGAACGTTTCTAACACCAGTCATTTAGAACGTTATAGCCCCCCAAAAAACACGTACAACGTTCTAAAATGCTTAATGGCTAGTAAAAAATTAATATAGGGCTACATTAAGATGTTATAAATAGGGTATTCAAATATGATAAATGATTATAAGTTCTAACATTGAAAAAACCATAAATTTTAGATTTCAACTTTCAACGCTTGATTACTCGAAACTAGGTTTTTGTCGCTTAGAACGTTTTACGGGGGACCCCTTCAATTGAATCGTTTGTCTTCCTTTCTAATGGTTTTGACTAGGGAACCCAATCATGATTTTCATCCAAACAATACAAGGAATAAATATGATGGTTTTACCAAAACATAAATTGAATATTACAAAACAAACATCCTACGCAGGTTTAAAATTTCTAAAGTATGTTCCTAAAAAAATAAGAGATAGAAAATTCTGCCAAATTTAAGAGGGTTTTGAAAGAGTACCTGATCCAAAAAGCTCTGTACTCTTTGGATGAATTTTTTGTGACGTAAATTTGCAGTAGAGATTAAGATTAATTGTATTTTTTGACGCCATTTATTGTGTTAGAGAAAATAAAGATATTTTGATTTTATTAGGGGTGTGCAAGTAGTGATTTTAGAAGGCGAGTCGAATTTTAAAATACTCACTCGAACGGCTAGCTTTTTTAAAATAAAGTTTTGTAGTAACAAAGATAATAGTTTTCCTACTTCTGCATAACCACGATGTCAAAAATAATAATTATTTAAATGCAATTTAATTTTGTAATGTCATTTGAAGTAGAGGAGTTCTTGAGTTAAAAGCAAGTAAATGATATCAACTAAATTAAGATAATATTTTTTTATCATATAGTAAATGATATCAACTATTTTTTTTATTTTTTTATAATTTTTTTAAAGGCTGTCATAAATATATTCCTTTTAAGCCTAAATCAGTGTTTGGTAAAAATAGCAGCCTACCTGTTTTTCTTTGATTGACAAAGAAAAGTAACAAGAAATGACTTCAAACTCTAGAAAGGAGTAAAATGGTATTCATTAGATGGAGAGAGCACAACTTTACACATGTGCCAATGGTGGATTGATAGAGTACATAATGTAAACTAAATGTGATCAAACTTAAATAATATGTTGTATAAAATGTAAACATCCATAAAACAATTCTCATTTCATATTTATATGCACATTATTCAATCTTAAAAATGGGTTGCATTAAAAAAAAACACCCTGTAGTTTACCTACTTCTGCATCACCATAATGTCAAAAGTAATGATTATTTAAAGATGTGATAGGCAGGAAATCGATGGCACGGTATTGACCATTCTTGTGGAGAAGTTTTTGAGGCGTCCAAATCAATTCAATATATGCTTTCTTCAATTTAAATAAAAGAGTTAGTTTTTGATTGTGGGGCAATAGTGACAAATCCCATGGGTCACTGTACTGACATTAGTTGAGTTGCCTGGCAGGTGGGGTGTCCTCTGTACGTGGTGCACGTGATGAGTGAGTCCGCGGCCGCGACGGTCGCGCGCCTGCGCGAGGGGAGAGAGACGCGGCTGTTCGGAGAGACGCTGGCGGCGGCGCTCGGTGCGACCCAGCCTGAGCTCGGCTGCTGCTGGGAACACGCCGCGGCTCACGTGCTCAGTCCGCCCCTCCGGCCCAAGAAATCCACCCCGGAGACGCTTATGAAATTCCTCGCCAGGTCAGTGCTTTCACAGGTTGTCTACTGATACTGGAAATCCTGAAACTATACTGGAATTTTATTTTGATACTGGGAATACTGGAATTATACTGGAATTTTAAATTTGGTTCTGGAATTTTGTTGAAATACAAGTGAGGAAATCCGTAAAGAATAGTTTTGTTAAATACATTCAGATATAAAAAGCTCGCAACAGTTTTTTAGCAGTATGTGTTTGCAAACCTAAATCAAACCACTTGTAATTAAGTGATCAATTACTAAACATCCTTAATCAGATTCACATTTTTATATGTTGTAATTTTATTAAGACAGGAGATTTTCTCAACATTCCTACAATCATAGATTCACATATTTGTATTATTTTTCATAAAACAAATTATGTGGGTAAAAGTGAGAGACTGCGTCGAAAGACACTCATAGTAAATTAGAACTTTTTAATTTGCGATTGTAATTTTGTATTATTTGGATGATAATGTGGGAGGAACGAAGGGTTACAAGGGGACTTGGGATGCCTTGATAAAAATCAAACAAATATGTTTTTTTCTTTGACGAGAATTTATTATATTATTTATCTTATTTGTCAATGATGTAAATCAGTTACTTAATTTTAAAAATAAACATTATTCATATTAATAAAAAAATTATTAATGGTACTCCTTAATTAGATAAATAATTGGCTGGTGATACTGGAATTTTGAAAAAAGTTGTACTTTAAATACTGGAAGTATACTGGAATTTTAAAACCAGATGTCAGTAGACACCCTGTTTCAGTTTTAGAAACAGGGTTTCTAGCAGTGTTGAAAATCTGAAATTAGACTTGAATTTCAGTATGGTCTTGAATAGTGTTGAAATCAAGTCAGTATATTAATTACAGAAGTTGCTTCTTTCAGTTCCCTATCATTTCTGATTAATTTTATACTTGTTATTTTTCAAAAAAATTGTGTTGTAGTTATGTTTAAATTTGTTATATTTTTTAAATTTGTTGATATTACTCTGATTTAAAGTTTTTTGTTATTATTTTTCTTCCTAAATTTTATTGTATGTTAAATTTTGCTTTTAATTTGATCTCAAAATTTTTATTACATTGTTATATGTCAGGACTGCATAATTTGAGAGACTTAACTTATTTTGTTTAATTTATAAATTTCCTCCATGCGAGCTTTTAAGCTTGGAGATATAATTGTAAAACATGTTATGTTCTGAAAATAAGAGTTTGTCTATTGTCTATTTCCAATCAAAGTTTCGGGATGACAAGAATCCGACTCTGAATGTGAAATTCAAGACTTGAACGTAGTGTTATCTACATACAACACAACCTCTGCGTTAGGTTATATTCCCTCTGCACCTCTACGTTCTCTGTGATAGGCTGTGTGGTAGTGCCTGCCAAAGAGCTGTTTGGCAACCACACTAATGAATTTTGTGAAGTTATTTCTACAAGTCGTGAAGTTATTTCTACAAGTCGTGAAGTTATTTCGTGAGTTCTTGTAGTTATACAAGTACTATCGATGAAACTATAGGAAGAGTAAGTACGGGGAAATTTATTTATTTATGATGAATTTGTTTTTGAGTTTTAAGTCTAAAAAAGTGCCAGAAAATGTTGAATCACTATGCACTAGAAAAGAGGTAGGCCATTAGGTTAACAGATTCTTATTCTTCTTTTTTTTACAGTGATGGGCTCCAGTTGACTGGAAGTGACAACTGCACCTTTACCACGGAGCAAAAGAAACTCGGGCAAGGGGATTTCTCGAAGATCCCCAATGGAGTGAATGGTGTGGAGGATCGTATGTCCGTGGTACGTCATTGCAATATACAGTCAGCTCTTAACCCCTTTGTAATCATAAGGCCAGCAGGAGTGGCCACAACACAGACAGCAGCCAGTCGGAATTAATTTCTGTATGGCTTGGTTCCAAAGGTCGGACAGCCAGCTGTACTGGCCACGCCTCACTCCGCGTCAGCTCGGCATACATCATGGCAGCTCACTCCCGTCAGCTCGGAATTGTTTTCACCCGGCAACTCGAGACTG
Source organism: Flexamia atlantica (assembly GCA_035578135.1). NCBI lineage: Eukaryota > Metazoa > Arthropoda > Insecta > Hemiptera > Cicadellidae > Flexamia > Flexamia atlantica. Next base: position 37,550,662 of record JAQJVK010000007.1, read on the forward strand.
TTATTATTGTAAACCGGCAATATTATCGTAGGGTATTTTCACTGTATTTAAAAAATTCATAATAGCGAAGGATTTGTATTTATAATTGAATTTGGTGAACTTTTCCTATCGCTTCTATTGTTTAAACTACACTACATTTCGAGAGGTATTGAAACTCCTCTCGTTTTCAAGTGACCCTACTTAAAGTTACATTAACCTACTTATTTTTACTTAACCTACTTTTTTTGGTTTTTTTTACATACAATTTACATTCATTCAACATTCAACAGCACAGAAATCTCACTCGCACAAAAGAATCATACAAAACACATTGAACATACATAATACAGAATACAGATAGAAAATTAAAACAAAAACATATATATTACTGCCGGCAATGCCTCCAAGCTGGCGGCGGCACGACACACACACATGACCACCCGCACTCACACACGCAACATTCGAGTTGCGTGTGTGAGTGCAGTGCAGTGCAGCTTGACGGACGTCTCAACTATGTCACATGTCATCGGCGCATGCACTACATCTTCGTCTAAAATATTTTTTCATAATTTCCAGACACCCTGTATTTTAAACTTCCTTAAAATAGAACTTAGACATGGAAGCTGAAATTATTATTTGTGTGTGTAATTCTCTTATTACTGGTGTTTTAATCACAGGTATGGGAGAAAGGAGTGGAGGCCGGAATCATAGACCCGTGCCGCTTTGTAGCAGTCACTAGCACCAACGCTGCCAAGATTTTCAACATTTATCCTAAAAAGGTTTGTCTCACATTTATTCTAACATTCATCCCACATTTGTTAACATTCAACCAGGTGTTTGTTATTTAAAAAAATTTATCTTTTGTACTCTCTATTCTCAGGAGACACTAAAATCTTAAAGATTGATAAAAATTACTGTTAATTTTCTTATTTTTGTATACAGTACCTTCAGAATCTTCACACAACTTATAATTTTTTTTAATGGCTGTGGTTATTAATTGATTAAATGTTTAGTATTATCGGATGAATGTGTAATTTTATTTGAACTGTGTTTTAACTGAGTGTCTGGTTTGGTCTCTATGTAAAATTTGGGGCAATCATTGCAGGCTACTTTGTAAACACTACAGGAATTCTACAGGAATCATACTTCTCTTCATGGATGACATAAGCCCTATGGTGTTAGTCTTGATTTGTACTTTCTGAACTGAAATTAAATTACAGTTTTAAAAATTATCATTGTAATGCTTATAATTTGTATTATTTTCAATAATTTTCAGGGATGCATAGCAGTTGGATCAGATGCAGACATTGTTGTTTGGAATCATAAAAAAACTAGGGTCATTTCTGCCAAAACACATCACCAAGCTTTGGATACAAATATTTTTGAGGTGAGTACAAAAATATTATAAATAACTTCAAGCTAGATTTAATGCTTTGAATATGAATCAAACGAAAATAACAATTCCCGACGATCATACAGAACTTAGTTTTTGTTAAATAATTTTTATTCACATTGTTTGAGGGAGAGGTTTTCCTGGGGGATACTTGCTGAGGGAAGAGTTGCAATATTTCACTTTACCTTGTAAAATAACAAAAATTGCTAACTGTTATTTGTGTGTTTAGGGAGTAAAGTCGGAAATTGTCTCACGAAGCAAATGGTTTGTTCCTGAGGCTTGCCAAGGCAACACTTCTTACAAAGGAGACAATGTACTTCGCTCCCGAAATACACACAGCGTTTCCCCCCACCTGTATAGGGCGTACGCCACTAGTGCAAGTTGTTTCGTGAAACATTTCATGCGAAACACAAAATTGTCTGAAACATTCGTGCAAGTTACTGTGAAACAAAGTATTGTGAAACGTTTTATTTCTGGTGAAATAAGTCTTGTTTTATTTTGACATTTTGTATGGTTAACCTTTATAATCCCATGCAGAGATTAAAAGAGTACACACACAGAAAGCATGCTGACATAAGGGAGAAAATAATATCAATTCCTGGGCAATTTCTTTTACCTGAAAAACCCAAATTTTGGGATTTGTACCCTGCAAAAATAGGGATAAGGGCGTTCCAATTTATTATCTCAGCTAACTTGCCAATCAGATCATGAAAACCAATATCTTCCAAATTCAAAGGAAACCAAATGACGATAGGTCCGGATTAAATTGTGGCCGGCCACTAGAGTGCAAAATCTCATTAAAACTATTACCGTGTGTAGTAAAGTCATATTCGTTATTAAATCAATAACTTTCTGTTTCCGTGCTTATATTTGTTTTTAATTTTGTATTTTTATTTTCCTTCTATTTATCCCCCAAAAGATAACTCAATGGGGTATTTATCCTCCAATCTTAACTGATGGCTTCCGATTTTTTCTTATCTAACGAACTTGTATAAGATATCGTAGAAAGAAATCTTCCTACCGAATTTAACCTTGAAAAACGGAAAGTTACATATTACATAGTCTAGAGACATTGTGTAGGTCATGCAAATATGTACTCTTTCTCTATGCCACTCAGTTTCTGCATAATTATTACTCTTTGGTGCGAGTGAAATAATGTTGCACGAAACACTTCTCAATGTTTCACTCGAAACTTTAGGAATTTCGCCTTTCTTGTTAAAACAATTGACATTTTTCATACAGATATACTTAACATGGTTTTGTGAATGTTTTGCGAAACAACTTGCACTAGTGGCATACGACCTTAAGGATAAATAAATATACAATTCAAGAATAATTATTGTAATAATAATTATTAAATAACTTCTTGATTAGCATGATAGGTGTTGTTCTGTATACTGAATCTAAATAAAAGAAGTCTTACAACATTTAAAATATATTTAAAATTTAAACTTATATTGTACTCATATACAGGGTGTTATTTTAACACAACCCAAAACTTTATTTTATCAGTGAATGATTATTCCCCCTAAGATCCCTGGATTTCACCCCGTTATATCATTTTCCTTGAGGATACATAAAAATTAAGGCCTACAAAAATGATTCTCAGGATATTCTGGACCTCAAAACAAACCTAACAAATTTAATACAAGAAATTCAAAGAGATGCTTTCCAAAATGTGTTCAGGAATATGATGGAGAGGACGTGACTTTGTATATGTTACCGGACAAACCCAATTTTTAGGACAGACTAGTTTGGCCTGATTAATTACAGGCTGAACTGGTATGGCCGAGTGGCTTTAGGATAAACTAGTTTAACCTGCTTTAGACCAGGCTATACTAGTGTCATAATGTTGTTGTTTTCCTGAATCACGTGAATTGACTTAATTAAAAAGGTTAAATACCTGTCAGCCTCGTGATTCTTATTTATCCTTGATTGGATGACGCATTTCGGCAAATTACAATGCCATCTTCAGATCCCTGGAGATATAGTTCCCCTGGAGATAATAGTTCGTTGTAGTATTAAATTATGACACAGCCAAAGGGTGAAGAAAAAGTTCAAGTTGAAGATCTGAAGATGGCAATGTAATTTGCCGAAACGCGTCATCCAACCAAGGATAAATAAGAATCACGAGGCTGACAGGTATTTAACCTTTTTAATTAAGTCAATTCACATGATTCAGGAAAACAACAACATTATGAAGTTATCAGCCAGCCAGGCTAAAGTTGTTTACAAATACAAAAACTTGAAATTAAAAGTTCTAAGAACAGCTCAGAACATTATCTTCAACAATGAATGCATGAAAAACCAAGTAATACCTAACTATATAAATGTTAAAGTTAAAAGTAAATCAATTGCAGCCAAAAAAGCAGCTGAGCTTAATTGGTAAAAAAATGAGATCAAACAACAACACAGGAAAAAGTCCATATTAAATAAATTATTATTAAAAGCTCATATCAATATGTTGAACGAAATTCATGAGGCCCTGTTAGCTACGATTTTGCCCAAATTAGAGTCACAAATAATTAAAGAGATTGAAGTAAAAAAGATAACTCAAAAAAAATTGACCAATTTTTTGAATCAGAAACTTAGTTATGATTTGGCGAAGATTAATCACACATTCTTCCCAAGGACCATAAATTTAACAGAGGTAGTGTTTGACAATGAAGAAATGAATTTATTAAGTAAAGGTTTGAAGTATAACGTGCACAACAACAATCCGAAATCAATGTTCTTTGAAGTAATAAATGCTGAAGCTACAATTCAAACCATAGATAACACCAATGACCAAAATACAGCACGAGTCATGATAAATAATAAAGTTAATAAATTGTTGAGATCGGCAAAAAACAAACTCATGTCCTGAGGAGAATCAAAACTAAGTTAGATGAAAATAACTTAATTATTACTAAGGCCGATAAAGGTAACACCTTAGTTATAATGAACGAATCAGATTACATTAAGAAGGTATCAGATTTTATAAACAAAAACAGTATCGAAAGATTTATATAACAGTATCGAAAGACCCGACAGTATCCTACACTAAAGAAATCAATAAAGCCATCTCCAACAGCAAGCAATTGTTATCAGATAATGATATCAGGTACCTGAAACCTATAAACCCTCATGCCCCACTGCTTAAAGGTCTTCCGAAATTGCATAAAGACGACAAACCCATAAGGCCATTAGTCAACTATATGTCTGCCCCTGCCTACAAATTAGCAAAGAAATTAGAGAGAATAACTAAAAAAAAGTTAAATTGGAAAACAGCCATAGTTTAAAAAATAGCTTAGACCTAATTAGTAAAATAAAAGAAGTAAACGTTGACCCAAGGAATACTCTCGCATCCTTTGACATTACAAATCTTAACACCAACGTACCTGTCGAGGAGACATTGAACATTTTACAAGAAAACCTTAAATCCCACTCTAGCCTGAGTGAAGCAAAACAAAAGGAATTAATAATTCTATTAAAGACGACGTTGAGACAAAACTATTTTTGTTTCAACAATGAGTATTACATTCAAAATGAGGGCCTTGCAATGGGTTCACCTTTATCTGGCATTCTAGCAGAAATTTTCCTTAATCATATTGAAAATAAATACGTATGGAACCAATATAACCGTCATAAGAACAAAATAATTTTCTTCTACAGGTATGTCGATGATATAGTAATTCTATTCAATGGAAATCCACGGCAGATCACATTGTTCAACAGCTACATGAATAACATCCACCCGAAACTAAAATTTACCATAGAGTTCGAACAAAACAATAACTTGAATTTCCTGGATATTACCATAAAAAAGTTAACAGTTCTTTAGCTTTCGAAATATACAGGAAACCAACAACAACTGATACAACAATAAATGCAACTTCCCACCACCCTATATCACATAAGATGGCCGCTTATAACAGTTTCGTGAATCGTCTATTAAATATACCACTAAGCCAAGATGATTTCAACGAGGAGAGAAACATTCTGAAGCATATAGCGGTATCCAACGGTTATAGTCCTAACATCGTCGACAATATTATCAAAAAACAGCTCAGAAAAAGGTCAGAACCTCCTTTAAAAACACCAACTGAAAACATGGATTCTGTAGAGTATGGCTCAAAATTTCCCCTCACTTTAAAAAACGAGATGAAAAAACATGGAAAGTTTGTTGCATTTAAAACAAATAATAAATTGGAAAACCTTTTAAGAAACAATGAGAAATGTGTAGATTGAGAAAAGAAAACAGGAGTATATGAAATATCATGCAACGACTGCAATAAATTTTATATAGGTTAGACAGGGCGAGCTTTTGAAAAAAGGTTTAAAGAACATCTTCCCAGAGGTGCGAATGCACAGAAATCGAGCTACGCTGAACACCTTATTAGCGAAAATCAGCTATTCAGATATGAGGACAAACCTAAAAGCTTTACATATCTGTAATAAAGGAAAGACAATGACAACCTTAGAAAACTTTGAAATTTACAAAGCCGTCAAAATCCGCTCTCAAGACCTATTAAACGACAAAAGCAAGCTGATGTCAAATGTTTTATTTGAAACTATAATTAAATTAGACGGAACAGACAGTCAGGATAAAGGTAGCAGGATATCAAAGGTCAACTGATAGCACCGTCACCGCCAGTCGGGACTCGACACTCGAGGTGCATGCACCATTCTGCCAGTTTCGGGTATAAAATTAAATTAGTTTTTTCGTAATAAGTAGGCCTACGTGTTTTAAATGTTTTGTGCAGTGTTAAGTGTTCGTTGTAGTATTAAATTATGACACAGCCAAAGGCTGAAGAAAAAGTTCAAGTTGAAGATCTGAAGTTGGCAATGTAATTTGCCGAAACGCGTCATCCAACCAAGGATAAATAAGAATCACGAGGCTGACAGGTATTTAACCTTTTTAATTAAGTATACTAGTGTGTACAAACTGACTCCCACCAATTGCAGTTAGGTTAGGTTACGATGGTTAGGTTGGGTAATACATCTTCCATTCTTTTCTTTTAACTAGAGGTGTGCGGATATCCGAAAATTCGGATCGGATCGGATATCCGAATCCGATCCGAGGGTTTTATAACTATCCGGTAAGACTGACTAGATATCCGACTCTATCGGATAGACTGCATATTTTGGGGTAAATTTTTAAGAAGGATTAAATTTTAAAGTTTGGAAAGTCTTCCAAACAAAACTAGTCACTGCCAACGAGAGTATAGTGCTGAGAGAAAACATCGCAGAGCAGAGTTGGAATCCAAGATGGCTGACAGTAACAAAACTCTGTGATATAGCTCCATAATAACTTACATTTATGTGGTTAATTTACATAGTGTTTATGTTTAAAGGTTATAAATAAGTGACTCTACGTACCTGTTTCAAAACAAATAGTGACACATAGTGTAAACAAGACACACAGGTAGTATAATCATTGATAAATGAGACCCTCTTTCTGAGAAGTCCACAAGATAAAACTGGATAATTAAGGAAATTGTGGCCAAGGTCAGAGTTCACAACTGATAACTGATAGTAGCTGACCATATCTGTCTTTCATTGAGATTGTCAGTTCATTCGCTGACCTTACCTGGACTTGTTTGTTTATTTTGACTGAGAGAATAAGGGAAGGATTGCTAATTTTATTCAACATTGGATTTATTAAATTTAATAAAAAAAAAATAAACAAACCCCCTCAAGAATTTTCCCAGTATTTTTCTTGAACTAAAACGTTATGGACAAATGAATGACAAATAAATTGATTAAGTTGGTTTTGGAGGAATAAATTTTCACTAAACTTTATGGTACCCAAACAATTGAATCGGCGATTGCATTAATTTTGGAGAGTGTAATAAAACAAAAACGATTATACTTCTGCAAAACATTCTCAAAATTGTAATCAGAAATTGCTGATAGACTGCATAAGTTAGGAGGCCTGGTAATATTAAAAATTATTAAATCAATTACAAAATGAGTGGCTTCAATTCTTCAGGTTTGCCTAAGGGGTGGCAACGGAAAGAAGTAAAAAGAAAAACAGGGCTACATAAAGGGAAACTCGTTGTTTATTTAATATCACCTAGGGGGAAAACATTTAGGTCTAAAAGAGAACTATCCAAATACATAGCTGAAAACAAACTAAGTTGGAAAATAGAAAATTTTAACTTTTCCACCAAAAAATTGGATATTAATGGAGGACTAAGTGAAAATGGAAGTAGAGAAAGTTTGTCTCAAAAATCATCAAGTGACGGAAGTAACAGCTTTTTATCTGATAGTTGCAGTACTACTGATTCCTCTTTAGAAATAAGTGTTCCCTGTGGAATTGAAACAATAATTACCCAAGATACAACGTTTTTGGAGTCTGATTTAATTTTAAATGAGAGTCATTTAAGTAAAACCATGGATGTAGACACACAGACGGATAGAAATAATTTAAATATTTGTTTAGAAGCTTTAGGAAGTGGGTTCCTGGCAGATGATATGATCCAGAATTATTTTGAAATGATTGGTAATAATGATATCTTACCCCCAGATGTGTTGCTGATGAGTCCAGTTGTTGGCCAGGGAATAAAATGTTTCAAAGACATAGATTTTTTGATCAACCCACTAGATCTGGGTAGAAAATCACACGTTTTTATCCCTGTGAATGATGCTAAGGCAGGTTCTGAAGGCTCTGGGAAACACTGGAGTCTGCTATTTTATGTAAAAAAATCCAATGTTTATCATTTCGACTCAGTAAACCAAATAAATCTGTCATCAGCAAAGAGTATTGTTTATAAGATGTCCAGCTGTTTTGGTGATACAGAGCCAGCTATTAAAGAGATAAAAAGTCCACAACAAAACAATGGTGTAGACTGTGGAATCTATGTGATACTGACAGTTGATTTTTTGATGAATGAAATTTTGACTGGAAACATTGAACACGAAGAAGCTCAGTCTTATAACACGTTGAAAATAGAGAAACACCAAGTCATTGTGAAAAGATCTCGTCTGATCTTTCTAACTTATAACCAACAGTTTAGGAAACTTGACACCACAGTTGTAAAATCACTAATTAGCTGTAATGATGCAAGAAGTAAAGAGGACAGTCTTACAAAGGGAAAATTACCTGAAAAATCTTGCCAAAGTGCAACAGAACCTCGGCTTAGACGAGGAAACTAAATGGAGACAAGTTTGCTACAAAGGAAAAAGTAATTCCAAAACAGGACTGGTGAACTTACCAGATGATTCTGAAGTTTATGCAGTACCAACGAACAACAAATTTCAAGCATTAGAAAACTTCTGTGAAAAGACCACACAGACAACAGAGTGCAGTCCAGCAGCAAGCAATGAAAAAACATCCTCTTGTGTCAAAGACTATAAAAAAAACAACAAAAGGTCAAAACGGAAGAAGATTAGTTACAGCAACTCAAGGATGAAAATTACACTTTGTACAGATAGCCAAGGGAAAATGCTAGCAAATAAGATACACGAGATTAGTAGTGGTCAAATTAATGTGTTCGGGTATGTGAGACCAAATACCACTTTGCTTGAAGTAGTTGACTCTTCAACAATTGAAAGTTTAGACACACCTCTTGTAGTTATAGGTGGAAGTAATGACAGTTTAGAAAATGATTTGTCGAATATTTACACCAAATTAGAGTCAAGGCTGGCAACTATCAGCATCAATAGACCTGTATTTATCACAACAATCCCCCTAAGATATGATAAGCAAATAAATAGCCCAGAAAACAATCAATTAAATCTAGCAAACAATTACATTAGTGAAGTAGTTGCAAGATTGGAAAATGTTCACCTGATTGATCTGAAGTTTTTAAACCAAACACATTTTACAGCACACGGTCTCCATATCAACAACCGTGGTAGAACTAAATTAGCTCGTGTTATTCTAAGCACTCTGTCCTGGTGGTCAAGGAAAAACAAGGAGGATAAGACTAGCACTATTGAGAATGACCTGCAAAGAAATTCGCAAACTGCAAAAATAACAAAAGAAAAAGATGCAAAGGAAAGAGATGCAACAAAGAAAAGAGATGCAAAGGATTTCAAGAATATGTTAACAGAGTGTGATTTTCAGTTAACGGAAAGAAACATGCAGGAAGTGATCAGACAATACCAGCTAGATGATACAGTTGGTTTCGCACATAGTATCTCTTCAGACTTCTCCCATTACCGCCATATGACAGCCGGAGTTGCAGTCATTTTTAAAAAGCACTTTGGGGGACCAAAGCCTTTTCATAGATTGACAAGAAATTTGGCATTGCAAACTACAAAACATGGAGCAGCTGTCTACAGTTTAATTACGAAGGCTAATTATAACGGTAAACCACACATTCAGGATTATGATTTTGCATTTCAGGACTTGACAGCAAATTTCAAAAAAAGGGGACTAAAACATCTGGTATGTTCTCCGGTTGGGTGTGTGAGAGACAACATATCCTTGGCTAACTTCTTCAGAAATTTGAAGAATTTTAAAAGGCAAACAGCGGCTAATGTGACTATTGTTTCCTACAATCAGCAGTCCTATCGTAAATTGAGAAACGGCTTGTCACATGAAGTTTTCAACCAAAAAATTCAGGATTTTATAAATAATATATCATTGGACAAAGAAGACCATAAAAAAATGCATGATCAACCTATGACAAATCATCAAAAGTTTCACACTGAATCTACAGAACCCAAATTAACCTGCAAACCAACCCCAGTGACCTGCACAGAATCTACAATGGAAACCTACACGATACCTGTACCAGTAAACTGCACATCGCTACTTCCAATCACCTACATTGCGCCTGTTCAAACCCAACTGACTCAAGAATCAGCTATCCAGACTGACTGTGACGGAAATGTGAGTAAAGTGGTGCCCGGCGACCTCACATTCTGTGGGGCGCTAAAGCAGAGAAAAAGTGAAAGTGCTGTAGGTGTTAAAGTGAATTACACTAATAATCTGAGTATGGGAGTGCAAAAAAATGTAAAACCAAGGGTTGGTACTTTAAACTTCCAGCAGGCAGAACTCACAAACCCAATTTCTAAGATTAGGAAAATTAGCGGCCTTTCAATATATCATCAGAACATAAGGGGTTTGCAATCCAAAATTGAATCCCTGCAAATTACACTAGAGGAAATTAAACCCAATTTTATTGTACTGACTGAACATAAAATGTCAAAAGTAGAAATTAGTAATTTTAAATTAAAAGGGCATGAAGTTTGTAGTTACTACAGCAGAACAACAACTGCAGGGGGTGGAGTAGCTATATTGTCTGATGGGAGTTTCAAGAGCAAGCCCTTGGTTATAGCACAATTAGAAAACTTGTGTACTGATAAAATTTTAGAATGCTGTATAGCTTCAGTAAAATGTAAAAATTTAAGGTTTGTATTAGTAGGGATCTACAGGTCGCCATCTAGCAGTTATGTAGAATTCAATGATAGGCTGAATTTAGTAATAGAAGCAATTCTTAAACATCACAAAAATATAATAATTGCTGGTGACTTTAATATTAATATTTTGGTCAGTGACAAACCTAAAAAAGAATTTGTTAATGTTTTAAAACAGAATGGGTTAAAATATCATGTAAATTTCCCTACTCGGGTCACGGAAACCAGTAGTACTGGTATTGATAACATAATTAGCAACCTAAATGATCATATAATAGAAGTAGAGGGGCTAATCACGGCTCTATCTGACCACGATGGACAAAATCTAAAATTAGAAGTGGGATATAATAAAGATAAGAACAATAACAGTTTAAAAACAATATATACTCGTAATTTTGCAATGAAAAACCTGGAAATGTTCAAACGATGTTTGGAAAGTGAAAATTGGTATGAAGTTTACAATTCAAATGTAGAAATTAAATTTGATGTTTTTTTTGATATTTTTATGTACCATTTTAACAATGTATTCCCTAAGCATAAAACTAGAATAAAAAATAACAATGAGTTGAATTGGATAACAGATTCACTAAAAATGGAGAGGAGAGAAGTTATTAAATTGTTGAAAGTAGCGAGGAAAACAAAAAATAAAAACCTAGGTAATAGAGCAAAACAGAAAAATTATGATCTCAAAAGAAAACTGATACAGTCAAAAAAAGGTTATGTTAGGGAAAAAATTTCAAAATCTACATGCATATCTAAAACAACGTGGGATGTGATTAAATCTGAAACAGGTAAAAATATGGTTAAAAGAACTGAAAACCTGAAATTGGAAACAAATAGTAAGAAGCTAGAAGACCCATATGAAATAGCATGTGAATTTAATAATTTTTTTATTGAAATTGGAGGTAATAATGTGCACAGTGATGGTATAAGTAGTTTAAATACGGTTACAAGCGATTGGGAAGATATTATAACAAACCAGATGAATGATTATAGGCTAATAGTACAAAAAAGTTTAAAATTGTAGGTGTAGATGAGAAGGAATGTTTAGAACTAATTAATAGTTTAAAAAACAAACACTCTTGTGGTTTTGATGAAGTACCAATAAAGGTTGTTAAATTTGTGGGTACAACAATATGCAAGGTCTTGGTCCATCTGATAAATTCCTCCTTTGTAACTGGAATATTTCCCCATAAATTAAAAATATCTAAAGTAATACCAGCACTAAAAAAAGGAAGCCGAAAAGATATATCAAACTAAAGGCCATTGTCGCTACTCCCAACTCTTTCTAAAATTTATGAGAAAGCTATGCACAAAAGATTAATTACATTCATAGAGACAGAGGGGCTTTTAGATGGGTCGCAGCACGGATTCCGAAGGGGAAGATCAACTGGGACTGCTGCTGCAGAATTTGTTGAGACAATCATTGACTCAATTGACAAAGGTGAAAAATGCATTGGTATATTTATGGACCTTAAAAAGGCATTTGATAGTGTGTGTCACAATAAATTACTAGAAATAATAAAAAGACTGGGAATCGAGGGTGTTGCTTATAGCTGGATTAAGTCATATGTTACAAATAGACAACAATATGTTGAAGTATCTCATTTAGGAACTAATACGATTACAAAAATAACGTCTCCTCTAGCGAAAATAAGGTATGGGGTACCCCAAGGGTCTATCTTGGGGCCCCTACTTTTTCTAATTTATATAAATGATATTAATAAAACAATAACAAATCAAGATAAAAATAAAATAATAATGTATGCAGATGATTCCAATTTAAAAATCTCCGGCACTAATTTAGAGGACTTAGAAGTGACAGCATGTAATCAACTTAAAAATATTCAAAACTTTTTAAACATACATAATTTAGTATTAAATATCTCTAAAACTAATTATATGTCATTTTCTGGGAAAAATAAAACAAATATTAATGTAGCAAATATAGAAGTAAATGAATCATCTATAGAGAAAATTGATTTCACAACTTTCTTAGGGCTAAATGTAGACAGCAGCCTCAGTTGGAATTCCCATGTGGATAAAGTCGTTGCCAAAATGAGTTCGGGGCTCTATGTGCTCAGGTCATTGAAAAAAATCTGTGACTTACCCACATTAAAAATGGTGTATTATGGTATGATTCATTCCCATTTAGCTTATAATATTTCAATTTATGGAGGGACAACTGCAAACAACTTAGATAAAATTTAGATCTCAAAGAATTAGAGATCATGACAGTAATTAGTCTTTATATTTATGAAACAATCTTATATGTAAAACAAAATGGGAACATTCCTGAAACTGGAAATGCAATCCACCATCATAACACCAGAAGTAGTGGGAAAATTAGACTCAGCAAGCACAGATTGGCAATGTTTGAAAAAAAACCTAGTTATTCTGGATCAAAATTTTTAAATAAAATTTCGACTATCATAAATCTTAATTTAAACCCATCCAAATTTAAAAAACAATTAAAAAATTACCTTACACAGAAAGCATACTATTCATTAAGGGAATTTTTCAATGAATAGTGGAAACTCGACTGGTATGTTGTTGTATGCATAAATGTACAGATGATAATTGATTTTGGCTAAGGAACTGTTGTATTAGTTATAATTTGTAACTTTCATTGACGCCATTCCATGTACAAGTTTGTATATGCAATTTTGAATAAAGTTTGTTTGACTTTGACTTTGACTTTGACTTTGAAAAATGACACTTTGAAATGCGACGATTTGCGATTGCGGCTTGAACAACGCCTCAACACGATGCGATTATGTAGTGGTATGCATCAAGCGATGTATTTCGGTTGCTGATATTGCGACTCATGATAAGATCGAGATCGTTGTATACGATCAGAGTATTGCGCAATACCCGACGCGATAACGAACATCCTAAGATAAATTCTTGTATCGTAGCTTTAAATCAGTTAACAAATAATAGTACATCCTTTATTAGTTTCTGTCACTGTCGTGATCTCGATCAGTATCCGTTACCGACAAAACACCGATTGGTACGAGAGAGAATCGCAATCAAGACAAATCAGAGTTCGTCAATGACCGACAATGTCCCCACAGTCGTCTTCAATTGCCAAAACGAAATATCCTGTAAATACCCCATAAATAAATAGTCGTGTTGATGTTTCATACGACTATTTCAGGCCGTAAATATCTTATGTGGCCTGTTGATACGATAAAATAATAAGCCTACAATAATTTTGGGCTGCCAAAGATTTGGTGAACCTGTTCATTTCATTGTTTGTCTTTCCATCTCACATCGTGTTTGAATGTCGTCGTCTGCTTAAAAGCTGATTAACTCAAGAATGTCTTTCTTTCAGTTGTATTAATTGATTTGTCAACTAAGCAATTACCTACCTAGAAATACAAAGTTGAATTATCAAAATTAAGTTTTTATTTTGTTGAAATAATAATCTTTGACGAATTAAGCCGAGCCGTATTTCCAATACGTGATTAAAATGGACATTCTTAGATAACAGTAAAACGCTGAATTGACAACCTACGCCTGTGATAATAATTAGTGAGTTTGTTTGTTGTTTATTTTCTAAAACCAATAGACTTTTATTTGTTCTAATTGAATGACCAAGCTTTAATTCTGAAACCTACAACATTTTAAACTCATCTTGAAATTTAGGTTAAGTTTATTGCTCAGACTTACTATTTTATAGTATTATTTTGTAGTAAATCAAAATCCTGGCTGTCAAATAATGCATGAATAAAAATGTAGAGCTTTCTTCAAATGTGAAGAGATTGGTGAATCAAGTTTTATATTTAATTATTTGTCTGATCACTTAGGCCTAGTCACTGATCAAATAATTTACTGATTTATGAAAAGGAAAAGAACAAAAAATACAGAGGCATAAAAATGAAAAAATTTGGATTACATTGAAAAATGAATTTTTAAGTAACCTAATTCTGAAATTTATTTAGGCCTAATAACCTTGTTGAATTAAATACTAACTATGCTTAAGGGGAATCAATAAATTTCCAAATTATTAACAGATAATTAGTTGTATCTTTGCATACTCAATTGACATTTGGCCTGAATTGAAAACAATGTATCTGAACAATCAACAACTCAGGGCTATCAAGGCAAACCTTACCTTACACATTAGGATAATATGGTAGTTTCTTGCAATTACCTTAGGCTTATGAGAAAACTTAAATCTGCTCATTACGCCGTGCCGTAAATATCCGAATCCGGTACAATCCGATCCGAACCTATTGTTATCCGATCCGAAACCGATCCGAACATAAGCTATCCGATCCGAATCCGATCCGATCCAAAAATTCACTATCCGCACACCTCTACTTTTAACCTAACCTAACCTAACCTAATCCAACCTAACCTTACCTAACCTAACCTAACTTAACCCAACTCAACCCAGCCTAACCTATCCTATCTACCACCGACTGCAGCAGTGGTGCAATAGACAAGAGTTTGGCCTGACCTTGAACGCGGCAAAACTAGTTTATCCGTACGCTACCCGGCCAAACTAGTTTGGCCTAACAAATAAACCAGGCTAAACTAGTTTATCCTAACGC
This sequence comes from Flexamia atlantica, assembly GCA_035578135.1. Taxonomy (NCBI): domain Eukaryota; kingdom Metazoa; phylum Arthropoda; class Insecta; order Hemiptera; family Cicadellidae; genus Flexamia; species Flexamia atlantica. The sequence continues at coordinate 37,565,947 of JAQJVK010000007.1, forward strand.
TATTAGGCCAAACTAGTTTAGCCTCTAATTAATCAGGCCAAATTAGTTTATCCTAGGGCGGTCAGGAAAAACTAGTTCATCCTAGTCCAAACTAGTTTGTCCTAAAATCAGGTTTGTCCGGAAATATATATATATATGTCAATGGCGGGTTGTTTGAAAACATTATGTAAGCTAAATGTGATCAAACTTAAATAATAGGTCATATAAAATGCAAAGATAACCAAAGCAATAACCAAGTCATCTTTATATGTGCATTATGCGATCTTAAAAATGGGTTGCTTTAAAAAAAAAACCTGTACGAGACGGTAAATATACATAAAAGTCAGAAAATGGCGATTGATTTCAGATGGTCATACCAACCGAAATTGATCGTCATGTTCCATCTTTTATGTATATTTACCGTTTTGTATATGAGTACAGTATAAGTGTAAATATATTTTAAGTGTTGTAAGACGTCTTTAATTTATATGTAGTAATAATTATTATATTGTAATAATTGTTATTTCTTTATTTATTGAATGTGTCAGGGCATGGAGTGCCACGGAGTGGCGGAGTATGTCGTGGTGAACGGCCGAGTGTGTGTGGACGAGGGGGACTTGAAGGCAGTCCAAGGCTACGGCCGCTTTGTCCCCTGCGCCCCGTACCCCCCGATGATCTACGTGGAAGAGGCTGCCGCCGCCGCTGCCGCTGCCGTCAAGGTCAGTCTCGGGTCTGTTTTTTGTTTGGGACCGTTCGTTAACTACTTCATCAATTTATGGTCATTTTTGATCTATCTGTGGTTCTATGGTATTAAGGCTACTACAGGCTGAAGAATTTCGTAATAAAAAGGTAGGTCGTTTGTTACGACCATTTCATTTTTTATTTGATGAGATGATTGGACAATCAATTTTTCCCGGATGTCTTAAAATAACAGGTACAGTCCCGTTATTTAAAAAAGGTGAAAAAAACTTATAAGAATAGTTGCAGTCATTTTTCTCTTATCCCGATCTTTTCAAAACTCTTTTGAGTGTTGTATTCATTAGCAGATATATTCATACAATAGAGTCCCGCAAACCCGGACTTCGATAACCCGGAATTCTGGATAACTCGGAAAGCCTGCCAGAGCAATAAAGTGCATTGAGATTCAAGGCCAGAGCACGGTGTGAAACAAATAAAACTGTTTTGGTTTTTCTTAAGTTTTTTTAGAACTGATAATGTAGTTCTTGTATTTTTTACTATGCAATAAATAAATGATTTTTTATAGAAATAATGGAAACTATTCTTATTTTTTCTTATTTTTACTCATTTCCCGATAACTCGGAATTTTCACAAACCCAGACACCGTTCGGTCCACATTAGTCCGGGTTTGTGGGACTCTACTGTATTTTCAAAACCACCATCTCTTTAGTGAAAGTCAGTACGCTTTTAGATTGCCCTCTCCCCACCCCCCCCTAAAATCATCCCTACCGTCATAATCTGCTTCACCCTTCCCCTTCCCCCCCATCACTTGAAAATGACTCCATTGACTATAAACATCCAATTTAAAGTAAAAACGTGTGTGTGTGTGTGTGTGTGTGTGTGTGTGTGTGTGTGTGTGTGTGTGTTTTAACTGATAGAAGGTTTCTTTATGTTTTAACTGATAGAAGGTTTCTTTAAATGGGTTGGTAAAACCATCAAATTGTATTTTACACCAATTTTTTAGCTTACGACTCAATAATCCAAATTATTACTTTTTGATTGGAAACAAATCACCAAGATAAACATCAAATATTTTCAAACTTTGTTGCACAACATAGTGATGGATTGTTCACATCTCAAAACATCAATCATTTGAGGCTGCACTTACTGTTGCTTAATTTTGACCTGAAGCTAAAATTAACATGAAAACGGATATTTAAAAAAAATAATACACTATTACTAAGGAATTTTATTATCTGACCAACCTAAATTAGTTGAATTTACATCAAATGTTTAAATTTTTATCAAAATTAGTTATAAATCTATAATTTGAAAAAATGACATCTTAATGTCTCCCCCCCCCTCCATACACATCACCCTGTCATCATTTTCAATCTGGAACCAGCGCAACTCGCAGGACTCCACTTTCTCTATATCTGGTCAGTAGTTCTTCTGTTAATCGGTTATAAATAAAAGACGTCTTACACTCTTACTGCCGTTTACGCAAAATCGGTATGTGTGAAAGAATATTATGGTAATTTTTCACAATGTCAATCCATCTTTAATGAACATAACTAAACCCTCGTTTGTTATACCTGAAGTATAGAGATTTCTTTTGAGTTATTAAAGATACTCTAGTCAAGTTTTTATATCACTCTATCTTTTCTATAGTTTGGGGATATTTACTATTCCTTCTCTTAAAAAAGTGATTATTGTTATATTTTATAAACCATACCAAATAAATAACAAACTCAATTTTTTATTGACAGTTACATGAGTAGAAATATACCTGAATGAGTAACTCAAAGGCGATATTTTAATCATGTATTGAGTCAGGTATAGAATGGTTTTGTTTTCATTTCATTTCAAAACCAAGGTAAGCCTAGACAAGTTAGACTTAAAAAATTTATCAAATCAAGAATTATTGTAGAGGTGTGCGAGTATTTGACCGGTCGAGCTTTTTAGGTCGAGCTGTTCAGTATTCGGCTCGGCTCGACCTTTTTCAAAAAAGCTCGAGCCGAGCTTTTGATAAGAGTTCCTATCGTAAAGATAATTATTGCAATCTATTTTTGGACATGGTAAACTGGAAGAGCGTTTCCTTCCCAAGAAAAACATAAACAAAAAATATTCCCTAGAGTTAAGGAAATGACATAGACAGGTAACAAGAAATGTTATCTCCATTTAGACGGAAATCGGAGCTATATTTTGTTGATCTTGGAGAATCGCAAAATACAGCAATAAAGTCTATTGTTTTATCATGAGTTATCTCTTTAATGGTATATCGTACAAGTTTCATTTTGGTCTCATTAGATTATAAAAATAAGACAAAAATATGAGCCGTTATTTATAGTTGTATGACAAGTAGTTTGTATTTTTGCATTTTGTAGTAAGGATTCCTTATCTCCTAATTAACTCACATACGCTTGCACCGAGTCAGAAAATGACAAAAAACGGGACGGGGGCTTGGAGTAAACAACCTCCAACCCCCCCCCCCCTCCCTGGCCACTGATAAGGAGATTGAGAGAGGTAGCTGTTTTTTCTCTCTATTCTGTCCTAATTTCTTATCTTTCTTCTTTCTAATTTTCTTAAACCATACATTATTTTCTTCCCAAAAGCTTAAAAATGCAATTAGTTTTAGGATGACAAATAAATTATTTTTGTTATTAAATATTATTTCATTCATATTCTGAAATAAGTTTAACCATCAATATTATGCCATGGTTGGGACTGCTATTTGTAATCATCTTTACTTTGTGAACATTAAGAAAATCAATCTTGTGTTTGAAAGTGTAAATATGTTATTTTTTTTAAATATATAACCATTTTAAAACCTTTCCATTAACTCCATTCAACTCTTGAAATTGATTTTGTAGTACCTACATGTAACTATAATGATTATGTAAGTTTAACTATTTATTTTAAAGTGAAAGTATTGTGGAATTGGGGAGTTAAATTATAAATGTAGATTTTAAATTTGTTATTTTTCTACATAAATTATTTTTTGAGCTAGTTTGATCAATTTTATGTAATATAATACAAATATTGATGAACCTATCGGATCATTAACTTGTTTTGGAGATAAGCTTTCTAGTTTTGAGCTGACGTTCACTTAAGGTATGCAAACATTATCTATTGTGTCTTTTAAAATTAAAATCAAGCTTCATAAATGGTGGTTGTTAAAAAGCTCAGCTCGAAAAAGCTCGAGCTCGAAAACTTTTGGAAAAGTTCGGCTCGGCTCAGCTCGAGTTCAAAAATCACTATACGCACACCCCTAAATTATTGTGTGTTTAAATAAAAGGTTTTCTTTCTTTTTTGGTATTATTTATTTGTAATGATTTTTTGGACATGACAATTATGTAGAGACATAATAACTATTATATTATAATCTTAAAAATGCTTGACTCAATAAAAGCTCGATACACGAGTATTTTCAAAACTCGACTCGGGTTCAAAAATCTTTACTCGCATACCCATAAAGTACACAAAAAATCACTCGGCTCATTCATGTTTTCCACAGGAGGAGATGGAGAAGCATTCGGTGACGGAGAACGGCAACGGCCGCAGTTCCCGCGCGAGCGTCAACGGAGACTCGGCGAGCGTCCGCGGTCGCTCCCCCGCCATGAGCTGCTCCGCGAGCGTCTTCGGAGATGACAACCCGGCCCCCTTCCACTCCGGCAAGGGCATGCGGCAGGAGGGCCAGCGCAACTTGCAGGACTCCACTTTCTCTATATCTGGTCAGTTGTTCTTCTGTTAATCGGATATAAATAAAAGACATCCTACACTCATACTGCACTCATATAAGAGGCAGTAAATATGTATAAAAGATGGAAAATGGCTTTTCACATGGTCATGCTAATCATCAACAGGCCCAGTGAGAGTGGCGGCGGCCTTCCTTATTTCCTTTTGTCGCCGGAAGTTCTACTTAAAACAGATTTCTATAAGTTCCGCTTGAGTTAAAATCATTTTGTTCGTTCATTAATTTGTTTCTTTCCTTACCTTTTTCTTTAAAAATAATAATTCTTCTTGTGCATTCATGATATTCCCTTTCTTGCAATTCTCAAGGATATCAAGGGATTCTTCTATTTTTCCTATTGTGTGGCCTTTTTCTGAAAGGTGTTTTACGACACTCGATCTTTCTGGTTTGTTGTTTTTCCAGCCTGATACGTGATTCATCAATCTCTTGACACAGTTGACAGTCTGCCTGATGTAAAAATTATCACAGTCGCTATATTTGATCTTGTATTTTGCTAGTGTGTCGAATCTATAGCAATTTTTTATTATTGGATTTTATATTCTGTTCATCATTCTTCTGTTTTGCAGTGTACCTAGGCAGTTTCAAAGAATTTGATTCTCGAATCTTGCCGATCAAATCTCGATTCCGAATCTTTTTTAAAGATCAGTGGATTCGATAATCGAGATTCAGATTCGACACATCCCTATTTCATCTATATTCTGTAATTACTATTAACTGAATTACAATAAAATGCAGCATAAGATATCAAAAAAATGCTGCATTTTACTGCAATCCAGTGAGAAGTATATACAAGGTAGAGGTGTGCGGATATTCGAAAATTCGGATCGGATTCGGATCGGATCGGATATTCGAATCCGATCCGAGGGTTTTATAACTATCCGGTAAGACTGACTAGATATCCGACTCTATCGGATAGACTGCATATTTTGGGGTAAATTATTAAGAAGGATCAAATTTTTAAGTTTGGAAAGTCTTCCAAACAAAACTAGTCACTGCCAACGAGAGTACAGTGGTGAGAGAAAACATCGCAGAGCAAAAATGACACTTTGAAATGCGACGATTCGCGATTGCGGCTTGAACAACGCCTCAACACGATGCGATTATGTAGTGGTATGCATCAAGCGATGTATTTCGGTTGCTGATATTGCGACTCGTGATAAGAACGAGATTGTTGTATACGATCAGAGTATTGCGCAATACCCGACGCGATAACGAACATCCTAAGATAAATTCTTGTATCGTAGCATTCAATCAGTTAACAAATAATAGTACATCCTTTATTAGTTCTGTCACTGTCGTGATCTCGATCAGTATCCGTTACCGACAAAACATCGATTGGTACGACGAGAGAGAATCGCAATCAAGACAAATCAGAGTTCGTCAATGACTGCAGTGTCCCCACAGTCGTCTTCAATTGCCAAAACGAAATATCCCGTGAATACCCCATAAATAAATAGTGGTGTTGATGTTTCATACGACTATTTCAGGCCGTAAATATCTTAAGTGGACTGTTGATACGATAAAATAAAAAGCCTACAATAATTTTGGGCTGCCAAAGATTTGGCGAACCTCTTATTTCATTGTTTGTCTTTCCATCTCACATCGTGTTTGAATGTTGAATGTCGTCGTCTGCTTAAAAGCTGAATTAACTCAAGAATGTCTTTCTTTCAATTGTATTAATTTATTTTTATCAACTAAGCAATTACCTACCTAGAAATACAAAGTTGAATGATCAAAATTAAGTTTTTATTTTGTTGAAATATTAATCTTTGACGAATTAAGCCGAGCCGTATTTCCAATACGTGATTGAAATGGACATTCTTAGATAACAGTAAAATGCTGATTTGACTACCTACGCCTGTGATAGTAATTAGTGAGTTTGTTTGTTGTTTATTTTCTAAAACAAATAGACTGTTATTTGTTCTAATTAAATGACCAAGCTTTAATACTGAAACCTACAAAATTTGAAACTCATCTTGAAATTTAGGTTAAGTTTACTGCTCAGACTTATTATTTTATAGTATTATTTTGTAGTGAATCAAAATCTTGGTTGTCAGGCATTAATGCATGAATAAAAATGTAGAGCTTTCTTCAAATGTGAAGAGATTGGTGATTCAAGTTTTATATTTAATTCTTTTGTCTTATCACTTAGGCCTAGTCACTGATCAAATAATTTATTGATTTATGAAAAGGAAAAGAACAAAAAATACAGAGGCATAGAAATGAACAAATTCATATTGCATTGAAAAATGAATTTTTAAGTAACCTAATTCTGAAATTTACTTAGGCCTAATAACCTTGTTGAATTAAATACTAACTATGCTTAAGGGGAATCAATAAATTTCCAAATTATTAACAGAAAATTAGTTGTACCTTTGCATACTTAATTGACATTTGGCCTGCATTGAAAACAATATATATGAACAATCAACAACTCAGGGCTATCAACCTTACCAAGGCAAACCTTACCTTACACATTAGGATAATATGGTAGTTCCTTGCAATTACCTGAGGCTTATGAGAAAACTTAAATCTGCTCATTATGCCGTGCCGTAAATATCCGAATCCGGTACTATCCGATCCGAACCTGTTGTTATCCGATCCGAACATAAGCTATCCGATCCGAATCCGATCCGATCCAAAAATTCACTATCCGCACACCTCTAATACAAGGTGTTTAGGCTTAAAAAAGTAAATTCTGTAATTTTTTTGTTTAATTTCTTGGATGTAAATAAAAACGTCGTACAACACTTAAAAATATATTTACACTTATACTGTATTTTCATATAAGATGGTAAATATACAAAAATGGTGGAAAATGGCGATCGATTTCGGTTGGTCACACCAACCATCATCAGGCCCAATGAGAGTCTGTTAATATCTATTTTTATAAGAAGTCTCAAATTTCTACTTTGTAGCATTTCAAAATGGCAACTGTTTTTTGTTTTCAAAACTAAATATATTAAAAACCGTAAATTTTAGAGACCGTAAATTATACAAGAGACAAAAAAGCTGCAAAATTTAATACAGTTAACGGTGCTATTAAGATTATGATGATCGGACCACTAATAACAGAGAAATTATAACTTTCCGAATAAAAACATGCAAATTTCAGACAGTATGTTGTAAAGAACCATGTTTTTAATCAGTTAAAATTTCTCCGTTATTAGTAGTCCGATCATCATAATCTTAATATCCATCCTAGTTGGATTAAATTTTTCAACTTTTTTGTCTCCTAAAACTTACGGATTTTAAGGGTCAATTTCAAATTGAGAGAGAAAATGGAAAAAGAAATAAAAAAAATTTTTTTATACAAAATTAAGTTAATTATTGGTTAATTAATGCACAATATCTTAACAATTACAGTGCTATACTCAGCCGAGCTTAATTATTTATTTTTTACATTTTTTTTCATGAATTACCAACTTAACCTCTGAAATTTCATCAGGTCGCTAACAGTTTGTAATCAAATACAAAAATCAAAGTACAATCTTGGAGACAATATAACATAGGTTATCAAGTAATTAATTTATATAGGAAGGCTTTGTCACATTGAAATATATTTAATTTATTTTTTTACATATATAAAATTTGTGTGAAAGTAAAATGTTTGATCAATTCCATATTGTCGTCTAGGAAACTTGCAAATATTACAGCAAAAAATTTTTTTTCTTCTTTGAAGTAACTATAAATAGAAGAGCATATATATGTGGACAAAATATATAAAAACTGAATGAAAATATTTAGTATTGAAGAATTTACAAGCATTTTAGTGAGTGTTAGCGACCTGATTCATAGTTAGCGACCTGATGTCGGCTGTAGCCAAGAACTGCGCAATAGTACGCCATATGACCAAACTCAATTAAAACAAGGTTTTCAAACATAACCTAAGCTGGCCAAAGTACCATACTACTATTGAAGGATGTTTACATCTAAAAAAAATGTAGTTTTAGCCCACATTTTGTTACAATTAACGTTAGCGATCTGATGATAGGGAGATGACGGCGTTGTGAAATTAGGATAATAAGATGAAATCGTTGATGGAAATTGACTAATATTTTATTAGATAATATGTGAACATGATAATATATAGAAAATATCTTAATAGATAATGTGTATTACTAATAATCATGATAAGAAAAGGACAACTGTCTAATATGATCAAAGCTTTAACATAGCACACCTGGTCTACAACTCAACGGGTCCCTTAAATTTTTTTGCAGCAGTTGATGGTGGAGTTGAAGATGGTGCAGTAGAGTTTATATCAATGTTCATAAAATGGTAGTGTTTGCACTTTTTGGACGGGGCACAATCAAAACAAGATAATTTCCGTGCAGTCGTGTTCCCTTCCCCAAAACATAGTTGCCTCACTTGCATAATACCTTTTTGGACAGGAATTTTTGATGGCATTAACTTTTTATACTCTTCCACCTCAGCCTCTGTGACTTCAATAAGCTTTACCATACTTTTGTCCTTCAACAACTCAACCAACTCAGAAGCAGACTTGATATCAGCTCCGTGATTAACAAGCTGATCAGCACTTTGCTTGATGGCTCCTCCCACGCCATCCATGGGGCCTTTCCCATGTCCCGGCTCAGAAAAATTCCATGTAAAGCACTTCAGATTTGGGAAAAACTTTGGCAACAACTTACTCATTAAGTGAATATTTCCCCGATTCCTGTATTGCGATGACGGACTGTCCGAGAAAAAATGGACAGTATGAGTCATTGGAAATTTTTCACATGATTCCTCCAGGAAGGGTCTTAAGTGGGCCCAAACCCCATGGCAGTGATGGTCCAAGTTATTGGAGGCCTTACAGAAAGTTTCGGGTGCTGTCTTGCCTTCCTCATGGTGGTATCTGACTCCAGTATGCAATGATACCTGCCGTTTGGAAGCACCGAAGTGCATTGATTGTATTTCCCTTGCGTATTTGGCTATATAGTTCTGCGAGAAATCAACTTGGAACACAAGTTCTCCCTCTTTTAGATTTTTTTTTAGTCTCTTCAACACAGATAATTGATGAATCATTGCATGAACGTGATTTTTAAAAGAAGGCAACGATTTCTTGAACAAATGAATCACCTCTGAGATTAGAGCAACTTTTTCACTTTTCACAACCCTCTTGATCTTTTTCACTGCTCCTTTGATTATTTTCTCTTCTGTTATCTTTTCCCATTTGTAGTATTTGATCTCTTCATCTTCGTAATCACAAAACTTCACACCTTTCAATCTGCAGTTTTTGCATAACTTTTTCATACATTTCTCGTTTTTCACTGAGCAGACTGATGATTTTAAAACATCACTGGTGTTGGACTCTTTAATCACTTTAGCACTTTTTAAAGCATTCACCAAAAATTGAAAATTTTCGTTATGCACACAGGCGCAGGTTTCTCTGTCACGATTATTTGGTCTTGTTACCCAAAATGGTCTTGATCTCGTGAAAGTAGTGTAACTAATGTTCAAGTTAGGATTTTCCTCAGTAAACCGTGTGTACAAGTTCCTTAAAGTGTCCAGGAGAATCCTCCGCTGTACTTTAGACTTCCCCTTTTTGATGTAGTCTCTTTTACCAGGACACATTCTTGATACTGAGTCATCTTCAAAGAATTTTCTCAATGTTTGTAATTCTTTTATCTTGACTGTCGTGTACCTTTTCCTGGTGTACGTTAAATCAGGTTTTCCACCATCAGACTTCCCTTAAACTTTATTGAACGTGTAAGGAATCAATTCTTTAAAACATGCCTGTGCCCTATACTTTTTCAATATTTTGCTTCCTAATACCTTGCACATTAACTGCCTGTCTTTTGTGTTTGGACTGACAGCTTTCACTTGGTGTTTAATTTGCTTTTCTAATGCAAATGCAGCAAACAGTTTCTTTTTTATTTTTGGTGATACACGTTGAGTAGCAACTAACTCTTTTACTTTTTTATTTGGAGAAGGAGAACACCTTTTAATTTTCTGCCGATGAAGTCTCTTTTTATATTTTTCTACAGTTCGCTTTAGGTTTTCTATTTCCTCTGCCTGCTTTGCTATTGTTCTGTTAGTCTTACTTCTATTACGGCGTACTTCTTTCCTGCCTCTTTTTTTCTGCCCTGACACTACAGGTTCAGGGTCGTCGATATCTTCATTGTCTGATGGGGGTGGGGTATTCCTCACGGCATTCTCCAAATCTTTTTGTTTTTTTCGGTAAGTTGCCGAATACTTTTTCCACAATTGTCTAGTTTTCTTTTGGTCTGATGCCTTCATTTCTGCAATTGGTTTTTTTATCTTTTCTTCTCTTAATCGCTTTCTTCTTTCCCGGTCTCATGCTCTCTTCTTTTCCAATTGTTCTTCTGTCATATTAGCTTTAAATCGACGTTGCCTCTCACGTGCCAGTTCCTTTTGCCTTTTATATTTAGCCGCGTCATCGCAGATTTCCTTCATCTTCTTCTTTACCTTCACCATTTCATAAAATTTGCAGAGCACCTGTAACAAACAAAGTTTGTTACAAGTGTGCAAAAAATTTCAAATAAAGACACTGCAAACACCAGGCCAATTAACTGTTTAACCGGTGAGATTTTATGGACCAGTAAAAAAATAGTACTTTGAATGTGTTTTTTTAGTGGCCTAAAAAAGGAAAAATGTTCTAATAGCACGAAAAGTTATATGTAAAATTGATCAGAAAAACTAAATATGTAATGGAATAATATACAATTCAGAAAGACAGAAATTTCTAAATCATGAAAATGGGGCCACTCATAAATTACCTAACTCCCCGAGGGGTGAGGGGGGAGGGGGGGATCAACGCAAAGTTAAACCTTAAAAATTAATTCCTCAAAGTCTTTCAAAGATTTTAAATTATCTTCAATATAAATTTCTTTATTTTTGGGGGGGGGATGAACAAAACGTTACGTAATTTTAAGGGGGGGGGTGGCGCCAGCGTCTAAAATACGTTATGAGGGGGGGGGTCTGAAAAGGCCGATTTTAGCGTCACGTAATTTACGGATGGCCCCGTATTTTACTTTTCAAGCAGTTTAACAGATTATTTAATAAACTCATACATTCTTTAAAGTATTGGATATCTTGAAAGCAGTATAAAAAAGGTTCTTTATTATGTTAAATAGCATTATTCAGCAAGATTTAATCAGGTTGCGCACGTAAACGATATGAGCAATGAGATTTCGTCAGGTCAACAACGTTAGCGATCTTACGGTCAGGATCACGTCAGCTGGCAACGTTAGCGATCTGATTGTTAGCGACCTGAGTAATTTGGACGTCTTTGTCTACACTGAATTGGCAAGCCCCACTAGGCGCCAAACAAACTTTGAGGTTAAGGCAGACATCCATAGTTTACATGTATTGAAGCTTCTCAAATCATTTTCTTTATCAATAACTAAGTTATAGGCATTAGGGACCTGATTTAGAATTAAAATACGTTCAATACTTACCTTATTAGAAGTTTTTTTCCATGAACAATTTCAAAACGAATCCGCTCAAATGAATCACAAAGGTACCTGTGATCGTTTCCAGATGAACAGACGTCAAAGCAGTCGTTCTTCCCGCGTTTTCGTCTGTTTGGCGGCAACTTCAAAATGCCATGTACAATCGGCGCCGAACCCCGGGGACACACATATATCGTCGAATAATGTGTTTCATGTTACTGTTGAGTTCAAAAACAGTTTTCATATGGGAACAAGGAGGATGAAGGAATATTAAAACACATTCAAACGATTTTTAATTTTTTTTATTTACGAAATACCTTGCTTTAAGTCATGACTTTGACTACTGGGGACAGTTAGCGACCTGAGGAAAATGGCTTTCAAAAATTAATTTCAAAACTTTTTTTATTTGTTTCATATCCATAGGGTGCTTCATACATAGAACTATCATTGGAATATTAATTTAAAATTTTAATCAAATAAATAACTGAAAAAAATTGGTGGGACATGAATTCTCTCTCAATTTGAAATTGACCCTTAAGATATTTAGTTTTGAAAACAAATTACAGTTGCCATTTTGAAATGGTGCAAAGTAAAAATTTGATAATTCTTACAAAAATAGTTCTTAATAGTGGTCATCCATATACCAAGTTTGAAGTTTATACATCAAGAGGTTCGTGAGATATAATTAAATATGTAAAAATCACAAACAGACACACAGACGGAAAACAAAGCACTTTTGGACCTATGTTTATGTGAACTTTTTTTCTTATTTTTACCTGTACTATCATATACTAAAATATTTTACCATAATTTCCGGACACCCTGTATAATGAACAGTTGTTATTTGATTCAATTTATCCATTTATGGTTGTTATAATCAGTTCAGCTGCTTCGTACATATTTACATAGACCGATTTTGATAAGTTTTGAAAGCAATATATAACAATCTTTCTTGCGGGATGGTAACTCTGCATTAGGGGTCTGCGGGCCAGACTTTTTAAGTTCGAGTCGGGTCGAGTTGGGCCTTTAATTTTGGCTTTCAGGTCTCGGGCCAAAATCGGGTCGGGCCGAAAATATTTAAATAATTACTTTTGCATGAATTAACTACAACCATAGCTGAATCAAGAAATTAAATAAAAAATTGATAGACAAAAATTATATCTTTCTATCGAGGCCTAACAATTTTTAGTAGGTTAAAATTAAATTATAATTCAGTTTTAATCTACTACAAGATAGTAAATAAAAAAACTATTAAGTGAGCAAATTCATCCAAAAAACTATGAAAGTCATAACAATGATTATTAAAGCCACACTTTATCACAACGACCATAGCACCAATAAACAATATAAACTAAGAATATAAATTTGAAGTTGTAAAGTGCAAGGTCAGAGCTAAATACAATAGACGCCCTCTAGTTCGGCCACCTCGGGACTGGACCACCGACCGGACTACAAAATGGCCGGACTATCCGGATATACTATCAAAACGCAAAATAATTCTATTAAATTCATTACCTATGCTTCAAAATCAACAAAACACATAATTTAAACGTGTTTACAGTGTTTAATTGCCAAAGACAATTTTTTTGACGGCTCTATGTTGCGACGAACTGTCATATTACGTCACTCGTAGATAGGTAGGTTTTTTGCCTATACCGTACTGAGGATATAGACAGAGAAACTCACCACGTACTGTAGGAACATTTGTTTTGCTAAGTTTTTGTTCCATTGTCACAAACATGTGTTTACGTTTTTCAACCATGTTAAAAAACATTGTTCTCAAGGTAAATTTGTACACGTATAGCTTACAATTACTCGCAACGTTCACCCCTGAAATCACTCTTTATACCTAACAGCGAAAAATGCACACACGAAATTCCAGATCAAATCTTACTGTACCTAGAGTCCTTTGATTTAAAGTATAACAACATCGTTTGTTAGTTAAATATGTCAAATACTTCTACGGCCGAAAACTAAACATTCAGGATAAATCCTGTCGAAGATCATTCCCCCGCGGTGCGGCGTGGCCATATGACGGATATGAGTAACCCACCTAGGACCGGCCGGACCATCCGGCGGCCGATCCAACCGAAGCCGAACTAGAGGGCGTCTACTGTATAGGTGTAAGTTTTCAATTCCAAAATTCTGAGAGATGGTATTTCTAGATAACTGTGGAAATCCATTCTTATATGAGTTAATAAAATATAGTTGAGGTTATTGTTATAAAAAACTCGTGGACGGCTGCGAAAAATGGAAGCACGTATCTGTCAGTCGCACGTATTTGTCAGTCCCGAATAAACGGCATAGATGTTGCGTTTCGCAACTCGCGATCTGCCGCGAAATATAATCGCACATATTTGCCGATCGCTGACAATCGGCAAATGTAGCCGTGCAAAAGTCACGGTCGGACGCGAAAACTGATCGCGTGTGTTTGCCGATCGTAAATAAAAAAAGAGAAATGCAACTTTGCAAAGCGATCGGCCATAAAAAACAGTCGTGCGTATTTGCCGACCACAAATGAACATGCTGCTTAATTGTGAAACTAGCGAGCGGCCGTGATAAAGAATCTGTCGATTGGAGAAAAAACTGCAGATGTACCTTAGCCTAACTCGCGATCGGCTGTAAAATTTGATCGCACACACGTAAATCGCACGTAAACCGGGTAAACGGTGGGAGTAACTGATCAGGCGTGGCCCGATCCGATCTTGGCCCGAAATATTGTTTGCCCTGACCCGATGTCTCAGACCAGCTCCTGACCCGACCCGACTCGAAAAATTCGGGGACCCGCAGACCCCTACATTGCATAAACCCTACTTTTAAATGATTAAGTTGACTATGCTAAAAAATCACTCAAAATAACAAATCAGTTAATGTAACAAGATCACAAAATAAATTTATGTAGAATGTGTATAGTTGTAAAATTTAAGCAGTAATAAGATTTAATCAATAGCCTACTATTTAAACAATCAAAAACAGTTTTATATTTTACCTAAAAATAATTGTTGGCCCTAATTAAAACCTTAGCACAGAAATTGTGGAAGAAAGAACCAAAAACATCAGGGAGGAGAGCTGTGCCCAGTTATTTGTTTACTTCTTTAAACCCAACCCCGCCCCCTTGCCTGACTGCTGAACTATTGTTTTTGACATCCAATCACTTGAGCATGAATGACACATCTGCGGCCAGATAAGAATAAGATATCCCCCAATACAAAAATTATAAAACCTTAACTAATTGTTTTATGAAGTCCACTTTACCAATGACGTCCACAATTTTCTTCTCATTTTTACAAATCAAATGAGACAGAATTGAAGGCTGAGTATCATTTCACAGATAAAATATAATTACAAATTTGAAGTAGGTCAGAGCTAAATATAGCTGCTGTAAGTTTTCAATTTCCGAATTCAGAGACATCTCTCAGAATCTGGTATTTCTAGATAACTGTCAAAATCCATTCTTCTATGAGTTAATGAAATATTTTTGAGGTTACTGTTATGAAAAACTCGTGGATGGCTGAGAAAGTCGATAACGCATTTCTGTCGGTCGCGGCTAAACGTGGATGTAGCTTTTCAAAACTCGCGATCTGCCGCGAAATACGATCGCGCGTATTTGCCGATCGCCGAAAATCGGCAAATGTAGCCTTGAAAAGTCGCGGTCAGCCGCGAAAAACGATCTCGTGTATTTGCCGATCGTAAATAAACGAAATGCAACTTTGCGAAACTAGCGATCGGCCGTAAAAGTCAGTCGCGCATATTTGCCGGCCACAAATGAACAGAAAATGCTGCATTATTGTGAAACTAGCGAGGAGCTGCGATAAACAATTTGCCGATTGTGGATAAACGGCAGATGTAGCTTTGCGTAACTCGCGATCGTCTGTAAACTTTGATCACACAAACGTAAATCGCACGTAAATTCGGCCGCCGCGTAAACGGCGGGAGTAACTAACTACTCGACTTGTTTTAGTCGAGTAGTTGGAACTACTCGTCTCGACCTCGAGTAGTAGCAACTACTCGAGTAATTACTCGACTGTCGAGTACTCGCCCACCCTTAAATTCTTCTTGGCAGTCACGCAGTTCCAACCTCTAGTGCTCTTGCAATTTCGTGCAGATAACAAACCACGGCCACTATTTAACTTTCAAAAAAACTGACATGATCAACAATCAACACCGAAAAAAGAACAGATACAGTAAAAATAAATAAATAACAAGGTTACAAAGATAAACATCAAGCAACATTCAATAAATAGCAAGCAGCAATCAATAAATATGAGTTGAAACTTGTACAAGTACTAACAATAACAATAAAAAACAAATGCTAACAAAATGTTGGCTCATATCTTTTTGTGGCAATTTGATGTGTCCTCGAATGTGGGTACGTGTTTCGTGTGATTAGAAAAATGATGACAAGAGGATTTTACCAAGAATGTTCACTGTAAGGACTAAAGCCATAACCTGGATCTCACCTAAAAACGCCTTTTAAAGAAAGTAAGACTCCCTAGCCTTTACCTAGTTTCATTTCATGATCATTATCCGATAAGTTCCAAGATTTATATTTTGTTCCAGGGGAGATGGACGACTCTGGCCACCGATCTTGTATCCGAGTGAAAAACCCTCCCGGCGGCCAGTCCTCAGGAGGCTTCTGGTAAACGACCTGCCACTCCCACGTTTCATATCTATAACTCTGTACTCTGTACTCCGCTTAACACCGCATGGTTATCATCATTTTATTTTTGCGATCTAGTTAAACTAGATACGAATGTTCTGCCAAAGTTATCTCTTGTTTAAATCGGGACGAGGGATCACCCAAAAATTTTGTAATTGTTGATTTAATTTGTTGACATTATTGTTTCTCGGTTAATGTATTGGTAAGTCATTTTATGTTTAATTTGTGTTCGGCTCGCTTTTACTCAATATTTTTAACAATGCTGGCTCTTTCAGATTTTTAGTAGTGTAGTTTCGCTCAATTCTGATCCATTCCACATTAGCAGGCACAAGTAAATAGTAAAATATGCACGGTATAAAATATTAGAATCCGTCCTGTTCTTTCAGGAATAAAAAATATGTATTACTTAATGTTTTTTGTTTCAAAAGCTTGCAATTTGACAATAGACATGAAGAACAAAGACAAAGAATCTATATTTACATATTAATCGAGACCCGATTGAGTTTTGCTACCATAGGTAATAAATCAAATGGTTTATGATATTTTTAATACTCTTGAAGATTTAGCTATACGTTAGTTTGAAATTGTAATTAGGTCAAAAATTTATATTTAGCTGAGCATAATTTTTCAACCCTCGACTATCTTTATTAATATTTCTCGAGTTTTTAAGTTCTGCTGACATTTTTAACTTACTAAGTCGCCTTCAAAATCTTAAAGCTGATCAATCTTAGGTTGATAATTCTACTTGGCCAATCACATTTTTACCGACCGATAGTTTTAAGGTTACATTTTTTAACAATACCTATAAATTTTGATAAGCAATGATATTGTCCTCAGTGGAATGGCTCAGTATTGCCTTACTATTCACTGTTTATAAGTGCTTCTGTTGGGAACAAATATTTGGTAATATGGACATTAAAACACTGCCATTGTAACGTTTTTTGCAGTATATTTAATAGTCACGTTCGTATTAAAATCGAAAGCATTCTCACCTTCCTTCATGTACTTTCTCATTTGTTTTACCTTTTGATGTTAATCTGTGAAAGAAACAAGTAGCTAGGTTTATAAATCGTACTACGGTTACACGTAACGGTCTTCCTAAGCCAGTTTAACAGGAAACCTGTAGTATATTTTAAGGTTTTACTCTGCTCAGGTGTATAAGGAAAATCCAAAGATGGCTAAAAATTTATGGTCGTGCAATTTGCGTAACAATAGCACTAATTTAAGTTTAATAATGTTCTTTGAAATAAAGTTTATACGTTCATGCAATTATTTTGATAACTGAATATTTGGGTTTTAAGTAAAAGAGAGCATCTTAAATTGTGTTAATTTAAAAGTAAAAGGCAATGTAAAGGTAATGTTTATTTTTGGTCTTATGGTATTACTGAAAAACCCCATCAGTAGCTTAGCTGAATAACACGAATAACATAACAAATATTGTATTACAGGATGTTTTTAAGATTGTAACATTCTGACTGAAAACAAACATAGTTAACATATTCATTCTGTCACACATACATGCACAGATGTAGTGTGTGGCGCTTTTTTTCTTTTCGTAATAATGAGGATTCTAAAAAAAACTAGTTCCAAAATGAGAAAAAAGCTCTGCAAGACCCTTTCCACTGCAGACAGTCTGCTTTTGAATGTTATAATTTGAGTGCAATTATAAAATTTGTACTACAGAGGAGTCCAGATAGTCCAAAATTATTAGGATCAGACCCATTTTGTATTAGCGAATATTTTAGATTTAGCGGACTTATTACTGAAACAAATATTAATCATTAAATACAATGTGGAATTACATACAACTTCTCATCACACCCTATTCTCACAATCAATAATGCATAGTTAAATTTTACGGCATCAAATTTAATGGCCCTATGTTACTTTTACAACTAAATTGTTCCTGCAATTGGCAATCACACTTCCTCCTTGGCTGTTCACTTCTTTTACCAAGTTATTCCTAAGTTTTCTCGTGATCATTAGTTTCATATACACTAGGGCGGTCCAAAAAAAAAATTGGAATTTTGAATCGTAATAGGTCACAAAAGTTGTGAAATAACATGTAGAATACTGGAAAAATAACTTACAAAAATATATAATTTCTTCCGATTGCACAATGATCTTGAAGTTTAACATGTAAAATTCCATAAGAATTAATGAATGACCGTAATTTGGTTTATGATGGACATTGATAATCGTACAAAAGTTTTGCAATGAAAAAATGAAAAGGGCTCTTTAAAACATTTTGAAAAATGGTATAATTTGCCCAATTAGGCAACAGTATTATTGATCTATGGCCTTCTGGAAATCCCTTATTTAGGCGTTTTTTTCAAGTTTTTGATTTGTATTAAGTCAATAATTCTGTGGTGTAATTTAACAAATCATACTATTGCTCAAAACATTTCAAGGAGCTCTTTCCATTTTTCATGGAAAAACTTTAGTACAATTATCAATGTCCAGCATAAACCATATTACGATTATTCACTAATTCTCTCATGGAGTATTACATGGTCATTGCGCGATCGGAAGGTCTTATATGATTATTTTAACGTTATTTTTTCAGTATTCTACATGCTGATACGCAACCTTTGAGACCTGTTACGATTCAAAATTCCAAATTTTTTTCGAACCATTCTAATATACACGTGATTGATGGCAAGCACACACAGTTGTCTTTTTGGCTCAGTTTTTCCTGTTGTTTTCGTGCAATCAAAGTAAAGGCCTGATTTGTCTTTGACAAAGTCACACTCAATTTCGACTGCAATCAGTATTTCTTGCCTCAAAACTTTTTAGATTATCGAAGTTTGGATTTCAGGGCTCCACTGTATTTTGTCATTCAGGTTTATTTTTATTTTTTTAATCAAAAGCTCACATTCGTACACCCATATATACATTTTCTTAGTAGAAACACCCTCTGTTAATTACTAGTTGAAGCAAATAATATTAACTAACAACTTATGCTTCATTCATCATGTGCCCTCTGCTTTCCCATTTGCTTATTAAATTGTTAAAAATGGCTTGTTAATTTTAATTGTTCTACGTTAATTAGTTTGTAACTTAATCCACAGATTTAAAATGTTTAGATAATAATGAAGTTGCATATAACTTCAAATTATTAGCCCCTTCTTTGTTATTGTTATTATTATTTTTAAATACGTACATCTGGATTTGGATAGCATGTATTTGCATTAACATAACATTAACATCATTTTAATTAGTTACAGTACAAATTAAATGTTATCATCAAAAAAGGTTCGCTCAATTTTTATCTATGTAAATTCTAGTCAATGGTTTTTTTACATTTTATTCATGGGCAGCGTTTACTTAGTGTAATAGTATGTTTTTTTTTATTTTATATAATTTAAACCAAATTGCAAACTTCACCTGAACAAATTCGGTTTTCTTTATAAAGTATTTGTTTTTATTTTAATCACACACAGTTTTCCCATGATTTGAGCATCAATTAATGACTGATTTTTTCCATATTTAGAGGCTGAAATCTTGGAAGGGGAAAAATTTGCTGCATGTAATGAAGGATTGTTCCGAGGTGAATTCAGTAAAATTTGTATTTTGTTCAGTCAAACCTCTTCAAAGGATTATGTCAAGTAACTTGTTAGTTTGAAAATTACACTTTATTCATTTTCATCTAGTATCGTTATTTATTTCATCAAGAAAATCATTTATATTATTAAGCTCCTTGTAATGTGAGTTATGACTTGTAGAACCAAAGAAATGGGTTACCAGCGAGCACAAACTTCAAAACTCCTAGTTCTAGTCACCTTTGTTTTACTCTCCTTGTATTACATTGAAGTTTTTGTAAAATGCTTTTTTTAGACTCAAATTTTTTCTGTATTCGATTCTAACACAAAAACATTAGGGGAAGAATTCCTTAGTAATATATTGAATATCAGCTGTATCTTTGAAATTAAAAAACATCGTCTCTGAAGGTCGGGAGATAATGTTTTGCATCGGTTTTCAATGATCGATGCTCTTCAAATTGCTGAAACCGGTGTTAAATGTTTTTACTATAAATAGTTCTCGAGTGCTAGATTTTATGATTGACAATGCAATGGTAAACATCACAGAGATTAAAAGTTATTGTCGTACCAACAATAATGTCGGTTTAGAAGTTGTAAACATGTTTTGTGATACTACACTAAGACTAATGTAACATCAATGTCAGTGCTTAGTTAGTGTTGTGTCGGTTCTGTTGTATGTTCCGTTGATCGAGTTGTTTCGAGTTATTCGTTACTTGTTAGAAAAGTTCTACTTGTTAAGATTATATTTAGTTGAAAGTACAAAATTAAAATTTATGAAATAAAAATAGTTTAATAAGTTATCATTTAATTTGCTAAGTGTCGGAGCTTGAGGCACAAGAAAGTCAATGTGCTGTTTGTCAAAAGGCCAAGAGGGTTGTCGCACGTTACGCTTTAGTAATATTAGATATTTATTATGTAAGGTTTATATTTTATTGTTTTACCACCTTGTATAGATGGAGTGCTTATTCTGAGGTTTAGGATAATATGACTGGTAACTGAAAGTTATTTTATTCACTATTTGGTATACAAGTAAATGTGGGTGGCACACACCCTCAGTAGTTAGCAAGATGTCTACTGTACTCTTATTTATATTTATTACCTCTTTTCAGGAAACAGCAAATTGTGTTACATTGAACTGAAATACATTTATAATCAATGTCGATTATGTGTTTTTTTTTACCTGTTTCAAAGTATGAGGTTTTTTAGTCTTCAGGTACCGACTGGAAATAGAGAAATTAAAGATTCCAAGATTAATTAAAGGTTCCAAGATTTTCTTTGGATTCTGGTACCTGAATTTTCTTTTATCTCCTGTTCTTTACTTTAAATGTCACTAACACTTTTTTTACACTTGAAGATGTATACCACAGCTTAGTAACACTTGACTTATTCTCTTCAGTCTCACTTTATGAGAGATGAAGTAGAATTTGTTTAAGTGTTTTTGTTATCCAATAATACACTAAACAAACTTGTTTACTCTCCAACTTGCTGGCACAAGTCATAAAAGTAGATTTTTATTTTTACAGAACATATGAATATACATGGAGTAATCTCAAACAGTTGCTGTCATAACAATTTAATTCTAATAAAATTTATTACATATTCACAAGTTAAAAATTTATTAGCTCAGAGCAAGAAAACTTGAGGGGTCAAGTTTTCTTATATTTTTTGTATACAGATTAGATTTTAGATTTTTGTTATACAATATTTTTAATATTCCTCAAAAATATAAAATTTATCAATCAAATGTTTTTAAGTTTTTTTACTTCAGTGGATATGTATCGGGAGTACACTGTATTGAAAGGATGATGCAATAAAAGCAACAATATGATTTAAAAGTCTTCAATTTTAAACATATATCTGGTAAACATATAAAAAATGTACTCGAAAGTGTCACCAAATTGGAGGTACACTAGCCTAATATATTTAGATTTTTTCTAAGAAAAAGAATGCTAAACAACCGGATTCCATTCTGAATTCTGTTTAGTGTATGGTCCTTATGGTAGGGTTGTTGCCAAAGGGTACAATTTTTATAAGAAGGAGGACTATATTAACAGTATTGCCAAGAGTGGTTGGTCAAGTAGTAGCAATGTATATGAACCCTTTAAGAAGGGGGGGTAGTGATGCGCGATATGTAACGTATCGTATCGAAATATCGCAATACACAAGGGACAATACAAAATTTTCAAAACAAAACGTATCGCCAAAAACGATTTTCGATCCCATATCTGCACATAGAGGCGATATTTATGATATTTTATGTTTTCGAATTTTTATGGGAAATCCGGGGAAGAACAGATTAGGGAGGACACCCCCCTAATACCAACTCCCCCAAATACCCAAATACAGTGGAACCTGGATAATTCGAACTTGTATAATTCGAAATCTTCTTTAATTCGAATATTTTTCTTGGTCCCTGGCATATTGTATCTAAACAATATTAAAAAATCGTGGATAATTCGAATTTTATTTTGGATAATTCGAATTTTTAAGTGCCAAATTAAGGTAAATCAGTTTCATTCCACGGCTGGAAATAGCTACAAATTCATTGGAAAACACTGTTTTACTACGACGTTCAATAAATATTTTACGCCAGACCGATGGCGTGTCAGGTTATGGTCAAATGACTCATCCCTTCCACCTCCCAGGCATCCCACCCTGCCCCAACATCGCTTGTAACTCGACACCAATAATGTAAACTAAAACAGTACAGAACGCTGACTGAGTTCGGAAAAGGGTTGCGCTCGCCGTGGCAGCGCCACTAGTCTTTTCGCGCTTGATTCTGTGCAGAACGGCTCCCGGCAGACGAGCCATGCGCCAGACCTGATGCGTAGTTTTCTATGTCGACACAAAGGCTACTCAACACTGCGACCCCCTTCCCTCCCCTCACCAGACAAACTAACTTGCGAATTCCAGTGCAGCAAACCCGATCGTCCTTCAAACAAAGTGTTTTTTTTATTTGTGCAGTGTCTTGTTTTTAAGTGTTTAAAAGTTTTACGTAACATTAAATAAGTGTAGTGATCATTTCGACAAAATCTCGGACCTATAAAACACTCACTTTAGCGAAAAGTCAATGAGCGTGCAATTGTCAATGTTACACGAAATTAAGTTGGTAGCCTGAATAAAGTTCAGACGTAGCAGAACGTACTGTATTTTTTCTAGCAGAAATGTTTCTTTGTATTATCGTACGTCGCGTCGTACGTTGTTTATACTTTAGGGTAGTTATTTCTGTTCTATGATTACTGTTTTGAACCCTTATAATCAGCGTTTGTTGATGAATTTATTCTTTTAGAGTGTCAATTTGATAAAGAGGTTAAATTCACAATGTGAACTTTTAATGTCTTGGCCTCATTCTTTAGAACTTCTTTAATTCGAATTTATGGATAATTCGAAGTTTTTAGCTGGTCCCTTGAGGTTCAAATTATCCAGGTTCCACTGTACCTCGCATTATTGGGAGTACACTGTATTGAAAGGATGATGTAATAAAAGCAACAATATGATTTAAAAGTCTTCAATTTAATACATATATCTGGTAAACATATAAAAAATATAAACATTAAGCTAAGCCAATGAAATAACATTGCATAAGACAATATGAAAGAACATGGTAGTAGTCTCAGCATCTTGTAACTAGAATTCAACAAGGCTATGGTTTTGTTAACCAAACTGTAAAAAAGGCTGTAACATAGTTAAGCTGTAGTTTTTTCCATTTTTAATTCTTAAATAAGAATTTTGAGAACAGCTTTAAAATTCACCTTCAAAATAACAAATTATCAGGTCTCAGGCTTCGATGACATATTTCAACTATAGGGGGTGAGGCTTACTTTTTGTAACAAACACTACTACACTTACTTGGGAAGGGAATATTTTCTTGCTAAGATCTTAATAACATATCTTTTCCTCCACCTACTATCTAAGGTCGTCTTTTAGTCTCTGGATAAGAATACCAAAGTACTAGTTTGCACTCCATGGGACTTACGTACTTACTTTTTCTTCCACGGGACTAAAAGTATCAGCTTTTTCTCCCATGGACTAAAAGTAATCTCATAAGGAATAAATGGGAAGAAATTGCAACTGCAATAGACAGTGAGAAATTTGCGTACTCTAAACTAAATTGAAGAACTTTAGTGTTTCAACTTAAGAACACAAAACCGTATGAATTTCATAGCCAGGTAATAATTTTTTTGTACGAATGAAGTTGGCAATATTGAATATAAATAAACACATGATCTAGTGTTTGTTGTTGCCAATATGCCAAACGTTTTATAAACATAGTTGTTTTAGCCTCAGATTTCAGGAGTTTTTTTTTTTAATAAAAAGAATGTAGAAAAATATAGTTTTTTAAAATAGTATCAATAAAATGGTTATATATATTACCAACATACCTTAAGTTATTTATATTTGATTATAATCCAGTTTATGGAGCAAACGATCATATGAAGGTAAAGTTATATTTTCATTGCTATTGTTAATGGCGTAGGTGGAGGAAAAATTTAGTGTACATCAAGGGACTAAAGTACTTTGTGTCCCCCGGGAAAACTGTCGTCCTTGGCTACACCATCGAGCAACGACAGTTTCCCTCAGGGAAAAAGTTAAACTTAAGTCCCTAGATGCACAATTAACTATATTGCATTGCACATCACAGCTGAAGGAAAAAAAAATTTAATAATGAGCTAATAGTGTGATGTATCGTCCTGACTAAGGTGAATCACAATTTTTACAGGATCATTAAGTTAGTTGGATTTCCAAATTATCCAAAACTGAAGTTGCAGGACTATACCGTACTGTATTAAAGAATATAATAATGTAAATGCCTGGACCCAAAAAAGTGGACGGATGATAGTGCTCCAAAGTGAAAAGCCTGATCACACATGTGGACACAACAGATAACAATGCAAGGTGGACAACAAATATTGATAAAAATGTAAAATAAATGGAAAAAGCTGCTTTTAATTACTTCAGAGCTCAGTCCACTAGTACCTCCCTTAACCGATCCCGCCTTCACCAGCTCGGCGGGCTTTGACCAACCCATTTAATGAAGACGGTAACCATTTTTTTTAACTTACCATTTTTTAATCATTTTTTTAGGAATTGCACCATTAAGGCTTGTAACAGGTTATTTTATATATTTTTATGTTTTTTTAATATATTGTTCATAATCAAGTTATTTTTGGGGGGGGGATTTGGTTATTTTTTATTTTTATTGTCAAACTTTAATTTTTACTATCTTTACTATGATCATATTATTTTTTTAAATTAATGTTCATGATTAAAAAAACCATGAAGGATACAAATTGAAATAGACCTTGGTTAATTAACTACTTATTTCACCGAATTATTTGTGTTAGAACTTCTGTTTTTTTTAATGTTACACTCTGTGAGACTGTTGATACAATGTTGGTTTTGTGTTTATCTTTGACTAAAATAATGAAAGAAAGGAGTGGAAAATCACATTTTTCAGTTATTAAGTTGGTTTACGGTCATTGGCCGAGATTAATTTTTACTTACTGTGGTTATTTTTTTATTCATTTTTTAACTCCAAAAACTGTTACAAGCCCTGCAGCATTTATATTCCTGTATAAAAGCTTAATTCAACAGATTTTTACGAAAAAATTATGTTTTAAAAATCAACATCTTATATGCCTACCCAAGATCTATCACATGTCTTTTTAAAGGCACATGAAGGAAAAATCTTAATTATTCCTTAGCTTTTAGAATTGTTAGTTGAGAAAAGGCCGCCACCCTCTTAAAAAAAAAATTGACCTGCCTTTTACCCGCGACACGTAAAAAGATCCCGTCCCGATCGTGTTTGGGTATGTTTTATATAGGGTTATACATGAAAAGTTTCCAATTGTGTTTGAGAATCAAATCAATATATCTCTTAGTTGACAACAGTGCCCCTTCACCAAACTCTTAGGTCATCTGGCTTAGACACAGTCCAAAAGGATCGGTAAAGAGAGGGTCTATTGTAATTGCTATCTTAAAAATATACATCAGATATTCTAATTTTGATAAATGCAAAGTTTTGTTCAAGTTTGATCTTTTTATATGTCGTTGTGGGACTTTACTTAAGATTAAGCACGTCTAAAAACAGAATATTCAGAATATTGTTTTTGATTTAAGTAACTCACTTGGTTTCTTACAACCCACAACCAAAGCACACATAAAAAGTACATCTCATATACAGTTTTAAGTAATGCCTAACTACCTATGAACTATGTAATGTTCATCTAAAAATCTATAATTATAACAACTGGCCTACCCAAGATCAATCACAAGTCAAGTCTTTTTAAAGGCACATGAGTGAAAAATCTTAGGTAAATGTTTGAGACAAGCACATTTAGTCTTGACTTGTATTGAAAATACAGGTATTGTTTTTAGAAACTAATAATTTGGCAGTGAAGTTTTTAGAAGCCTCAATGTTTGTTCCCAACATTATTTGTTTACTTTCAATTTTGAATATCTTTAAAAGTACAGAGTCTTGGACAATCCAAATTGACTGGGAATGGGTCCATTAAGAATTGAGAAATATTTTGGATTAAGCGGAACTTCAGATTGCCAAAGTTCGGATTATAGAGACTCCACTGTAAATGAAACTAGATACCAAATTATTTTGGTATCATTAGTCATTTTTGATCATTAATATTCAAATTAGTTTCAACTTTATTAATTTTTCACTGATAAATATAAAAGAAGAAATATAATGAACAAGAAAGTTGCTTATTCAAGAATATTTTTTATGGTAATAACTACCATTACTCATTTGGCAAGTGGCAAGTACTTACCTGCCAATATACTTATTTAAATAAATCTGCCATAACGAATAGATATCCATATATTATTTAAATAATACTCAAACTAATAATACACCTCCCTAGATGGAGAACTATGTTTCATTAAAACATTAAAAGCTTCTTGAAATTACAAAACAAAAAATAAACTTCGGGAATTTATTTGGCGTTAACTCTGACCTACACAGCGTTGTAAAATTTTATTTATATCAAAATAGTACTAAAAGACTGTAAATTAGGATAAAATCATATCTAATTCATAAAAAATAAGCATGAAAAATCGCCAAGAGATCATTTTCAACTTCGTTGACTGTGAGCTGTTGAGAAATGAAACAACTGATACTATTTTATGTAAACCATGGTCCTAATAATTATGACTGCATGGAATCTTGACAATTCAGACCTCCTACAAAAGAAGTATTTTTTTTTATATCTTGCTTGCGCTAACTGAAGCTATTTTACCTCTACGAATCAATGTTTGGGCAGGTAACAAATATATAAAGTTGGAATGCCCAAACTGTTGGCAACTTTTGCTTGTAAAATAGTTTCATAAATATATTCAATTGAAAATTAACTGAGTAACAGAATGCATATGAAAATCCTTCTAAAAAATCAAACTTTCATAGATCGATGAACAAAGTTCAAATCTGTATATGAATTGAACACAACCTTTGGTAACATTACAAATGCTTGGTTAATATTTTACTGAAAAATAAAAATGTCGACTAATACAAGATAAACTAACCTAACAAATAAATATGGATGGTATGAAATATCCTCATTGCAGCAGACCTGCAATACCTGCATACCCAGCAAATTTCAGATGCCTAAGAACGTTTTTCAACCAATCATAAGTGATGTATGAAATTTTTGTTCTCTATAAGATTAACATGGGTAAGTGGCTTTTTTTGCTACAGGCATGTGAAAATAGGGTGATCTTTAATCAATATCCAGAAAATCAAAACTAGTAGAAGTGGCTCTTCTAGTTTAGATTTTCTGGATGTTGGTTAAAAATCACCCTATTTTCACATGCCTGTACCAAGTTATGTTCAGATATAAACAGAAATAAATAAGATATAGAAGTTTAATCATTTCCCAAATAGATAATGTGGGGAATGAGTAAGCAGGTTTGCTGCCACAGAAACTTAAAAATGGGGGATTTTAGTTTAATATACAATAAATCTCAACAACATGAAGCCACATACCCAGTTTTAGAATTATGAAATATGTTAAGAAAAATAAGTAATACATAGAATTTTATTTGTTTCCAATAACATAAGGACAATGCTACTTGTTTTCCACTATGCATTTCTCAGTGATCGATTGACATAGAGCAAATATAAAATATTTGTTTTTTTCAGGCTGAATTCAACCATGCACACCATCATTTGACGACTGTTTTCGATGTAAAAAGTAAAAAAAAAAATTGAGAAGGTTCATTCCCTTCTTTTGATGATCATATCGGGCTTGTTTGGAGCTCGTACAAATAATTACTACTTTACATGTCTGTACCAAATTTTGTTAATTTGTGGCAATTTTGACGAGAGCTACCTGGGTAACAGACACATAAAATATAAATACATTCTTACATCTATTGAATGTTTTTTTTTGGAATTTTTGACTCTGGGGGGCTTCAAAAACAAAAGTTATCATGATCCCAGTCTGAGGTTTTACCATGACACCTACGCTAATAGCTTCTTGAAAACAACGAAAATTAGCAAAGAACAAAAAGTGAAATAATACTATATGATACAATTAGTCTATGAAAAATAACAATGTATTTCATGTTTATAAATACTTAATGTTAAAAATACTGCTTTCCTATAGTTGCACTGCTTTATAAAGCAAAACGTGCATTCTATATTTCAATGACACAAGGAACAAATAAAATTGATATGTCTCGATATATCTTTGCTTTCATAGAGTGAAATTTGTAATAAAGAAGTCTCAACTTGTAAGGCACCAAAACAGATTTTTCGAAAATATGAATAAATGAACAATGAGCTTTACCACAATACAAAATTTAATCTCTCTGTTTGGGATATCGTATTCTGAGATAATTATTCAAGTGGGTTTGACCAAATCCGGTTTTTTAATTAGATTACAAATAAAAACAAATGCAACCACATGTCACACCATAGTGTAAAGAAAAAAGAAGGGTGTGTGCAAAGTCAGCTGGTATGACATAGTTGGGCTCATGAAACTAGCGGACCTAGTGGAATGACAGCAGAACTAAGACTGTGCACATAATTGAGTTGTATTAACTGGTTTGTATTGTAGTCTTAGTTAGCGCTAGTTGAGTGAGCCCCACTACATCACACCAGTTGGCTCTGCACACCCCCTTATCTTTTTCTTAACCTCGATGTCACACCACTTGGCAATGCAAAATTATAAATATTTTTCAAGAGTGTTGTGTGCGTTTTTAAAGTCCATATCCTCAGGAGAATTAATAAAACAATTCATCTACAGTTTGAACATTCTCAAAACTTAGGAAAAAATAGGTTATTACAGAACCTCGAAGTAACTTTTATTTAATCATCTGTTCTTTTTTTTTACTTTTCCTTTCGCTTCTAGTGTTTAAACTACACTTAAGTTTTGTGCGTGTCTTGCTGCTGCTGGCTTGTCATCTAGCTTTAATCACAAAATGTTATGTGACAGTAAAATAAATTAAACTAAATGAATGTAAATTGTGTGTCAAACAAAAATAAGTAAAATAGTAATAAATAGGATTAATGTAACTTTAAGTAGGGTCACTTGAAAACAAAAGGTTTCATTATTACCTCCTTGTAGTTTAAACACAAGAAGCAAAAAAAAAGTCCAAAAAAATTCCTCACGAATTTTAAAAACAGTTCCTCACCCTAGAAATCTAACAGAAAGCGTAAGAACAAAGAAGAATCTCTTCGATGAAGAATTCCTGCTCGGAGACTACGAAGCCCAAGCGTCCTGTTTGGGAAAATACTCGGGATAGGCGATGTTCCACACAATCGCGACGGAGACGAGAACAAGGAATGCAGCGATGCTGACGCGCCACACGAGCCGCTCCCACGACCGAACCTCCAGGTTGCGCAGAACATACAGTCCCACCAGCAGCCCGGCCGCCGCGCCGCCCAGGTGCGCCACGTAACCCACCTGAGACACATTGTGATTCAAAATTATTTCATATTTAATTAATAATATGAGGTCTCACCTGGAGGTGAGAGGTATCCGTAAGGCCCTCAGGGAGATGGCTCTCTTCAAGAGCCATCTTCAAGTCCGCTGTGAATCGACTGCACCTTTGCAGTCGTACTGCACTTTGCAGTCTACTTGGGGTGCCTCTGTTCATTAGCCAAAGGCAGCGGATCTAGACTTATGGTCCTGTCGAAAAAAAGGACCCGAGGTCATGAGCAGGGCAGTGAACCCAGTACTACCCAGGGCACGGGCAGTGTGCGCCTCACTGCCCGTGCCCTGGGTAGAATAGCAGCGGGCGAGGTGATAGTTTCACCAGACGGCCGTTGTACTGCTTACTGGCAACTGGTATGTGCACAGCAATTTCCAGGATACCGGGCTGGGGACGATGTGAGGTCCAACCTCAACAAGGGTCCAGCACCGGACATTGGAGGGCTGAGTGGACAGTCCACGGCTGGTCGTCAAACTGCAAACTTGAGGGTGTTTCAGGAAACGTCATGGCTGACAGAAAACAAGCGGAAGTTGTACCCCAGGTGGGTCGGCACATCAGTGCTCAATCCCACTCCTCGTCAGAGGACATGCCCGTGGATTCTGGGGAGGGCCCTTTTCAGCCTTTGTTTACAGGTGACACCACGTCTCTGGCAACGGGAGGACGTCGTGAGAAGGAGCTCAATGCATTTGCAAGGAGCGGTCAGACTCAAAGGACTCCCCCCCACACAGCGACTTATCGCTGCTTGAACAAGCACGTTCTACTATTGAGAATCCAAAATCAATTTCAGACCCGAAGGTCAATCATCAGTTGGCATCTAGGTTGACCAAACTTCAAAATATGTATCCACCCGTAGGGTTTCGTTGAATATAAAACAACTCTGACATTGAACACTTTACAAAAACACAACAAATATATGTATATATATATATATATATATATATATGTTTATATGTAACACATAAATATGTAACACATAAATTAGCAATAGAATAAACCATGGTTTCAAAAAACCGGGTTAACCTCACCTTCACTGGGAGAAGATGTTGCCAGCAACTGACAGATTGATAATAGGATTGCAGGTTAGGTTGACTTTTTTGGTGGAAAAAAAAACGGTCATGATGTTCTTTTGGATTGAGGCAGCTAGGTGTTTGATTGATTTGTCCTGACAGTTAATTATCCTGACAACTGATTGAATCCTGTTATCAATCTGTCAGTTGCCGGCAATGTGTTTTCCCTGAGGTTAACCCAGTTTTTGGAAACCATGGTGTATTCTATTGCTAATTTATGTGTCAAATATTCATACAGTGTTTTTGTTAAGTGTTGAAACCCTACAAGTGGATACATATTTTGAACCCTTTCTTTAAAAGACATTTTTGGTGTGGTGTATGTATCATACAGCAGATTATTTGGCAACTACCCACCTTCAGGTTATTGTGGCGATCGTCCTTATTTGAAGATATGAAGTATATATCCTCTTGTCAATTATTTAAAACACTATTTACACACATTGATGAACTCCACTATCACACCCATATTTTGAAGTTTGGTCAACCTAGATCCCAACTGATGATGGACCTTCGGGTCTGAAATCGATTTTGGATTCTCAATATTAGGATTGTTAAGGTGAGACCTAATACTATTAATTGCATACAAGCAATCCAGAGGCTAAGATGACTGATGATTTCATCTTTGTTGTTTTTTGTCTCCAAATCACTATAAAAGGTGAACAATGTCCGATATTAACTATAAAAGGTATTAGAGTACTACTGGAGTGATTCATAGTAATCCTTTACGGATGACGCGTTTCAAGGATTAAATCCTCATTTATTTTTATTTTATTTTATTTTATTTACATGCTTTGATACAGTATATGAATACCAATTACATCAAAGCAGTTCATTATAATCTAAAGTTCACTGCGGGGTTATTTGAGCTTACTATAACATCTTATAAATTAATTAGAAACACGACTCATCTTCAAATATGTACAAGTTCCGACTGCGCAAGGTCATAACTGTCACCTGCAACTGTGCGAACGTGGTCAGAACTTGTACATATTTGTTTGTAGGCCTACTGATTCGGTCACACTAACCTTATTGTCTTGATTGGCGAAGTAACGGGCATGGATTGATGACCCCAAATCCACCACTACCAGCACAAGAAACACCAACAGTTGCCAGATAGCAAACTGCATCTCCGACCAGTTCTGTAAACATATAAATTCAAAAGTGATATGAGTATCAGTAAGCACCCAAACATTTGTGAGGCAAAAAGTGAAAAGGGACCTCAAGTTGCTGAAGTAAATTTATTCTGAAGTTGGTAAGTATGGGCATTTTGGTTAAATCCAGTCAAAAGTACAGATTTTTAGATTTCGATTGGCAACAATTCTTTAATCTTCCCTATACATGTTTATACAGTTTTTTAGCGATAAGAATCCGAGAGATTTTAAAAATAGTCGATTCAGTTGTCTATGTCATGCATACAAAA
Source organism: Flexamia atlantica (assembly GCA_035578135.1). Taxonomy (NCBI): domain Eukaryota; kingdom Metazoa; phylum Arthropoda; class Insecta; order Hemiptera; family Cicadellidae; genus Flexamia; species Flexamia atlantica. The sequence continues at coordinate 37,598,410 of JAQJVK010000007.1, forward strand.
CGGGACCTCAAGTCGCTTAAATGGAAAATAATATGGCTGGCAACTTTAGGTCCCTTTTCCCTGAGGGGAAAGCTAGCGCTTTACCTCTGAGCTACCGCCTCGGTAATTCACACACTCGGTAAATGTCACACTATATTTTATTTTGCCTAGAATCTTTAGGTTAGTCATCAACAAATCAACCATCAATGATTTTATCATCCTCACATAATAAAAAATCTTCATTCCCATCATTCGGTGAAAAATATTATGCCGCTTTTGCCTGTTAAGAAACGTTACGAATTAAAAGTGTTATTGTTGAGTTGTTTTGGCTTAGTATTAAATTTTCTGTGTACCATGAATTGATACACAAGAAACTGCTAGGTTTGACCATGATCCACTTCTAAGTTACTGTTATTTGACATGGAGTAAGAAACACTCCATGTCAAACAAAGACTCTTCATTGCAATCAACTTTAAAAGTAATTACTTGTGTTTGCTGATGTTTGTCACACAAAACTTTCGCCAGTAAAAAAAACTTAGGTACTTCACATAGTTCTAAATTGCAATCAACTTTAAAAGTAATTACTTGTGTTTGCTGATGTTTGTCACACAAAACTTTCACCAGTAAAAAAAACTTAGGTACTTCACATAGTTCTAAATATGTTTAAGATATAAACGTAAAACTAAATAATCAGGGTTATACTTCTGCAGAAGGGTTACAACTGATTGGGGTAGTCAGTGGGAACCTATAATGTCTGGAGGTTACTATTGAGTGATAATCATTACTAGGGGTGTGCGAGTATTCGACCGGTCGAGCTTTTAGGTCGAGCTTTTCAGTATTCGGCTCGGCTCGACTTTTTTCTAAAAAGCTCGACACTCGAGCCGAGCTTTCTCGGAACTCTCTTTTTCCGATAAGAGAGTTCTAATCTGAAAGATAATTATTGCAATCTATTTTTGGACACGTTAAACCGGAAGAGTGTTTCCCTCCCAAGAAAACAAGCAAAAAACATTCCCTAGTGATAAGGAAAGGACATTGACAGGTAACAAGAAATATCATCTCCATTTAGACGGAAATCGGAGCTATATTTAGTTGACCTTGGAGAGCAAAATACAGCAAGAAAGTCTATTTTTTTATCATGGCTTATCTCTTTAACGGTATATCGTACAAGTTTCATTTTGGTCTCATTTGATTTATAAAATAAGACAAAAAATATGAGCCGTCATTTATATTTGTATGACAAGTAGTTTGTAATTTTGCATTTTATAGTAAGGATTCCTTATCTCCTAATTAACTCACGCACTGAATCAGACAAGAGCAAAAAAACAGGGAAGGGGCTTGAAGTAAACAACCTCCACCCCCCCCCTCACCCTGGCCACTGATAAGGAAAGAGAGAGGGTTAGCTGTTTCTTTCTTTCTTTCTCTCTATTCCGTCCTTATTTATTAATGATCTTTCTTCTTCTTAATTGTACATTATTTTCTTCACAAATGTTTAGGAATGCAACTAATTTTAGGATTACAATAAATTATTGTTGTTATTAAATATTATTTCATTCATATATTATATTCTGAAATAATAAGTTTAGCCATGAATATTATGCCACAATTAATTGGGACTGATATTTAATTTTTTATCATCTTTACTTAGTGAACATTAAAAAAATCAATCTTGTGTTTGACTAAGCATATATGTGTGATTTTTTTACTAGATATCATTTTAAAACCTTTCAACTACTTCTTTCTACTCTTGAAATTAAATTTTGTAGTACCTATATGTAACTAGTCTAATTATGTAATTTTAACTATTTATTTTAAAGTAAAGTATTTTGGGATTGGTTATTACTTAAATATAATGTAGATAATGTAGATTTTAAATTTGGTATTTTTCTTCATAAATTATTTGTTGAGCCAGTTTGATTAATTTTATGTAACAAAATACAAAATACTGATGAACCTATGAGATAATTCACTTGTTTTGGGGATAAGCTTTCTATTTTTGAGCTGGCGGTCACTTGAGGTATGCAAACATTAATCTTTAAAAATTAAAATCAAGCTTCATAATTTCTTTCAATAATTTGGTGATTGTTAAAAAGCTCGGCTCAAAAAAGCTCGAACTCGAAAACTTTTGAAAAAGCTCGTCTCGGCTCGGCTCGAGTTCAAAAATCACTATTCGCACACCCCTAATCATTACCAAATTACAATAGTTTTTTGTGCATCTAGGGACTAAAGTGCAACTTTTTCTCCCTGAGGGAAACTGTTGTCGCCTGATGGCAGAGCCGAGGGCGACAATTTCCCGAGGGAGAAAAAGTACTTTAGTCCCGTGATGCACACAAAATTTTTCCTCCACCTACACCATTAACAATAACTAGGAATAACACTGTAAATTTACCTTCATATGATCCTTTGCTTCAACAAACTGCATTACAATCACATAGCCTATATAAATGAACAACGCAAGGTATTTAGGCTTTAATTTTAACCATTTTATTCACACTCTTCTGTAAAAATACTCTAGGCCTAACTTATTTTTTCACAAATATGCAGGAATATAACCTAAACTACAGCAAGCTCAAAATGAATACGCTGTCCTATAGGAAACGGACGCTCGGATGCTGTGACACTCTCTTCAACATAGAGAAACAAATTAAAATCGACAGTGTTGCCATATTTTCTCACCGTCCACCGCGGCGTTGCCGGATTTCTTGCCATGTATTTCTTATGAGATTACTTATAGTCCCATGGGACTAAAAGTAAGTAAGTACGTAAGTAAAAGTAAGTAAAGTAAGTAAGTGTCGTATAAACTAGTACTTTAGTATTCTATTCCAGGGACTAAAAGACGACTATAGATAGTAGGTGGAGAAAAAATAAATTTGACTGCAACTTTACTCAAGTATTTTAAAGGGTTTTAAAATAAAAACAACTAAGTTAGATCACAAACCACGTAGTCAGCTATGTTATATTGAGATGAAAACAGGTGGTTGATTTTTCAGCTATAGTTTAGTTAGTTATAGTTCATTTAATACTAATTTCAATTCAATAATAGTTATACTCATACAAGAATAATTCAAATAAATGTCATAAGAATAATTCATAAATGTTTTATAGGTTAGTACCAGTGTATTTTTAAAGCTTCTACGTATTTGGATGATATCTTTGTTAACAGCCATTTTGTCTACATTTTGAATCAGCATTTAAGCTAATAAATTAAATTTCTGATATATAATTTTAGCACTTTCATGGTCTTTAAGGTTGTAAGAGTAAATTATTAAACTATATAAGAAAACGAAAGTGACATAAATAGCAAATGGTGTAAACCCTTCTGTGGAAGTTGCAGCGTAATCGGTAAATTTCCAGACTCAGTTTGAAACTCAAGACTTCCGGGTGAAAGACTACTAGACACCCAGTCTCACCATGACAATGGTGGCGATGTGAGCCGTGATGAGTGCGTAGACTCCGCCCGAGGCGCCGGCGAGATAGACACGGGGGTCTGAGAGTGACGTGGCGAGCGACCCGGCGATGACTCCGGCCGTGTAGACGATGAGCACCCGCCACCAGCGATGGACCATCTCCAGCGGCACCCCCAGGAGCACTTGCACCAGGATGTTCACTCCCAGGTGAAAGACTCTGCAACAGGTGGCGAAAGTCAGCACCAACTACTAACTTATAGACAACAGATGGATTTATCAAAAACAGGTCCACAACAACGGCAAAAGTACAATTCATAGAAACTATCAGCAACAATCTTGAAAAAGAAAACATTACAACTACGAAAATTTCAGCGAAGCTTTTGATTGTCAAGACCATAAAGTAATAATATCGAAGCTACAATCACTTGGAATTAGTGGTGGGGAACTGGACTGGTTCAGGAGCTACCTAAGCAACAAAAGGCAATTGGTAGAAATCACCTCCCAACAAGACAATATAACACAAAAAGTAAAATCTGAGCAGCTACCAATCCACAGAGGAGTTCCTCAAGGTTCAGTGCTCGGACCTGTCCCATAGATTCTGTTAACCAATGACTTCCCAGATTATTTAGAGAACTACTGTGAAACAGTCATGTATGTATGTATGTATTTTTCAAAAATCTATGAAAAAGTAATGTGTAATCAACTGTCTGAATTTTTAGAAACAAACAATTTATTAGCTTCAGAACAGCATGGATTCCGTAAAAACAGATCAGTCACTACAGCGGCAGTAGAATATATTGAATCAATAATCGATGCATTAGATCGAGGGGAAGATACGGTTGGGATTTTCATGGACATGTCCAAAGCTTTTGATAGCGTTAAACATGATGTTTTGTTAAAACTATTGGCAAGGATAGGTCTAAACAAAAGATGTCAGTCTTGGTTTCAGTCATATCTGGTAGGCAGGGAACAGTTTGTTGAAATAGAACATACAGATAAATTTAACCATAGAATAGATATTAATTCTTCTTTAAAAAAAATTAAATATGGAGTGCCACAAGGTTCAATTTTAGGCCCTCTGCTTTTTGTCATTTATCTTGATGGGTTACCGAGAGTGGTTAGTGAACCGGCCACCATCAGTCTTTATGCTGATGACATTAGCATTAAAAAATCGGATAGTGATAAAAATAAATTGGAAGTCTCTACCTACTTATGTTTAGCTGAAGTCAATCAGTTCCTTAGCAATATAAATCTCTTAATGAATCCTGATAAAACCAAGTTTATTACATTTTCCACACCTAAAAATAATAACTCAAACAGTGTTAACATCATGATTGATGACTTTATTTTAGAAGAAGTTGAAAATACAAAATTCTTAGGGTTGAATATTGATAAATCTTTAACATACAATCTACACATCAGAAATATCTGTAAAAAAATTAGTTCGGGTCTTTATGCCCTCAGGCAAATGTCTCGAATAAGTAGTTTACAAACACTGCGAACTGTTTACTTTTCATTAATTCATTCTCATATATCTTTTGGAATTGTTGTATATGGCGCATCATCACAAACAAATTTGAACGAAATCCTACTCTTACAAAAAGAAGCAATTAGAATTATTTTAAAATTGAATCGACAGGATTCTGTCAAAAATTTATTTCCTGAATTGGGAATTATGACCGTTTTCTCTCAATATATCTATGAGACAGTGCTGCATGTTAAAAAAGTTGGCTCAGATCTGGCCACTCTTGGTGATCATCATCAATATAACACCAGAGGTAGAAATAACTTTGCTTTTCCCTGTCACAGATTAGAACTGTTTGCCAAGAAGCCTTCATATGCAGGAATTAAATTTTTGAACCAACTTCCAAGCACAATAAAAAATGAAATTAATATTAAAATTTTGAAGAAAAAACTTAAAGAGTACCTGGTAAAGACACCTTTGTATTCTCTCAATGATTTTTTTAATATTACGAATTGATATGTGGGTCTAGTTTTACTTTTGATTCATATCATATTAAGTTTAAATGTACATAATTTTAAAATTTTTATTTGGTCTATGCATTACATGCATACTCTAATTTTAAGAAGTGTGTTACTTCTTTTTTTCTGACACCATTCAAAGTGTACATTGTACCTTAAATGAATAAAGGCTTATTGATTGATTGATTGATTGATTGATTGATTGATATGATGATGACACAGCCTTGATTGTAGCGAGCAAGAACAAAGCACAGCTAGATGTTGACTCATACATTTCCATTACTTGGAATCCTGAAGGAACTTGTACTCTATATCCAAGAAACAATAACTCATGTAGTAAAAACTGGCCAAACAAGAACAGGAGACAGGCAACCTTATAAAACCAGATATAAGGAAGGAACTTCCTACTTGACCAACACCACCTGAGCCTGACAGAGAAAAAAACCTTCATACAGAGGAGCCCTTTTCTACAACACTTTACCGACCACATAAGAAGACTGCAAAAAAGAGAAGTCATCCCACAGCTTAAAATCTGGCTTCTACAATGTTTGTTCTACTCCATTCAAGAGTTTCTTCAGTGGAGGACTAGAACCACATAACAACAAACACACACTCTTACACCATTATGTAACATAAACAATTGACCTTTAATCTGTTCTACAAGAATATGGTTAATAAACTAAAAAAGAAAGAAAGTCTTTTCATTGGATTTCCTGCGGCACGCCCCCCCCCCCCCCCAGCACCTGCAACAGGATGTTCACTCCCAGGTGAAAGACTCTGCAATAGATGGTGAAAGTCTTTTCATTGGATTTCCAGCGGGACCCCCAGGATGTTCACTCCCAGGTGAAAGACTCTGCAACAGATGCGGATGGTGAAAAACCCTAAAACAGATGATGAAAGCTCTTCATTGGTCAAACTGCCATAGAAGATCGAAGACATAAAAATTTTCTAAATTAACTGCTTTAATTTTTATTTTTGAGGATCCTCTACATGCCAATAGACCACATGTCCACTGTATAAGGCGTCTAGGTCTCCTAAGTTCTTATCCCGAAAGGCTTCGACTACTGAAGGGAACTCTCTATTGCCTTGTGATCTGAAATGGGAATGGATGGTTTCAAGGGAAGAGGAGGCACTGGGGCTTGGGTGTGTGAGTTGCAGGATGGAGCTCTTTTTCACCTCCCGATTGGAGTGAACCTAATATGTTCAAAGCTGAGATGACTGCAATCATGGAGAGTGCGCCAGAAAACCTCAGTCGGGGAACTCGTGGGAAGCATCTCCATATTCATAGGTAGCCAGGCAACGCTCCAAGAGCTTAACACCTGTGAATTCAGCCCCAAAATTGTGGGACTGTTACAAAATTGTCTCTTATTCAGGCAGGTCTCTGCTGAGTTCCTGGCCACACGGGTATTTAATGAAACTGCTGAGAGATCGGGAAAGCTGGGTCATCTGTGGCATTCATTGGCCCTGAACCTTGTAAATAACTTTATTATAAAAATAAATTGTAATTAAATTATTTTAAATGAATGACAAATCCAGTTAAAATGTTTTGCATGAAATATTACTGGCTATTAGATAGGGACACATCACTAGCTGACTGAGTGCACAATTTAAACTGGAATGGCCGAGGCGGTAGCTCAGAAGTAAAGCGCTAGCTTCACGTTTCAAACGTCGCTGGTTTCACCTCTGGCTGGCCTATGTGACTATTGCCGTATGATAGCTCGCTGTCTTTAGATCACCGCACAGGCTTATTGGCCCATGGCAATGGGCAGTTGAGGTTTTTAATTTTTTTTTAATAAAAAAATTATGATGGATGGGCAATGTGGGGCGGGTGAGGTAGAAGCCTTAACTTTCAAACTTGCATATGATAAAATACAAAAGTGATTTTAGAGGTCAAAGGTGAAAATTGCCAGTCCATGATTGGGGGTGCCAAAATACGGCAAAAAATCCAATCCTAAAATATTGAGCTAACATCAATTATTAGGCTGCTCTAATCCTAAGAATGTTGGATAAAACAACTTTTAAGAGATTTTATTGAATGAATAAAATTCAAACTTACCCAATATGGACAAACATATAAGTTAGAAACCGCCAAGCTTCTGCACGTTTACTTGGGTTATAGATGAAGAGCGAAGCTACAGGTCCTGTGACACTCGTTAAACTATGGGTTTCACTGACATCGTACAGGAACAATCCCATCTAGAACAACATGAATTCAATTTTTTTTAGAACACTATAGGCTATGTACTTTAATGTATTAATTATAATAAGACCTCCAGTATCACACACTTTGTGAGTTTAGGCAGTGTGGTGACTTATTTAACTTTCTCCTTGCTCGTAAAACTCCTTAAGATATGAGAAAAACTTGGAAGTTTAAAGAACAATGATGTCAGAATTAAAATATAACCCTTGCTTAAGTAAATGAAAATCAAACCTAAACAAAATTTGAACAGATTTTAATAAGTAAATTATTTAAAGAGTCTAACAGTTGGTAAGGTAAAACCTGAGCATCAGGCAGAAATCTGGTTGATAAATTTAATTTAGTTGAAGGAAGCTCAAGAGGGCTTCAACAAAGAGGCAGAGGGCCTCGACAGAGGGCTTGGTTTTTGCCAAGAGGGCTGTCCAGAAAGTAACCCCATTCAAAACGCAAATTGATTGAAAAAGTCGTTCAGTCATTTACTCTACACACGAGAATGCATTACCCATTTCTGATCACAATTTACAAACCAATTAATTTATTGCTTCCTTATTCAAAGGAAAAGCACTGAAACAAACTATACCTGTAACTGATATTTTAGCGAGCCCTGCTCTAAAATACATTTATTATACAGAGTTTCCAGAGATTCCAGTAACCTCGATGATGCGACTGACAGCCAAAGCAGCCTTGATATTACGACCCTCAGCAGGAACAGACCTTTGTTAAGAAGACTTTTTTCCGAATCCCTTCGAGAGTCGTCTTATCGAGGTTCTACTGTACTATTTTAAGGAACCAGTCAGTATGGCAAAAGGAATCTTACCTCTAAAATACTAATAATAAGCATGCCAATGGCCGGGGGCCGACAAGTGTATTGGTCCTCGTATTCTCCATCTATGATGTCATGTCTGGTCCAAGTCCGACGAGGAATCACCGTCCGGACATACGAGTTGATGTAATGATTGAACAGTCTTCTGCCCACGTCACTCTCCACCTTAGAGTAAGAGTCGAATCAATCAAATAATTCTTAATTTACAAAATTAAATTATGCAAGCAGTGTTATGATAACAAACATTTTTTATCATACTGATTTAGAAACATCTGTTTTCTGATTGTTTTTGTTGGCTCGAAAGTTACCCATTGCAGTACCAGTCCGGAAACTTCCAGATGACTTTTGAAAAATCATTGACTAACTTGTCTAATTAGTCAATAACAAATGACTGGTGCTGTGTGGACAAAAACAATGTAGGACTGTATTAAAAAGATATTTTTTGGACAGACTTTTTTATTCTATACCTAGCTAGATGAATATATGTTTTAACAATTAGTATTCATTCAAAACTAGTTTCATTAGTAAATAATGAATGACTAGCATGACACTAAGACCCATTCCTATAGTACTCGTACTATCTGATGGATTAATTTATTTTTATTTATTTTCATAGTCCAAAGGCAGATGGTCAAAATAGAATAATCAGAATCAGAAACATCTTCATTTACAATCTCCAAGGTTACAAATGATGCCAAATGAATTTGTTTATAATACTTTTGAATTCTGTCAAAATGATGGAAATTTCTGATGGATTCATGTGTCGTGTAATTAGGTCAACACTTTTGAAATTGCTCAAGGAAGGATAACTTGTCATACTTCACCAACGAGTTATTTTTATCACCAATCCTTATGTCCCTCAATAAAGCCCTTCATTTTGCTTCCAAACTCGGAGTTTTCTTTGGAAAGGTTTTGAACAAAGTTGTAGGGCAACCCCAATCTTTATTGTTGTACCTTTGCATAATAAGGTTGTAGGCCTATTTTATATCTTATTTTTCTCAAGATTTCATGTAGGTATTCAAGTTTTTTTTCATGTACTCAAGGAGAGTGAAGGCCTGATAACCCTTCTTAGGTAAGGGCGGAGGGTGCAAAATAAGCTAATTCTGCTGTGTTGCAACACCATGGTAAAGTGAAGCCATGGCCCTCTTTAAAAAAAAAAAATATATATATATAGCCTAGGGGGGAGAAAGTAAAAACTTACTTAAAAGCATAGTTTAACTTCATTACTCACCAACTTGAGGAACTCGTGAAACTCGAGGAAACCGTTCTTGTCTGCATCTGCATTTTGAAGTATTTGCGTGACCACTCTGTCTGGGATATCGTGGTTGAACCGGCTGCTTTGCAACATTGTTTTGAACTCAGACAAGGCAATGCGTCCATCCCCATCCACATCATACTGCAAAATAATTACAATTGATTAATGTCATTTCAAATTTAAATAGTTTAGGCCTATATTAATTGTTATTTTTGACCTATTTTAGCTCCCTGATAAAAATTTAATGTTTCAAAATCGGTGCTTTCGAATTTCCAACCAAATTAACCACAAAGACATAACCTTAGACTTCAGTAAAAATCAAACTCAAACTAAATCCAAAACTGAAACAAAAGTTTTGATTAGGATTTTTGTGGACATTTGCCATCACTGATTAGTAAAAAGCAAATTGTTTTTTACTAATCAGTGATGGCAAATGTCCGCAAAAATCCTAATCAAAATATAAAATCACCATCACCAACAATGAATTTCAAACAAAGAATTGAAACAAAAGGATGCAGTAATAAACTGAATAAGTATTAAATAGGCTAGGTGTCTCAGATAATTTGAGAATGAACCATAACATTGCATTTTGTAATATTAATACTGTTATAATAATCATTTAATTATAATTTTTTTTTTGGAGGCTTGATTATGAATGTTAGAAATTTACTAGAATTGTATCACAGTGTAATACATTCCGGAGCTCTAAAAAATGTGCATTCAATATAGGTACACATTCCTACTTAGCAAAACAAATTAAATGATTTTAAATTAAATTAGGCTATTTAACTTAAATAATTATTTGTTTTAGGCCTATTTTTTAATAAAGCCGTAAGCTAGTTAAATTGTTAAAATGTAAATTTGACACATTACTATGTTATGTTAAATTCTGATACAGCTATATTAATGACAAATCTAGGGCATGGTCCTCAAGACCTAGTTGTCTAGTTGCCTATCGGCAGTAGGGCTTGCGCCAGGGACTGAGCCTAGAGGCAAGAACAAGATAAGGGGAGTAGGTGGGAGAAGAATGGAGGGGGGTTGGAAGGTCAGCGAGAGAGGTGAGGGAGGTTGAAAAATTTGGCCTAGAGCCTCAAAGATTGTTTATCTGGCATTGCAAATCACACTGACAGGAAATGAGTGACAGAGCAAATTTCAATTTCAGGGCTTAAATTGCCAATTTTACACCCAAATACTCCAAACTTTTGGCTTTACGTCCCACAACTAACTGGCTAATCAGAACTTAGAAAATAACATCTCTACCAAATTTGAAGAGAATGGATGATAATAGTGGCCGCTAGAGTGTGAAACCCTTTTAAGACAACGTACCTACTATGATTAGTAGATTCACATTTTTGATCATAAATCGGTTATTTTTGGGGCTAAAACTTTGGAAGAGGATTTGAATTTTTTTATGTAAGGGGCTTATATTACCCTTTTAGGACCAACAAACCACAAATTTGGGACATTTATCACGGATAAAAGGGGTTAGGGGTACTTCCATTGTTTTGCCCAACAAGTAAATACATATAAGCTAGGCCTATACATAAAAAATTTTGGATGGTGTTTATTGCGCAACTGGGGGCCCCAAAACACAAAGTTATTACGGTCCCATGCCTTAGAGCCACCTGCGGGTGATGCCAATAGCTCACTATTCCACAGGAAATCCCCCCGCTAATAAAATCAGCACTAGTAAGAAAAGAGCTTAAAAGAAATATCAATACCTAATCAATTATTAGCCTGTAATGACTCAGGGGTACTTGAGGAAACTTGGAATGAGGTGAGAGCAGATAGTTGTTAACTGTGAGTCATACATGAGTCATGGGCCACATCCATATTGGCTGATTTGACAACCAACATACATGGTTTATTTACTAGGATATGCCAACATTACTTAATATTTATGAAGTGAAAATTGGAAGTAAACTTACCCTATTGAATACTTGCTGCCAATGCTGAAAAAATAAGAAGTCTATTAGTTTTAACAAACTTGACTTAAAAATAATTCCTAGGTAGTTTTAAATAACCTAATTGAATTAAAACATTTTATACTAATTAGAAGCAAGGAGTTTGTTGAAAGTGATCACAAATACATGATATAAGGTAAAATAGGGTCAAAATTAAGTCTGAAATGAGAAAAAACTGTATTATCCTATATGTTTACATTTAGCCTACATTAGACCCATTGAATTCTGTAATACTATAAATGAGGCTTTCAAAAAGCCATTTTAACAGTTTAGATTTGAAAATGTCTAGGGAGTAGAGTACAGATGCTTATTAAAAAAATTAACCAATCAATTAAAATATAAATTACTAAAAAAAGTTTGAATGTTGCATTTTAAAAATATTTGTTCGTTGCGAATTGTGAATTGAATTGTTCATATGTCGAGTGAAATGGTTATTTGTTATGAGTAGCCCATTTTGGTCAACTTGTGTTGTGGAATGCTTGGCCTTGGTATTATGTGCTTGAATTTTATACCAGGGGCAGTTAATATTAATATTTTATCAACTCGCAGTACAGAGTTAAAATGTACTGTTTACTTTTATTTACTTTTTTCTTCTTCTTTTTGTTTTTCTCATAAATTTTTGTGATTTCAAGCATTTTGGTGTTTTTAGTTTTTAGTTTATCATATGGTAATTAAATTTCCCTGGTTATTTTATCTTCTTTTTTAGTTTTATAATTATTTTATTAATTTTGTCTTTTTTTAAATGTACTCACCAGTGAAGTCTACAGTAAACAATTGAAAAGTGACAGTGCAGAGGACTCTCCCCACACGCAAACATTATAGTTTTTGTGGTGTAATTTCCATTAGTACTATGTACTTAAACTGTAATGTATGTATTTATTGTAATTGAAATAAATAATCTGAATCTGAATAAAAAATCAACTATAACAGTGATATAAATAGCTGTTAACAAGTAGTTCTTCATTATTAAGTTGACTTAGTCCTGGTGACCCACTGATTTCTGAGAGAGAATTTTTTACGGATGGGACATTTTATCATAGCATAAACTGACAAAAAATTTACGCCCCCAGATAAACATAATAGAGTTTGTTAGGCTGTGCCAAAGAAGGCCTAACATTAAACAGACCAGAGGACAACGTGCTCATGACGATGCTCTTTGTCCCTCCAAGTTCTTGGCCAACTTTAAAACCTTTTGCAGACTTTTATATAAAATGCCATACAATATTAATAGATGGTAGATGTACACATTTTGATGAGGTAGAGAAAATGGGCTGTCTTTTAATGAAAAAATTGTTTTTTTATTTCTTTAGTTTTAATTTTTTAAATATCTAAATTAAAACTATTTAGACTACAATAGTATTAATATAATAGAACAATCAGTATAAGAATTAAACTTAGCTTCCTTGGACTAAGAAAAATAGGGTGGTAGGATAAAAATTACTTACGTTTTCCACTGACACCATTGGAATGCCTTGATGTGCTTGTTGCTGTTGTGACATGTTTTGTTGTATCTAAAAAATACAAGGAAAACAGATATAGGTAGTTATACATCTGTTCAGGACAAATAAGAACAGAGATAACAATGAGCATATAGGCCTACTAAATAATGAAAGAAATGAATACATTTAATTGTGCTATTTTATTTCTTAAAATATAGCTGGCCTACTTAGGGTAAGACTGGGTCATAAAAAAATTATTTTGACACATTTATAGCCAGGGCCAAGGCCTTCGGGGGCCACTGGGGGCCTTCTATTCAGTGTCTTTAACAGAGCCCTCTGAGAACCTGGGGGGAACCCACTCCTATGTACCCCCTTACCTCTCTAATCGGGTCACTGGGGAGGTGGACCTTTTAGATACCCGTGAAGAGGGGCATCGCCTAGTATACGGATGGCTAGTAAGCGGAGGTTATTGCGTTGTCTGAGTATGCAAGAATGTGTGTGGATCATGGCCTCAAAGGGCACACCATATACATAAACTCGGACAGCAGAGCTGCACGGTACTTGTACACTTTACGGTACTCCTCCCGAATTTGAATTTTTTTTTTTTCAAAATGTAGGAAATAACGCCCTGATTCCGGAAATGATAGTAGTTTTCTGCGTTTTACTTACTACTTTACTTACTGCGGAAAACGTCGGAAAATGCCTCAAAATCAGAAAAACCGGAAAAAACTTTTTTTTAAGGAAACAGGTCATGTGTGTACTCAAATTGATTGGGAGAGTGAGCTGAACAAGAATATGCATGAATTTTCAAGATACGTTGGATATCAACGGAGATACGGCCGGAAAAGCGTCAGGAAAGCCGAAAACAAGCTTTGTCTAAAACATATGATGTGGGTACTTAAATTATAGGAAATTTCAAGCTGAACAACATTCTGCAATAATTTTCATGATCTGACATACAATAGTCGAGATAAAGCCGAAAAACATAAAAATTGATAAACCGACTTTTTTTATAAGTTAAGATGAAGATTAATTTGGCAGGAATAAATTAGATAGGGATTGGTTGTGTTAGTTTAGGTTGTATTTGGTTTGGTTAGGTTAGGTTGTGATAAGTTGCATTATTTTAGGTTATATTAGGATTGGTTTAAAACGTTTAAGTTGGGTAAGGATAAGGTTGGTAAAGTAAGAATGTGATATTATAATCCAAATCTAACAATACCAATCCTAATTAAACTTAACCAAACCTAATATAACATAACCTAACCAAATCAAACCAAACCTAACATAGTCTAACATAACCTAACTAGACCTAACATAGTCTAACCTAACCTAAACTAACCTAACCTAACCAAACCTAACCTTATATCCCACAGTTTATCTTAACTCACCTAAAACTAACCCATTTTGATGGCACTTGACAGCTACGACTGCCAAACAGCTAAGGCAGTTTGGAGCTGTCATCAGGCCATGAAAACCCTGGGAGATAATAGTTTGGTTCCAAGGCACAAAGGAATTGCGGGCAATGAGGGAGCTGACATGTGGGCAAACAGAGGAGCTGATAGCCCACTCATACGTCCGGAGCCTACGTGCAGTGTTGCCTACAGCATGGTACTTAGCACAGTACGTGAGGAGGAAGAAACAGCCTTCCACGTGCTATTTGAGTGCCCAGCCCTACAAGGCCTGTGCACTTGACTCCTTGGCCTACCAATGAGTGTCCTAGGAGAAGAACAGGTAACCATCGTCAAGGAGATCTCAAGGTTCGTTAAGGACCTAGGATTTGACGGAGCGTGAGGACCTGTGTCTGAGGGTGCACACTAAGCTAATTTAGCTGTGTTGCAACACCACCGTCAAGTGAAGCCATGGCCCTCTTCTAAAAAAAGTACCATAGGTAGTGAAGTGTCAACTCACCTTAGTAAAATAGAAGTAGATTTTTCAGCCTTATGTTAACCTAGGCTAAATACCATAGAACTGAAGGATTGTTTTCAACTTAGCCTAAATAGAAAAAAGTAACACTTGTTCTAGTCCAATATAGCCTAGGCCTAGTTTGTTTTAGTTACCAAACACTAAATAACGAAATATTTGCTAGCCTTCAATATACTTACCAAACAATGATTGACAAATCCAGAAATTTCCAATTAGGATTAGGCCCTCTCAGCAATGATAAAAAACAGGAAACTTACCTAAAAACTTCAGTCTTTAAACGTTTACGTTTACAGCACCTAGACAGTTCACGTTCACACTACGGTTGAGACAGTTACGAGTGACAGTTTACTTTTTCAATCGCACCGTCCGCACCGCACTGCAGCCAACATCGTCCCCAGCTGCAAAAATTACCGAATTTATTTCAAAATTATAGTACAAAGTAACTGATACGTTTCACATGTAAAGGTAAATACTCTTTTCTAGAATGAAGTCTAAATGCACAATTTTTTTAACATTTGTGTGAAAAAAGGAGTGAACAAATAAAATCAAATTGTATATAGCTAAACAGAAACATATAGTTATTGTATACAGAAACAAATATACATTGAAGGGACCTATTCCCAATCAAAAACAGAATAGGCACTGATCGATTTTTTAAACTATATATTTATTGCAAAAGGTAACACGAAATACATTTTCCCTGGAAATTTCATGCTACGTAAGAAAAGAATATTTTGTCCTACTTTTTGTGATAATTATAATAGTATCCCTTTCCAGTGATTCACTTTTCAAATATATATACATATACTATATACATATATTTACATAAACTACAGTATATATACTAGAAACAGTATTACATACCGGGTGTCCCAAACCACCCGTCCACCCTTTTTAATTTGTTAACGGTTTGATCTAGAAACACCATAAAAAACTTAATCACTATAATCGCATATGGGGAATCCAATAAGAGTAATTGCGTTATGAAATATCTACAGGATATCCCAGAACTAATGGTCACGAATACATATGTTCATATCTCGACGATTTCAAAAGTAAACATATGACATATTTTATGTCTTTTTAAAAGGTATTGTCAAGAGAAACATTTTGATGAAAACAGAAATCAATTATCTCAATCCGTTCTAAAATGGCGGCCCTTTAAAAAAGTTTTTAGAGGTATTTTTGACACCCTGTATCTCGTAATCCGCAGAATATTTTTTTTCAGATTCATATCATGAATTCCTCTTACACCACTCTTCATATCATGAATTCCTCTTTTGGTCGAGACACCACATAGGTTTGACAATGAACAGGAGAATGAATTGATTGATCGCCAAAATAGAGAACTCAAAAGCATCTGCGAATTAAACTCTTGGAGTTTCCTCAGCATTAATTCAATCCTGGATCGATCCTGTTACACCAAACATGGTTTACACATGAATGGGCTAGGGAAGGACATCTTATGGGGACTAATTGCTAATTACATTAGAAATGCCAAACCACAAAAAAACGCAACTGGAAAAAAAGGTCCGGTGATCCCATAAAGCCTAGAACCACCTTCATCAACAGAAATAGAGCTCAAAAAAATTATACTGACAACCCTAAACATAAAATAAATAAACATGCATGCAACCTGAAAGTAATTCACTTAAATGCAAGAAGTATTGTCAACAAAATAGGTCAAATAGAGATTTTTTTGTCAGATGAAAATCCAGATTTTTTTCTCATAAGTGAACATGGTTTGGACTCTGAAAAATTAGCAACAATACAAATAAACAACTATACTCTTGTTCACTCTTTTGGTAGAACAGACATGTCATTGGGCGGAGTAGCCATTTTTAGAAAATGCAGCCTGCAACTCGACTCTCTCAAAACCACAATGATAGGCCTAAATACCAGTGAAATAAAAACTTTTGAATGCTGTGAAATTAAATTTAGCTCAAATAATAACAACTTCATCTTAGGAGCCTTCTATAGAAGCCCTGATGGCAACTTCAATAGGATTTCAGAAAAATTAAATGAGTATTTTAGCAACTTAAAAGCTGAAAATAAAAATCATCACATTGTCATTGGAGGCGATTTTAATATAAACATTTTAGAGACAGACAGCAAAACAAAAAGGTTCATGAACATTTTACAGAGTTTTGGATTGAAAACCATAATTTCCACACCAACTATAATTACAGCTGATTCCAGTACTTGTATTGACAATTTTCTGATAAACGATTTTGAATGCATTAGTTCTGTTGTACAACCAGCCATATCTGATCATCATGCCATTATAATACAGACTAACTTTAGAATAAAGAAAATTAATTATAAGAAGAAGATGACCAGAATTATCAATGACAATAATTTGCATGAATTAAAAATAAGACTCTCTAAAGAAAACTGGACTGAATTTTACAGTGTCACAGATGTTAATGATAAATACACCACTTTTATGGAAACATTGCTCCATCATTTTAACATTGCATGCCCATTGAAAGAAGTTAAATGTTCAACCAACAATAGAAATAAATGGCTTAATAATGATATTATTGATCGTAAAAACACCATGCTAGAACTATACAATATTTGGAAAGCTAATAAAACAGACTACAATAAAAATAGATATGAAACAGCTTTACATGATTACAGATTAAACATACAGACAGCAAAAGGTGATTGGTATAACTCTAGAATAACTGCCGCTGATAATAAGGCGAAGGAGGCTTGGAACATAATAAATGAATGGAGAGAGGTCAAAAACTGTAAACAGCCTAAGAATATTCAATTAAATGAAAATGGTTCTCTGACATCTAATCCAAATAGAACGTGTGAAATGCTCAACAATTACTTCTGTAACATAGGGAATGAAATTCATGACAACCTTCCGTCTTTTGCACCTCAGAGGCTCACAAATCTTAACCAAATGGTTAGGCCTGCAAATGTTTTTAATAAATTTCATGAGGTAAATAAAAAAACAGTTTCAGCAATGTTTTCTAAATTCAAGCCGAAAAACTCTACTGGAATAGACAATATAAGCATGCGAGTTTTGAAGGGATGTCAGGATGCTTTAATCAAACCACTGACACACCTGATTAATGTCTCGACCTGCAGCGGCGTTTTCCCGGGCGGCTGCAAGGTTGCCAAGGTCAAGGCTTTGTTTAAAAAGGGGGATGAGGGGGAGATGTGCAACTACCGTCCGATATCACTCCTCCCTGTTGTTTCCAAATTTCTTGAAAAAGTGGCCTGTGATCAGCTGACTGCCTACCTTGAGGACAATGAACTCTTGTGTGGGCGGCAGTATGGTTTCAGGAAAAACAAATCCACTAAATTGGCATTAATAGATTTTGTAAATGACTGTATCGAGGCAATGGATGCTGGCGAGACGGTAATAGGATGCTTTACTGATCTCAGCAAGGCGTTTGATTGTGTCGATGCAGATCTTCTCATCCAGAAACTTCTCAAACTCGGTATCTGTGGTGGTGCCCTGGAGTGGGTTAAATCCTACCTCAGTGACAGACGCCAAGTTACCGAAGTTCAACACGAATCAAAATTCAAAATTAGCCTAAGTCAGTCCTGTCCAGTCCGAAATCGATTTCTTGTGGTGTTCCGCAAGGATCGATTATGGGCCCTCTCTTATTCTTGGTTTACATAAACGATCTTTCCGATAGAATTCCAGAAGGCAACCTGTTTATTTTTGCTGACGATACCACAATCGTCACCAAAAATAAAAACATCAATAACTTAGAAATAGATTCGACGATCAAAATTAATGAAGCGGCCCAGTTTTTCAGCGAAAACAAATTGAAATTAAATCTGGACAAAACCCAATATGTTTGCATCCAAACATACCAAAAACAAATGTCAAAATTGTCAAAAACTCCAACCATCACAATTGATGACACAGAAATTTTTTGTGCTGATGTGGTTGACTTTCTGGGGGTGACGTTGGACGGTGGTTTAAGCTGGGGCGAGCAGTTGGACAGGATTGAGGGAAAACTTACCAGGGGAACTTTTGTTCTTAAAAACCTGGCTAATAAGTACCAAAACTTGGAGCTACTTAAGACTGTCTACTACTGCTTGCTCCAGTCTCACATCTCCTACTCAATTATTCTATGGGGGGCTGCAGAGTCAAATCTCAAAAGAGTTTTTGTTTGGCAAAAAAAAGCTCTTAGGAGCATGTTAAGACTTCCTTACAATGCTCATTGCAAAGATCATTTTATTAGGTTAGGTGCTTACCGTTCCATCTTTGTACATTTTTGAAGTTGCCATTTATATTAAATTACATACCGTAAAATACGTTAATACAGCCCATAGATATAATACTAGATTCAAACACAACTTTTCTATTCAACATAACTTGTCTTTGTTTGAAAAAATGCCAAAATATTCCGGTTTAAAGATTTTTCAGCTCTTACCAGCTAACATTAGGCTACAGGAAAACTTCAATAAATTTAAAAGGGATTTAAAAAACTTTCTGGTACAAAATAGTTTTTATAGCTTGAGTGAGTTTTTTGAACTTTGTAGCCCTAACCTACGTTTTTCCCCCTCCAAAACCTAAAGCCTAAATTCACCAACTTCTAAATGTTGGCCTACGGCCACATTATGACGCGACGCCTCATGCAACTGCCAACGAGGCGAATCTCCAAGTATCCAAGTAAGTAAGTACACTTAGCAATACTACGATGTGTTCATAAAAACACTTCAAAATGTTCATTTCCTCAAAAAACAAAAACAATGAAACAACAAATTGGAACCCTAAAAATCACCATCCATTAAATCCATTAATTTTTTGGATTTGGAATCCTAAAAATCAAAATTCTTTAACCGGTATCAATAGTAATACAAAATATTCTAATAAGAACAAAATATTTGTTTTATGTACATCACTTCGTATTCGTAGTAAGAAATATTAATTTCGCAATGCACTATCACTATATCTATCACAGTCGATAGTAGCTTTTCCTTCTTTTGCAAGAGCAAAAAAATAAGCGTATATACACGGATCCATGTCCTCGAATGGTTGCTGGTTGGTGAGTCGACAGTCCTGGAAATCGCGGGACACCAAAACGCTTGAAATTTTTGCAAATCACTCCTTCTTAAGACGCGTGACACGACTTGCGTGCATAAACGTGGCCGACGATGAGTACGCGACACCGGACACGTTAACTGTGGGTTATACACACACTGTACTGGGCGTCGTGCAATTTATTGCAAGCTTCGCTATTACTTTAAGGAATTTTTTTTAATACAATGATATGTACAGTTTTTCCAATACACTACAGTACATATACTATAAACAGTATTATATACCGGGTGTCCCAAACCACCCGTCCAGCCCTTTTAATTTGTTAACGGTTTGATCTAGAAACACCAGAAAAAATCTTAATCACTAAATCACTAATGTCATCTTTTCCAAATTTATAAGAGTGAAATATTTTTCTGTAAAATATTCTTTTGTTTGATAATAAACAAGTAGGTGATTAGCTCTTAAATTTCTAAGCTCGCAATTGTGCAATATGACGCTGAGTTAAGCCAACTTCAAGGAAGTAGAGAAGCGTGTCTCTCGTGTGATTTAACGTGTAAACTGAAATCATCCTTTCGCATGACATCTTTTTCCAAGTATATAAGAGTGAAACATTTTACTGTAAAATATTCCTTTAAACAAGTAAGAAGTAGGATTTATTACTTATTAAAGTACTTTAAAAAAGAAGTAATAGTTATAATTGTTGTTGACCTAGGCTTTTCCGGGAAAAGTAGATGAAAACCGTCGACTCTTCCCGATGCTCTTAACTTGCTCTTGTGATTCCAATGCACAAAAAGGGAGTAACTCAACAATGTGATAGACTACCTTAACCCCACTTCAATTATTTCAACTCAGGGCCGCAACGAACACGGGGCAACAAGGGCCTCCGAGCCTGGGGGCTCCAAATCGAGGTGCAAAAACGTGCGAACCAGCTTAAAAAGTCGGCAATAATGATGCTATTTTAATATGAACGTGTTTATAAGTATTAATTTAATATTTTTTGTGTATTTTAATTATTCTATTCAAACGTATTTATAAACTTAAATAATTATATCTAAATCGTTATAAATGTGTGGATTTGTTGAATAAAATACAAACAGTTAGGCTTAAGTTAAAACACATGTGTCTCATAATCAGTTTACAATTACCTTGTATATGCTTTTGTTCTTGCGAAGTTGAACAAAGGCAACAAATTTCACAAAGGCATACCCGAGGTAATTGTAAAGAACTAAGTTCTTGTCACTGGGTAAATTATGTCACTGGAAAAATATGTGTCTCCTTAGAAAATTTAGCGCATTTAGCGCATTCTCATAGTGATGACATTTTTTCTTAACAATTTGAGACGTATTGGCAAATATACGTAAAAAATATACATCTTATAAAATCCGTCCTGCCGCCAACGAGTTATGACTATGAAGAAAACACCCTCTGGCATATTATTGAAGTTTACCAATATGAACATTATAATATCAGTAGTATGACAACAGTAAAATCATTGACTATCAATACACAATATATATCAATACTTTCTGTATTCA
Organism: Flexamia atlantica; assembly: GCA_035578135.1. NCBI lineage: Eukaryota > Metazoa > Arthropoda > Insecta > Hemiptera > Cicadellidae > Flexamia > Flexamia atlantica. Next base: position 37,619,932 of record JAQJVK010000007.1, read on the forward strand.
AAGTCCAAGTCAATAGTAAAGTGGTGTTGATCCAATACAAATCTTACTCGTCTCCTAAAAATAGTGTTACTCATAGAGTGGCGAATTCAATTAATTGCATTGCACAATTAATTAATTCTTCTTGCTAAATTAATAGATAGTGATCAATTGTTCACACAGTATGAATAAAAAACCGTTATATACATATTAAAAAACACTTAAAATAATTTACAACAATGCACGTTTTAAAAGGGTTATCAACAATGTAACCTATAATATTATATAATGCCGATTTCTTTATATAAAAACTATTAGAAATGTTACATAGTGGTAATTTTATAGTAGGCTAATAATAAAATAATATTATTTTATAATGTACCTAAATGGTACTTTGGTATTATACGGAGGCCACTATTTTTAGAGAGATTTTTTAACTGTATACCAATAATAACTGCATAATTGAAGAGAAAATACTTTAATTGGCTTACTGTCCCAATTTGATATAATTGTGATAAGCAGTCTTTGTGTTATGCCTCCCAGAAGGCAGCATGTCGGCGAGGTAAAGCGTCACCACCGCAAGCGGCAACACCCGATCGCCACCCTTATATAGCGCGCTGCGGCGATTATGTTAGGTTAGCTTATCATAAATATGTTAGTAGGACTTTCCTCGTTTCGTTACAAATCAAACGATACTGGATAAGTCATACTTTAGCCCGCCAAATCCCGTAGACAAGTGATGCACACACTCCGACAACAACCTGACCTAGGCCTACTTTAGAGGGGATTTGGCGGGCGAAGGTATGACTCATCTGGTATCGTTCGATTCGTAACGAAACGAGGAAAGTCCTACTAACATATTTATGATAACCTAACCAAACATAACCGCCGCATCGTGCTGTATGAGGGTGGCCTCCGTATAATACCAAAGTACCTTATAGGTAATAAATTAATTGATGCAAGCTAGTTGTGTACAGAATGCCCGCACGACGTCAACAAACTTGCAATCAAGTGACCACCGCCACTGACGAGAGGCGTGAAACGGGAAGAAAAGAGAGAAGAATTTTTCCTTCCGCTTTTATTCCATTAATGGTGACCGTAATGTGCGGGAGTGATGTTCGGTATTATCAGTGAAGTCTTTTAGTGCGATAGTTCATATTTAGTGCGGTGTGAACTTATTTCGTGTGTTTTAAATACATCGCAGACGTCTATAATAGACCGGGAGCTGGGAGGTCAAAAATTACGTCATAAGGTGCACATGTAAAAGCTATCCCATTTTGAAGGGGCATCCTGGGGGGTGTCAAAAATCGGGTTTTGACCCCTCAATCTGGGGGCTTTCTCCAAGGTGGACAAACTTGGAAATAACCCATAAAAATGGGTTTTTGGCAATTTTCATGTGGAACAATTTAAATGATCAAATTTTAGTTCACACCATTGAATTCAGCTTAAGAAAAACAAACAATTTGGTATGTTGAATCATTGCTCTATGTTCATTGGTTACCGAGATACTGAGGGTGATGAACTCAAAACATCGTCCTATGTTAACCTTATGGGAAATAAATAAAATCGTATAACTCGCTTATGTCTCAACATATCTTAATGAAACTTGATATGTGGCTTCAGTTAGTTAAGAACTATTGTATATCAGCCTGAAATTCCCCATTTTTGCATTTCCGTGGCAGTAAACTTGCACACATTTTCCCATGTTATTCTTATGGGGAGAAAATAAAAGTCTATATCATCCTTATTTTTTAACATATAATGATAAAACTTGGCATAAGGCTTCTTCTAGTCCAGGTTTATTGGATATTGACTTAAAACCACACAATTTGTACATACCTGTTGCAACAAACCTGAAAACTTCATCCCCATGTTATTCTTATGGAGAATACAAAAAAGTCACATTCAAGTTTGTCCACCTTGGAGAAAGCCCCCAGATTGAGGTCTCACAAACCCATTTTTGAAACCCCCCAGGATGCCCCTTCAAAATGGCACAGCTTTTACATGTGCACCTTATGACGTAATTTTTGACCCCCCAGCTCCCGGACTAAAAGGAAAGATGCATGAGGTAAGAAATAATCAAATAGTTTTAATATTGTATTTTCAATCATAAGTTTCGCATCTAGGCCTACTTTGATTGCAGTGAAGATGCAAATTAGGACTTCTTTATTTTATTTATGCGTCTATGATATGTCATGTTTTGTATCTGTTTTACTGTTATAAATTCTCTTGTATGGGTTTTGTGTCGGATAAGTTAACAATAGGACATTAGAGTTTTAAAAAACGTTAAGTCGGAATGTTTTTGGTTGTAATAAGCCTTAAGTAATGAAAGTGTAAAATATGTACCGCCATATTCTGAAAATTATTGTTTTAAATCGGAAATAGGAAACTCACTGCAGGAGTCAAGTCATATTTAAACAGAGTCGCTAACAACCGCGTAAAATAGAGGACGCTGAAACTCGTAAAAGGTGACCATTCATGTACGTGCTTTGCACGCCGTGCATTGCTCGTCATGCAATTCTTCAACATTGGTCTTATGCGCCGTGCCGTATGTTTGTGGGCTTCAGCGTGCGCGGCATGTCTCAATGGCCAATGTTGAGACGTTGCATGGCGTGCAATGCACGGCGTGCGGGGCACGTATACGTGAATGGCGAATGGTCACCTTAAGTTTCAGCATTCTGACACGCGCTCAGCCTCCAAGTCGACGTCATTACGCTAGAATTAAATGTTAAGTGGGCAATGGTGACTGTTTCGTGGCCGCTGCGCGCGCTGATTGTTGACGCGTCAACAATCGAATTGCCCGCTTTACATTTGACTCTGGCGCAATGACGCCGACAAGACGCTGAGCACTGACGCCGTGTTGGAAATGGAGCCTATAAAGTTTATCGTTAAACTGTCGAAGCTCATGGGGAAATTAATAAGGGATTTTAAGAACGGGGATAAGGCAAAATCTCTCAGGCATACAGATATACGTCTCAAAGGTCCATGGCTTATTAGCGATGCATAAATTACAAATACAAATGAACACATACGTTCGATTTTATGTGCACGGATTTTCAGGTTCATAATGGTGCGACCCAAAACATCAAAGATGAAGGACGATAACAGCTGGAGTCTTGCCAAGTCTTTGCGAATTCTAGTTGGGTGTTGGATAGGTGACAAATGGAGACACTGCCCTCCAGTGGATCTGGGCTTCCCGGCCGAGTTCCAGTAAAACCAGTCCAAGTGACATTGGAGTAAGCGATAATCGGGCCGTTGTTGACTCGTAGCCTGCGAGGGGTCAAGTCAAGTAGCGAAGTACGAGAACGATAAACTTAATTTCTCGCACGAAACAAATGTTGGTTATGAGTTAATTAACATCGAAGTAACATTTTACCCCGACTGCAATAATAAATACCCAATCTATAAACATCTATTTCATCAACTTAGTAGTTTTAACAAACAATATCCGTGTTTCGGTTTATTCTGCAATCAGTGCCTGCAGTGGCGTCGCGCCAAACAATTGTAGGGGAGAGGTCACCTAATTTTCCTACTTCTTTACCTCGAATTCCTCAACCTCTGAACCTAAATTTCCAACTGAAATAATTAAATATAAACAAGCAAGGCTTGTGGATTTGCTCGCAAAAGCTATGTGTAGGATGTCAACTTTTTAAAAATAATTAAGTTTAATTTAATTGATGAGGATTTTAAAATTTGCTAAAAAGGTATGAATACCTAAAGTACCGTGGAGGATAGATACGTGTGTGTTTATAAATTGCAGAAGAACTTTTGTTGAGAATAATAACAATTTACCTCAAGGTTATTGAATAAAAAAGAGTTAACATAGTTACAGCATACCAGTAATAAGATTGGGCAATAAAGATATTTTCACACTTCCGAAAACTTACAGTGTTTTCCCATTTATGCAATAAGATAGCCTATTATATACATTGTTAAACAAATGCGAGGTCGAATTGACAACCGCCCCCAAGGTTTATCGATATAGCTCTATATTAGTTCTATTTTCCTCTTATCCTTTTCTGTCGTCACCGTGACTATCAACTGACAGCTAATTGCAAATTGTTCAAAATAATGAGGACTAGGGAAGAAGAAAATTTAATATTACTGTCATTTAGGAGTTAGTTTAGGAGGAGTTGTTTTGATGAGTGTTGGTATTAGTGGGTTTGGATTTAACTAAGTAGAAACTTGATACTCCGTACCAAATAAAACAAGTCCTAGCAGTCCGTCGGTCCTGACAGTGATGTTTTATGTACCAAGTTTTAAGATGGTACCTCATTATGGTCGATAAATATCTCATATTATTAAAAAATCACCTACTCCTAATCACTCTTTTATCTCACTCTCACTGTAATCACTCTCTGATTTTTCTGTTCTCTCATCACTCAGTTCCTAATTTATAAACTGATACTTTTTTGTTAGCTGTAAATGTATAGCAGCTCGAGTTTATATCTGTATTTATTTCACATGTATAAATAATAATATCTGTTGCTACGTAAAATAAATAAACACATTTGGACAACTGATGCTAATTGAAGCAAAATACAGGGTGTTTTTTTTTAACCCAAGCCATTTTTAAGATTGAATAATGCACATATATATAGATGACATGTGTAGCCTATTATTTTGGTTATCTATGCATTTTATACAACCTATTATTACTTTGATCACATTTAGCTTTAGCTTACATTAAGTGTTCAAACAATCCGCTACTGACATTTATACAAAGTTGTGTTCTCTCCATCAAATTCCTAAACACGTTTTGCATAGTAACTCTTCGAATTTCTTGTATTAAATTTGTTGTGTTTGGTTTTAGGTGCTGAATATCCTGTGAATTGTTTTCGAAGACCTTATTTTTATGCATCCCAAAATAAAATAAAATGATGGAGTCAAAACCGGGGATCTTGGGGGGGACTAATCATTCACTAATAAAATAAAGTTCTGGGTTACGTTTAAAAAACACCCTGTATAAAAAGAATTCTGTAGATTCAGAAATACACACAATTACAAGGTACAGTAGATGGAATGTCTCTTTCACTGGTACAGTCGGTGCCATTTTAATTCCGCTCGTGAATGCTAAGACGTGGAGATAACCTCGCCGCGCTTGTTGAATATTGAAAAGCCGTCACGTGGGAGCCGGGAAAACAACAATCTAAACCCTCCGAACCCTCGTTGCTTTGTATCGATTACGCATCGCAACGAATTATCTATATATATAAAAGCCAAAAACCATTGACTGACTGCCTGACTGACTGACTGATTGACTGATTGATCACAGTTACTCAATAACTATAAGGCTTAAAGCCATGAAACTCGGCACAATTTATTCTTTAGAGGCTCTAGAAACGTATACTAAGAAAGGATTTTTCAATATTTTCTCTCAAAAGGCCTGAATATGGTATGTTACAACATTCAAAATGGCGGCCATTTTTAGCTTTCAAAGCTTACTTTTACTTTCTCAAAAACTAAAAGACTTCGGTCCATGAAACTTGGCATAAATATTCTTCATAGGCTTTAGATTAGAACAAAGAAAGGTTTTTATTATAAAATATTCTCTCTCGTAGTTTTTTAAACAGACTCTTTTTTACATTTTTTATAAAATATTTGTATAAAAAATATTTGTAAACAGACGCATTTTTCTCCCTAAATATTCATCCCATTTCACCATGGCCAACAAAGCACTTTTATGTTCACGATTGACGCGAGCACTGAGCGCCGGCGACGACACCGACGGTTCAGTGCATGGCCCCCACAAGGGTGGGGGGGCCCGGGCCTAGCCCTATTTTAATTTATTTTATATTGCAGAATTTTTTTTCTAGCAGATTATCAAAAATTCAATTATATATAAATTTTTATAAAGTTAAGTAAAATAATATTAATTTTAGATTTGAGGTTAGTTACTATTTTAATGAGGTGCATACGTGCCAGTTACTGTTCTTTGCACATTAGTATATACAAACACGTGCTCGGGGCCAACACAATAACAGCTTGGGCCCTAATTGAATTTTAATCTTGGTCCCGATCATCTTAAGGGAAATCAATCACAAAATGGAAATGTTCTTTCAATAAAATGAAGGTGAATGAATGTTTTCAATAATTTTCACAATTAATTTTGTTTTTTAGATTGAAGTAAGAGTCTAATTATTCATTATCAACAATTATCAGTTCAAACCAAATTTATAAAGGGTTCAAAATTGCCAAGTAATTTTGAAACTAGCTTAGCACACGAACATAGGGCCCGAGGCTGACCATGGTTACAGGGCCCCGCAATCGAATGTGGGGGCCATGGTTCAGTGACCTTGACCTTATTATTGTTGACCTGTGCGGCGGCATCGTCTCCCGCATTACGCAACAACCAAAACAGCTGTTAGACAATGATCCGCCACTGCGCTGTCAATCACAACTGATTGAACGTTTAATTTTTATTATTTCTTATCGTAACGTGAATGCGGTAAATGCAAGTTTTTGAAATGACAGTGATTCGAGTTAGTTCATTTATCATTAATTGCTATCCATTTTAAGTTAAGGTAATCTCTATAGTAAATGCTTCGCTCACGATAAAAATTACAGCTGATCTTACTTCTGCTCTTTGAACTGTCAAATTTTTAGTATTTACAGCTTTTACAATTCAGTATTTGAATGTTTACATCCTTATAAAATGTAAACAATGAAGCTAATGACGTTCACGGGGCGTAGCTCGAGGGGAAGTGAATAGGTCTATGTCCTTTTCTGATATAATGGCTCTATTCCTGCAAAATTTCAGCTCCAGTATTTTTCACGGGGTTGAAAGATAGATATTCACACAAACATCCATACTTTCACATTTATAATATTAGTAGGATTTATTCCAAACTAACTATTCTTAAAAGATATAAAGAAAATTTAATTTCCTTACATTATTTTTTTCATTTTTTTTAGTTTATAAGGTGTCTCTCATAAAATTAATGACAAGTAAAAAGGTATTATGATTTTTTTTAACTTTCACTATGATTGTCGATATCAAAATCCAAGCCTTATCGATTTTTTAAAACGAGTCTAAATACGAACTACGAAAACTATCGGAACTTACGGTGCCGGTTCCGATAACGACCGATGTCGATAGCTACTTGCAGTGTTCCCAAAGAGATTTTGACTAATTCCCCACTTTTGCCACAGGAAATTACCCACATTTCTCCACATAAGGAAAACACGAAACATCCCCAAATAAGGAAAACACGAAAAATCCCCAAATTTCCCCACTTTAAATCATATTTACAATAAGAAATCCTCTACCTTTTGGCAAAAATGTACCAAATTGCAATCTAATACAATGCTATAACACTAAAAATCTATTCTAAAACATTCAGCTTATTCCTTGTCATAGCTTTTCAATTACAAAGGACACCAACGGAACCAGAACGAAACCTCGCGCACCAACTTCTACCCACAACACTGGACATTAAAATCAGAAATAATATCTAATAGCAAATTAAATATACGATTGCGCATGCTTATGATAAAAACAGTCATATACCACGATTCCTGGAGCGGGTTTCCCGGTATCTTCGCTGGCCATGCAGTTTAACCAACAAAAGTCGCCCAAAATTAAAAAATCTCCACTTAATTCCCCACAAAGCTAGAATCCCCACCTATTCCTCACCGACCAATTCTTTAGGCTGAAAATCGCCATTGTGGGGAGAAATCACCACATCTGGCAACAGCTGCTAGTTAGGGATGAGCATCGATAGTCGAAGTTTTGAAAACATTTATGTTTTTGCCATCGATGGTAGGCGGTCGATGTTTTTTGGACATCGATGTTTCCCCTTCTATCGGTAATCGATGTTTTCTCAGTTTTCGATGTTTTCTCCGTTTTAACTGTGGAGAATTTTATTTTATATAGCCACTGTATAAGTTATATAGAGCGTATTACTCTAGTAACCGTGGTTTAAGCCTTTGAGTATGGATACTTTCAGTATCTACGTTAGCCTACACTATGAGTAGTTATGTTACGAGTAAACTCATCATAACAACACAAAACGTTGGTAGTACTGTTCCAAACTTTGTTTAGTAGTCCAGTTATCGTCCCACTTTCCCGCCCGGAAAAAAACTCATTTTCAGACTCAGGGCAATATTTCCTACATTAAAAAAAAAAATTAGAGAGGTACCATGAGAAGGTAGCAATTACCAAATGCGAAACGAAACCGTAGTTTCTGCCGACACGATATTTGACTGTCGATGTTTTCCATTAAAAACATCGATGTTTTTCTTTAAAAAAAACACCGATGTTAGTTCGATGTTTTTTACATATCGATGGTGACGGCCGATGTTTACATCGATGGTTAACATCGATGTTTTCCCTTGGATGCTCATCTCTACTGTGGGGAGAAGGTGTGTCGGACTTCCTCAAGTTAGCTGGGAATACCCGGTGCCGCGCGTCGGCGATACCCCGGCCCGGCCCAGTGTGCCCCCAGTCCTCAGTCCCCAGTCAGCGCCCGGCCGTGGTGCGACTACATCGCTCCGACACATGTAAGCTACACAATGTGCCGTATTATATTAGAGATAGTAACATCCGTATTAATTGCCGAGAGTATTTTAAAAAACCTTTTTCTTCTGGGTTTCTGTCCACCGTTAGAGTAGCCATGGAAAAGCAATGCATTTTTTAAACGAAATGAAGAATTCTTTATTTAACCAGGCAAAGTTAGACACATGACCGTTTCTTACGCTTACCCTGTGTATGAGTTGAAGTACGAAAGAGTGCGTGTCATTTGAAGCGATGTTATTTAATGTTAATTAATTCATTTATTATCTGTTAAAAGAATAAAATTTTGAAAATTTAATAAAATACTGGAGGCCTCTAGAATAAAAACTCACGTTATCCGTATTTCAACAAAATTAAGTCAGTGGTGGTTTCAAATCATATCAAATAAAAATATCTTTATTCATAAAACGGTACAATTGTTACGATGAATATTGTCAGACTTTTCACATTAAAATACCCCCCGTTGCAGCAGACCTGCATACTCAGCGAATTTCAAATGTCAAAAAAATACTTCCATCCAATGTAGTGAGATAATGACATGTTTTCGTAATCTCCATAAGAATAACATGGGGAATGAGTAAGAATAACATGGGGAATGAGTATGCTGCTACAGGCATGTTAAAACTAGATGGTTTAATTTCAATATTTAGTAGATCTTATCTAGAAGAAGCCATATACCAAGTTTTATCAAGATATGTTCAGAAATAATGAAGATATGGATTTTTTATTGCCCATAAGGATAACATGGGGAACGAGTATGCAGGTTTGCCGCCACAAAAACGGAAATTGCGGTGATTTTAGACTAAAATACATTAAATCTCATCTAGATGAAGCCACAAACCAGGTTTTATTAAGATATGTTGAGAAATAAGCGAGATATAGAATTTTAGTTATTCTCCATAAGGTTAACATTGAGACAACGTACTGTGTTTACCACTTTCAGTATCTCTGTAACCAATGGGCATAGAGCAATGGTTGAAAATATCAAATTGTTTGTTTTTTTGAGCCGAATCCAATGGTGCTAACCAAAATTGGATTATTTTTATTTTTCTATGTAAAAACCCCAAAAAACCCATTTTTGGGGGGTTTATCCCCCTTTACCCCCCCTTCCAGTGGTCCGATCGGGCTGGTTTTTCGAACTCATCCGAATAATTACTACTTTACAACCCGTGCCAAATTTCATTTCGATCGGACCATTTTTGCGAGCGCTATCGTGCTTACAGACACATATGCACGCTCCACATCTGGCAACAGCTCACAAGAGGTAGGTGAAAAAGAGGCCGCCACCCTCTTAAAAAAAATAAAAGAATATATATATATATTCTTATATATATATATATATATATATATATACAAATTTGAACGAATGGTGTTTTTTGCTTCTGGGGGCCCCAAAACGAAAAGTTATCATGGTCTCGGGCTTCTTACCATGAGACCTACGGTAATAGCTTCTTCCCTATAGGGGAAATTCGCTAAAATTATTTTATTCTAAAAACTACTATGTAGCTCTTTGAGATAACTCTTCAAAGGAGTACAAGGGATGTTCCACCAGGAAAATTTTTAACTTTTTGGGAAACTGTGGCAGATTTTGAATTTTCTTAAGTTCATCAGGAATTTGTTTCAAACATTTTATAAGTTACTTTTCTTTTAAACAACTCCAGTCGGTGGGGCTCTACGTTTAACCAATTTCTAGTATTGTAAATTGGCTTCTAATCTCCATGAGAAGAATGCTAATTTTTTACGTAGCTTACAATGGTATATACGCGGTGAGAAAAAAACTGTCAAAAATTCTTATTCTTTACCGTCGGCGGTTTAGGATAAAGTGAGGATTTGCCCAAAATTACCATTTTTAAACTCTCTTCAAAAAATATTATAAGAAACCAGTTTTTCGAAAGTAAATACCTTTTAACAAATTCAAATAAATCAAACTTTCTACCGTTCTCCATTAAACAATTAAGAACGAAAATTGATCCAATTATAGATAAAATTGTGAAGTATCGCAAGAAAGCGGGCGGGAAAACATTTTTGGGTATGGTAATAGACAACCATTTGAGTTGGGATAGCCACATTGAGAACATTTTAAATAAACTCTCATCTGGAATATATGCACTTCGTAGATGTCAAAAGTTTGTACATCACGAAAATTTTGAAACCTTGGAAAATTTGTATTTTTCATTTATAGACTCACATCATGTTTCTTGTGGAGTTTGTATTTTTGGGGCTACTTCAAAAAAAATTAAAATCCTTTTAAAAATACAAAAAGCTATTAGAGTTATCTTGGATTGAGGCAAAAAGACTCTGTCAAAGCTAAATTCAAAAAGGCTTCGTTAACAAACGATTAGCATCAAAACTCACGATATACCACGATATAGACAAGGATGTTGTCTAGTTTTGACTCCAAGCCTGTGTAAGTATTTTACAGTTTCGATGCATTGAAGCTTTGAAACGCGTAAATGTAAACATAAACGAGTTTGAAAAGCAATAAATGCTCTACAACATTTTAACTTTACGTTACAGTTACATTAATTTCAATTTTATTTTAAAAATTAAAGATACTACGGTTTTCCATCGGCCATGGTGTCTAAAGATTAGGAGACCCGTACACACACAGACACACAAACGCAGTTACCCCCCCCCCCCCCCCCGTTCGTCCCGCCCCGCTTTGCCCGGCAGGTAGAGACTCATGCACTGGGGCCTCTAGAACTGAATGGCAACTTTTATTTGCTACAGTTTTAACCATCTATGATATTATATCTGGAATCTCTATGCAATTACGAGAAAAACAACACCATATATGTGATATTAGGGTGGTGATATAGTAAGGCAATACGCCCAAAAAGCTGTTTGGTTCGGATAATGTTTGAAATTAATAATTATTATTTTAATTAAAATTACTACTATTATTATTATTTATTGCTAATACGATTTTTAACTTGGACAATAATATACCGTAACTCGAAAAAGCTTGAAAACAGAAAAATAAAGTTTGTTTTAACAGAATCGAAAATATAAACAAAAGAATATCTGATCAGCTGTGCGGGATTCTGTACTGTTCTACTAGTAATTATTATATTAGAAGGCCTACAAGAAAAACAATACAAACAATATAATGCTGTACATACGTTTTACTATAAAGCTAGTTATATTACGCATTATATTTTTTTGCATCCACACGACAGCTAAAATAAAATTATTGCATTGCAGGAAATATAAAATAAATAATACGATTGCAGGAAAAGAAATTTCTTTTCTTTTTTAAAGTAGAAGCAAATATTTTTCTTACTAAACGTGAATTCCGTGTATGGAAACCTGCTCAGCAAAAATAGATATATTTGTATAGCTATTTTATTCTTATGGCTTACTTTTACTTTACTCCAGGCCCGGACTGGCCATAAGGGGGTAGCGGATTTGTACCCCCCGGATTTGTACCCCCCACAAAAAACGCTACGTCATTTTGACGTCACAGGAGGCGGGGCCTAAATCGCTCGAGAAACAGCCCGCGACTGGAAATGTACCCCCCAATACATTATTAAATCATCAACACCTAAATGGTTTGCAATTAAATTATTTCCCTTAAGTCTGACCCCGGAATTGTACCCCCCGGATTTGTATCCCCCGTGGTCATATTCTTAAGTCCGACCCCGGATTTGTACCCCCCGTCGCCAAATCCTCAAGTCCTACCCCGGATTTGTAACCCCCGGATTTGTACCCCCCGTCGCCAAATCTTCAAGTACTATCCCGGATTTGTACTCCCCGGATTTGTACCCCCCGTCTCCAAATCTTCAAATACTACCCCGGATTTGTACCCCCCGGATTTGTACCCCGATTGAGTTAGGACGAAATGAATGGCTTAAAAACCTCCTCCGTGAAACTTTACATATTTATACCAAGTTTCATGGCAAACAGTCCAACGGAATACGAGACCATAAACGTGAAACATATATAATCAAACTAACACATTTTTTTATGAATTTAGATATTCAAAACAATATTTTATCCAATAATTTCATCACGTATTATTGACAGATTTTCTAGCCTACTTAATGATGAATAAGACTACACAATATAATAGTAATAAGACATATTCGTAGAATAATATTAGGCAATAATTTAACGAACAGCCGTTGATTTACGAGAACTAATTAAAAAAGTCAACAACAACAACAACGAATATTGACCCGGTATATTTCCATGGTCGGTCAAACTGGATTTGAGCACAGGGGTACAAATCCGGGGTAGGACTTTGAAGATTTGGCGACGGGGGGTACAAATCCGGGGTAGGACTTAAGAATTTGACCACGGGGGGTACAAATCCGGGGGGTACAATAATTCCGGGGTCGGACTTAAGAAGTTTAATTGGATTTATATCAAGTATGCAGCTGTTCAGCCAACCGTGAAATGTCAGTTGATTAAAATACATAATAATTTATCCGTCCTAAAAGTTCGCGGCCGGAATTGTACCCCCCGTCCTGTGACGTCAAAATGACGTAGTGTTTTTTCTGGGGGGTACAAATCCGGGGGGTACATTTCCGGCGACCCAAGGGCATCCGGGCAAATGCCCGGTGGGCCGCCACCTCCAGGGGCCGCTGGGCCGCTTGGGGGCCGGCCGCAGAGCCAACTCCAAAACAATAAGTCCCCAAGCAAATGCATAGGATTCTGTCGCCGGCCCTGTGCAAAGTCCCCCCGGAAAAATTAAAGTGGGCCGGTACGCCATATAAATGCCCGGGCCAATATTTCTTCCCAGTCCGGCCCTGCTTTACTCCCGGCGTGGCGAGAGATAGAGTATTATTTTACTCAAGGAGTACAAAACGACGAAACATAGCAGGCGGGGAAAAATAGGCATTACAATATTTACTCGGTTTTGTCACTCTTTCCCTATTATTAAATTATATCGGGTACATACATTGGTTTAACAACTTATTTCACTTCTAGAATTTAACTAAGTTCGACTTTAACCAACATTTCGTTTGTAAATAAATTCGATGGTTTATATATTATTAAACACAAAATATAATTATAATTCTAGAAACCGACCCGACAAAATATTGATCTAGCTGTTTAGTGACAACTTCCGCTCTGCCCGGTGATTAATTTTCCATGAAAGAGTTTTACACTTTGTTATGATTTGTTCGAAATCGCTCTATGCATTTGATTAATATTGTACATATTTGTTTTATAATACTACTTGTGGTAACATGTTATTTAATGCTACTACAAAATAACAAATTGGAGCTTTTCTTATTAGCTCGTTAATAATAAAATCAACGGGCTATAAATAGTTTGAACATTAAAAGTCGTTAACAATGTGTACATTATCATTTTGTAATTCTTTAGACAGGAGGCCAAATTGTTTCACGTTTTTAAATACCCCTATAGATAGTTACCAATTTTATATTTAATTTAAGGTAATTTAAAAATATTCTTAAATTAGTTTATTATGTGGAGTGAATTTTTATTCTTGTAATAGGGAGTTTTTGCCATCTACAATAGGAGTTTTTGCAGTTTAAGGTAAAACGACATGGTAAACGTTTAAACGTTGAACGGTATTTTTAACATTGCGCTAACTGTAGGACATCAGCTGATTTGATTTATTATACTAGTTTACCATAGCGGCAAAAACTCCCACATAATTTAAGATTGAAAGTACGGTACAGTAACTATAGAAACAGCCTCGATAAATCGTTCATCATAATGGCGGCCGTGCAGGTCTTCAAAATATAAACGTCTGGCTTCATTCCAATATAGGCCTAATCAAAAGTATAGGTTTATTACAATACTATGAATAAACTAATCAAAAGGTTAAATGATCACCTGGTTAAGTTATTAAGCTCGCAATTTCAGGACGGCGAGTATAACTTAGTTTTGATTTTAAATTTTTGTATATAGCTTTGAAATATCGATTCTATACGTTGCTTCCGTGCTGTATCCATGTGTTTCATTGATTATTTCCAAAACAAAATGGTCCTCAGACTACACTCAGGCGACTAAGAGAATTAAATAAAGTTATTTTTAATCAAAATGGGAGGTCCACGAAATTTTTCTTTTACTTGAAATGGATTAATTTACTTTTACTTGTAGATTAATCTATAGTTATATGTTTCATGAATCGTAACTGCACGCAACTTTCATGAATTATTATTTTATCTATACGTATTTGGTATCATTTTTATCTTAATTTCACGAAGGTTACAAATATGCTATGATCACTAGTTAAAATTGTTGTTAAAAAATCAATTATGTACTCACTTAAGACCCTAGCGCATGAGTCATCTACATGGCGGTTACACGAGGCCAGTAGGCGGTCAGGTAACTTGGAGCAGGAAACCTGAGGCAAGTAACCTGCCCCGGGTGGATGACTACGCTTGTAAATCACAGGCAAGTTGCCTCCCTGCCTGGCAGGTCGACTTGCACGAGGAGTAGACAACCTGCCCCCCCCCCCTCCACTCGAAAACGGTACCTGCCACACAGCCTGCCATGCACTGACGCCGTGTGGACAACTCATTGACGAGCAAATGAGCGAATTGGTAACAAACAGTGCTTTATTGGATGTTTGTTTCTTGATTAAATTGTTAACATTTTATATATTTGTGTAATACTTTTTTAAAGAGGGCGGCGGCCTCTTTTTACCTTGCATTTGCCCCCCCCCCCACATGGGCCTCAGGCCTGTGCGTGGAAGTTATCAAGCAAACCAAGGAGTGAGTCGGTACAGTACAAGGATGAACAGCACTGCTAAAAGTATGCGGCATCATCGGGACTCGATCCTGCGACGCTGCCGTCACAGAACCGGGACCGAATGCGCCACCAATACTGCCATACCTTAAAAAAATTAATGGCTCCACTTTGGACCGAAGAGATGACAATTGAGTTTTTGTTTATAACTGGACAGACGCACCACGGATATCTCTCCTGTTAAGCCACTCTCTCACCTATAGTTTTTTTTCTTTTCCAGTTCTTCCAATAAGATTTCACTGGATTCACTTACAAATTCCAGTATAAGATTTCGCGTCATTTCTTGTATGTCATCATAAGATAGCACAGAAGATGCAATTTCTGCCAGTTTTAATATAATTTTATTAAACACTGGCTCGCTCACAACTGACGTCGTGTGGACAGGGTCAACGGCAAGTCCCCAGTACAGTAACTTGCCTCAGGTTACCTGCTTCAAGTAACCTGCCCGCCAACAGGCCTCGTGTAAACGCGGCTTTAGAGGGCAGTGGGGCCGGCCGCTCCGCGTTGGTGAGTGCGCGTGCGAGAGCAAGGGTCTACTTAATCCCTTAGACGCCATGGCTGATGGAAAACCGCACGGAATAAACTTTCACTTTTATTGAGCCGATATGCTGCAGGCTCGGCTCGACGATATGGGTCTTGGGGTTTGGCTGTTATTCCAGGAGCAAAGGGGATTTGACCATACACAAAAAGGCTACGCAATATTGATTATTTTGATATGAACCGAGGTGATTCATAGGTCGTATGTCGCCGATTATTTGTGTGGTCCATTTCGTTGTAGGAGGGGGAAATTGGCGGGAGGCGCTATTAGGTAAAACGTGGATATCTAAAAAAAGGTAAAAGATAGAACTAGAACTTTGGCTAAGACGTTATTTCGAAGAAATAACTAGGGAAAGCAAAAAGGGTATTAAGCTCCAGGTCGTATTTCTAATGATATACGAGTTATAAAATTATTACTCATGGAAATCATCAACGGAAATAGACTTATTTGCAAGTGATGCAAAGCGGTTTGGTGATTGTAATGTAGAAAGAGGTGATACCAGAAAATCATTTCACCACTTTCCAAGGTGGTCGTATTTTATGTACTAATTCGATCTGTCATTCCCATGTGACAGGAAAGAATAGACTTATTAATTTAGGCTAAATAGGGAACTCAGGAGAAAAAATTGCAATTTTGAAAGGAAGTTATAAAAACAAAAAAAGGAAGTTTAAAAAAGCAATTAACATAGCTAAATCAATATTACTCAAGTTAATTGAACAATCTGAAAATATATCAAAAGTAACTTAAGTATCATAAATAAAGACTCGGCTTTTTAGAAATAATAATACATCATATGAAACAATAGAATTAGGAATCAAGGAAAGGTTCAATTAGAACCAGATATAGTAGGGAATATTTTAATGAACATTACATAACATAAATAACGTATAACATCATCAACAGACAATGATCCAATAAATCAACAAACAGCCCAATATTCCCAAAATTTCATTGTGAACTAGTAGACGAAAAAATAATATATTTATAAATAATTTTAATGATACAAAATCATTAGAATATAATGAAGTTGCTTTCAGTGTAATAAAATGAGCTCAAAACCATTAGACAAACCTTTATAGTACTAGTTATCATCTTTCATACCAGGAAATTTTCCATAAACATCATAAAAACCAAAATCAATTTCAGCTTCAAAAAAAGGTTATCCAACAGAAACAGTTAATCATATAGCCCAATTTCCGTCAAACCAACAGTCTCAAAAATGTTTGAAAAATATATGTTTACAGTTACAGAGAATTTGATTCTTCTCTGTGTTAAATATAACAATAGGGTACTTTGAAAATTATATTAAAAGAATGGCATGGTTATAGGCAGGTAATCCCTATCCCCAAGGATCTGACAAAGTCGTTTGGCAGGTTGTGTCATGTACAAGCTGATTCAGGAGCTGCAACAACTTAAAGGAATTGTCATTGAAATGGTTAGAACTCTTTTTTACATGAGGCCACTGTTATCCGTAACTGTGGCCGGCCATTATTTCTCGGCCACTCACGCAACATTGTCACTTATGGAGCCTTTTAGACGAGGCTGACACAGTTGCCCGAAGGGACACAGTGGCCCCACGGTGTCTCCTCGCACAACCGATGTCGGCCACCGAGAGCAACTGACGGTGGCCGACACTCAAAGCGGGGCATTGAAACAAATGGGGCCGTTTATACTATGCCATTGTTACCCGCCACAGTTACCAGCTATCACCGCATGCACGCGCATCGCATTTCGTCGCTAGAACGAAGGTGTTTTTCACTTTATTTGAGGAAACGAAGCCTTTCGATTGTGTCTTTGGTGGTAAACTTTTCCGCTTCATCGCATCAGCTTACCTGATGTTATCACAAATTAGGCCCAACAGTTCATCAAATGAGGCTTTACACATTCTAAAGTAGTAGTAAGGTAGGCCACTTTGGTCCCAACATTGGTTCTTATGGGGAGTAGGCCTAGTAGTTTACGCAGCGCTTGAGCAGGCCTCGCCCCCATGGTCACGTGACCCGCCCATTTGATCCGATTAGTTCCCCACCCCTCCTAAGCCCCACCCCTATTTTTGTGACGTATTGAAAAATGTTTGGGTAGAAAATTCTCACTAAACTATGCTCAGAAAGTGGTACATCTTGACGGGCCGAGCCCGCCAAACTCTGCCAGTTTTGCGAGTGGACCGCGACAAGATCCACCAGCGACAAGTTAAACCATATCCTCAAAAGTAGTAGAGTTTGACGCTGGCAGGCCTAGGCACTGGTGGACTTTGGCGCGCCCCCAATTTACCCTTGCTTGTCACTATAAACTAGTGAACTCCCACCATAAACAAACGTTCTTACGAGTAGACGTTACATGACGAATAAGGGTTTCCCTTGGCAAAGTGTATTTTTTAACTTCGTTATTTTAAAATATAGGTACCGCATTTATCAGTTTTATGGCCCAAATGTTTTTACTAACCTATATTGATAAAACAATATTTTACTAGCGTTACACTTACTAACGGGCCTCGGATCACTTTAAACTTAAATTATGAGCAACGCTAAAGAGATAACTAAAATATGAGCAACGTTCATTCGAGATTCTCGGTATCCGAGGCAGCCTCGGTTCTGACGATCTCGGATGATCGGGAGTGTACTGTACAATCTGCAAATATAAAAGCCAAAAACCATTGACTGAATGATCACAGTTTCTCAAAAACTATAAGGCTTTGAGCCATGAAACTTAGCACAAATATCCTTTACAGGCCCTAGATGCGTAGGCCTACTAAAAAAGGATTTTGCAATATTTTCTCTTAAAAGACTCAATTATGGTATATTATGAAATTAAAAATCGCGGCCATATTTAGCTTTCAAAACTTACTTTCTCAAAAACTACAAGACTTTGGGCCATGAAACTTAACAAAAATATTCTTTATATGCTTTAGATGCGAAAAAAGAAACGTTATTGAAATATTCTCGGAAAGATGGCTAAAACAGAGTATATTATAAAATTCAAAACGGCGGCCATTTTAGTTTCCAAAATTACAGATGGAAGACCTATACGATATTTTCAAAGGATAGAAAAGGTTCAAGATCCAATCTATCAAAAGAAGAAAATGAATAAATTTATCATGGCCACCTACTATATATTTGTCAAATGCCTCTTAAGCTACTTGCGTTGTACGACCGGCCCGAAGTACTAAATTGTATTACCACTTTTGTAAGATAGGTTGCCCGTTTAAGAAATGAATTAATAAGTACTCAAACTATAACTGTAAAACTCAGTATGAACATTTCAATTTGAGTATATGAATACCCTCTGGAAATGGAGTTTCAATATGTGTCATTTTAGGAGGTTTTGCTAATGTGATGTGGATTTCAATAGTAAAAATACTAATAGTTTTGCCTTATCGATAGCTGTGTGACCCGATGTTCAATGTGAATAAGAAATGTTTGGGAAACAGGATTTTGGCCAAAGCATTTACTGTATTCTTTCTTACTGTTTTTGGTATTTTTTCAAAATGTGCTAAATTCAGTTTGATGTTAAGTCGAGAACCCGCCCTTAGCATTTTTTTGTTTTACATCCCAGGTTATCACTCATTCTCTGTATTGGCAAATGGGAGGAAGCTATTTAATACCATTTACTAATCATGAGGAAACCATTTTTAGAGGAAACGTTATACATTCTCATTCCAATCTAGAGTGGAAATACCAGGTGCACCTTAAGTAAGTTTGTTATTGCACGCCCATGGTCCAAATTAGTCCATTTGTAAGTTATTCCTAAATTTACTCATGACATAATATGATCTAATTAAAATTCGGCATCCTTTCAGCGGGCGAAGCTGCAGGTATATCTGCTGGCACTTTATAAGTTCAATGATGCTAAAGAATTTAAACTGAATATGAGAATGCTCATAAGGATATTAACTTTTAGACACTAAAATCGATCAAATTTAACTCACCATCTCTTTTTTTATGTTTCAGATATGCTGCTGTACCCCTCACATGGATGAAAAATAAATATTTCCACAGTATGGTACATTTAATAGATTTTATATCAGCACACTGAAATTTATATTTAAAACAATGAAGAGTTTATATTTGTTGTTCGGTTTACTCGTCTCCTCGGCTCACTCGGCCAGTGACTGTTGGTGGACCGGATGTCAGCTGAACACCTGGGCTGTGACCGGTTGTGGCCAGTACAACCGGACTCAGCGGGATGTCAGAGGCTGCGATGGCGGATCCGAGTACTACTGCTGCACCGAGGACATGACGACGACCCCTGCCCCCAGCGCCGGTTGTTGGTGGACCGGATGCCAACCCAACGACTGGAAAGTGACCGGTTGTGAACAGTACAGTCTGACCCAGCAGGATATCCAGGATTGTGACAATGGCCATAAGTTTTATTGCTGTCCCGGTGGTGGACCATCGAAGCCCCCGGTCCCTCAGGGAGACTTGAAAGACTGTGTTTGGTCTCCTTGTCAACCGTTGAACTGGACTGTCAGGGGATGTCCACCCGCAATGACACAAATCGGTTCCCAACCGTGTGGTGAAGGGGAAGGAGACATTTTTCAGTGTTGTGAAAATAAGCGTGAAACTGAAGAAGATACAAATTTGCTTACGGGTGAATCGTTTCAAAACTTTGTTAAATTCTTATTGCTTAAGAGTAAAAATTTCACGATAGAACCAGACAGTTTACCTTGTTTGTCTATAGATACTCAAAAGGAGGCAGTTTTTCAAATTAAGGATGAAGGAATTTATTTTTGTGACTTGTGCCCTTATTTTCCTCAAAAGAGATTTGTTAATGTGTTTTTGTCTAATGATCCTTTTGAAATCGAATCTAACCTTCGATTTCCAGACTGTTTTGGATACTGCTTTGACAGGGATGAATGTGTCGCCTTCAGCTATGATCATTCGGAACACACTTGTTATATTTTCAATAACACCGCCGGAACGTTCAAACAAAGCCCCCAGTGGACAACAGTCTTCATGACTCAACCAACTGGAATTCTGGAGAACTGGACTTATTCTAGGCACACGTCTGTGACAGGAGAAATTTTCAAAATCTCCAAAGAGATAAATTTTCAAAACTGTTTAAAGAAATGTAATGATGAAGATGTGTGTAATTATGTCTCATATTCCTTAAAAACTCTGGATTGTTCGATGTTAACTTCTCATGAAAAAATACGTTATATTGATTTAAAATATGGACATATATCTGCTTTCAAAATCACACATCTTCCTTTAACTGATGATGCCACTTCCAGATTCATTGAGATTGGTGATGACATTTTTAACTCTGCGGACAACACTAAAGATAGCATCAAAAACAGTTGTGCTTCGTCGAGAAATAAAACACACTCTGCTTTTTATGATAAGACATGTTTCACATTTCCAGGAGTGGGATGTGATACAACAACAGGTTGTAAAAGTTGTTACTATCCTGAAAACACAAATGAGTATTACAATCTTGTTATCTGTCCGGACAGTGAATGGGTTATTAATGATGAGATTAAACAATCTATTCAAAATGCATTAAAATCTTGTTTAAAAGATCCATCATGTATTGCTGTGGGGTATGAATCAAAAACTAAAAGCACTAAACAGCTAACCATTGATAATCTTCCCGGCAGTAATTTTCCAACTATGTTCATAATGAGATATCCAATAACTAGTTCAGAAAACCAAAAGTTAATATCAAATCACGATTTCTTGGCTAACTATGACATAGAAAGAATATCAAATGATCCGGCCAGTTTTCGAGAATTGAGTGGTGAGTCTCTGAAGGAATGTTTGCAAATATTTGACTCTAGCGTCTCTTTTATTAGAATGTCTTATGCAGACAAGAAATGTAAAATATCATCTGCTGAAGTAAGAGTCATTTTGAAAAATGAAAAATTCATATCAGCGTTTAAAAAACCAGATATAACATCCCCTATTCTAAACTATGTTAGAACACCAGGATTTTCAATAGAAGAAAACAAAGCTAAACGGACTTTCGACTCTAGTAAACAAGGTGAAATAAGCTGTGCAATAAAATGCAGCAATGAATTCAAGGATTGGTGCTCACATTTTATGATTAAGCAAGAAAACAACAAAGTAGTATGCTTTTTATATGATTTTTTCAGTGATACAGCAGCTGGTAATGTTAATCTTCAACAAAAGGATAATACACAAGTATTTACTAAACTAAGTAATCTTGACTTTACACTTGACTCACTAAATAAGCTTAATCCGTTTCAAAGTAGCGATATTTATAATTGCTTCCAAGCTGACTCAGAGAACCAACAAACGGGAACATCTCTGACACGTTTTGATACGAACAGTAATGATAACACTGCAATACAACTCAGGCAAAAGAGAGGGTTTTTAGACTTTTTAAAAGGAGTTGGCAAAGCTTTTAAGAAAGTTGGTGAATTTGTTGTCGACACTGTTAAGGACACAGTTAAGGGGGTTGTTGATACAGCTAAAAATGTCGCAAATACAGTGAAAAATGTTGTAAAAGGAGACTTTAAAAAAGCGAAAGAATCATTTGTCAATATTCCTATTGTAAAGGATGTTAAAAATGTAGTGGGTCTCGGAAAAGCAGTTGTTACGGGGGATTGGGACAAAGCGAGAGAAAAAGGAGCCGAACTTCTGCAAGGTCAAACTTTAGACATCGCAACATCTCTCATTCCACTCGGGGGTAAATTCATCGGTAAGGGACTAAAAACAATCGGGAAGGCTATAAAAAAGACACCATCAAGAACAAAAAGAAATTCAAAACGTGAAATAGAGAAAGTAAATGAAAACAACAAAAAAGTCCCGGAAGATAAGAAAGACGTTGATAAAGACAGAAATAGCTGCAAAAAGAGGAACAAACGAGCGACAGGGAAGAGATCTCGACCTGGCAATTGTGACGACAGTGACGATGAAGATGAACTGTGCCCAGTCACTAAAATACCTAATGTAATACAAGCGACTTTATCAGGCTGCAAAAGCAGGAAAAAGAATGCAGTCTGTGAATACGAGTGTGATCCTGGATATCAAGAGCCTAACAAACAAATTAAGTGTCTCGGCCGAGGGAATCAGCGACCGACATGGACAGTAAACCCAACTTGCGATAGAATAAATTGTGGTTTCAGCCCATATCCTCTCATTTCACTGCAAACTCCTCATGTCAGTGCTTTTGGTTCTACAGAGTTTGGAAAGTTTATAACTGTATATATCGTGCTTTACAACAAAATACGCAAACTTCCCGTTTGGACAATAGCCCTACATCAAAGTACACAGTTTAGAAGCAAAGATTATGCGGCGAATAAAAATGTAAAAAGAGCTGACAGTTTTAAACCATACCCTTGCCCGGAGCTAGAGAATTATCAAGCGACTCCGAAAGATTACAGAGGAAGTGGCTGGGATCAAGGACATTTGACGCCGGCTAACATCGCGAGATGGTCAGAAAAAGCGAGACTTACTTCCAACCTTTTCATAAATATAGCTCCTCAAGATCCGTTTACAAATCAACAGCCTTGGAAGAGATTAGAAACTATCGTTGAATGTTTCAGCAGACAACGCCGATCTCTGGTCGCTACTGGAATATGTAACAGTGCCATCGGCCGAACACAAACGATCGAAGTTCCTTCTTGCTACTGGAAAATGGTCTGTTACAAAGATGAAAATTTAAAAGAACAAGTCGTCGGTTTCATGACACCTAATACTCATGTGACTGACAAGCGAGCCAAGGATCAGAGAAGACGAGAAGTTTACACACCTTTATCGCAAGCTCAAATTAAAAGAGAGCTTCAAGCTCTGCATTTAAATTTCAGGAGCCCCTGGAAACATTCGGCTTCCAGCATAAATGCCGGTCGTCCTGTGGCAGTGGGAGGGGACGCTTCCGTCTGGTTCCCGGTCAACCCTTATGCATGTGAGAACGCGGATGATTTATCCGAGGCGGAGGAAAAGGCTTGGATCGACGGTATGCCACAAATAAAAGGTACACAGAAGAAAAAGACGAAGAGGGACACCAGCCCTTCGATACAACGTGGATGTCACAGTAAATCGGACCTGAGAAATATGCAGTCACTTTTGGGAATCGATTCTGATGGAGAAGACGAAGAAGATGAAAGCGGCTCACCCTCCGCAGAGGACGGTGGAAGTACATTAGTGAATGTCCAAAGCTGCAACAAACGCATTATCGGCTATTATACTTCATGGGGAAAGAAGAAGATAAGTGGGCGTGAGTTAAGAAGACTAACACATGTGATTTATGCATTTTTAGAAATGAGAGAAGACGGAACCATAGATGTGGGCTCGGCCGATAGAAAAAATGCTCTAAATGTCGATGAAGAAGTAAGTAAAGCTAAAGATCGCTTGGAGAATTTAATGGAATTGGCAGCGCTACATCCTCATGTAAAAATAATGTTTGCAATAGGTGGGTGGGAGAATTCTCAGTATTTCAGTTCTGTCGCTTCTATACCACAGAAAAGAATAACTTTTATAGCATCAATAGTAAAAATGATTCAGCGTTATGGGTTCGATGGGGTCGATATAGATTGGGAATATCCGGTTACAGGGGGAGCAAATGAGGGAATTCCTCAAGATAAGCAGAACTATGTTACCCTGATGAAAGAAATAAGAAGTGCTTTAGATAACTTGGCAAATGAAGCAGGAAGAGGGGAGAAGTTTTTGTTATCCTTCGCAGGAGCCGCAGGTCAATGGACACTGGATCCAGGGTTTGATCTACCAGGGTTACTCAAATATGCCGATTTCGCTAATATAATGAGTTATGATTATTTTGGAGCTTGGTCGAGCAAATGGGGGGCTTATACTGGACCTCCGTCCCCTCTATATTTTGGGATGCCTGCGAGATTTTCAGGAAAAACAAATCTCGACTGGACTGTCAAGTACTACACATGTAAAACCCAACTGCCTCATAAAATAAACATGGGAGTACCGTTTTACGGTAGGTATTGGAAAAACGTCGGCCAGCCAGTAGACGGAAAGGACGGAATGTGGAGAACCGCCGAGAGGGTGAACGGTGTGTTCGAAGGAGGATACAAAGCGTGGAATGAAATACCAGAATTTTTAGAAACAGGAGGGTTCCAACAAAATTTTCACGAGAAAAGTAAGACACCGTACGCTTGGAATCCCGGTACTAAAACATTTTTGGGGTACGAAAACAAAAAGTCACTAGAAGCCAAAGTAGAATATGCGGTGAAAAAGAATGTCGGTGGACTGATGATATGGTCTGTAGAGCTCGATGACGACGATCTCACACTGTTGAATACGGTTTATCGGGCTTCCCTCTGTGACAAAACAAACCCTAACGAAGTGAATTACAAATGCTCGCCCATAGATGAGAAGCGTTGGTGGACATCGGAGGACGGCGATGACATGGCCGGGCTGTGTGGCCGATCCGCGCCGTTGTACAAGGGATACTACCCCGTCTGCGACCCCGACGACCCGGGCTACAGCTGCTGCGGCCCCGCCGGGTACTGCGGGTCAGGGCCTAAGTACTGCGACTGCCCGACTTGCAAGAACTACGGGGAAAACCCGGAGAAGATTCTAGAGCAGCCCATAAAACCGACAGTCCCTGTCACTTGGTACTTCCTTAATGCCGAAGAAGGAAAGCGAGGGAGATGTGGGCGAAAAATACAAAAAATTAAAGACGTTTTTCCTACTTGCAACCCTGACGATGATAACGCGCACTGTTGTTCTAACGGGGGTTATTGTGGAAGCAAACAAGAACATTGCAGTTGCAACGGTTGTGTCGACTTCAAAAAGAACAAAAACTACCGATTCGGACCTAAAAAGTGGTGGGATCAGAGCGACGGCGAGGACAAACAAGGGAAATGCGGCCCCAAAGCGCCGAAGGTCGACGGCAAGTATGAGGCGGAATGTGAGCCGAACACCAACTTTAGCTGCTGCAGCAACAACGGGTACTGCGGCTCCGGGCCAGACTTCTGTGACTGCAAAGGGTGTAAAAAGTTTACTTGACATCGCTCCAGCTGATATCAATGAACAATGAGGTTGAAAGCTTATTCAGATGTTCAGATGCTGAAAGCTCAATAAAATAACTCTCAATAGTAATATTAATCACTAAACGAAACATGTGACCACAACAATGGTTTTATACTCCCTCGTTTACATACAATGGTTATTTTTTAAGTAAGGCCCGTTTTTTTATAAAATAAAATATACTTTAAATTTTTAACAACATCTATTATTTTCAGATTCTTCACTCTTTTCCCCATTTTCTATACAGTAACATCCTTCATTAGTAATGAAATAAACTACCTCATCCAATCACTGTTATTTTTTATGACGACATGTTTCGGTCCTCAGAACATCATCAGATCATGTGCTTATAGCCACGTTCATCGTTGTATCATTACATTGTGGCAAGTCAATTGATTCAATAAAATGCAATGGTCTCTGTATTTAAAACTTGTCATATTGTTAAAAGGTTCAAACTTGTAAAATCCTGAGCTATGCTGGCCAGCACTAATCACTATCACATAACACCTTCAGTGAGTCGGTTTTCTTCAGTCTGTGATAGTGATTAGTGGTGGCCAGCATAGCTCGAGATTTTATAACTTTGTACCTTTTAACAATATGACAAGTTTTGAATACCGTGACCATCGTATTTTATTTAATCAACTGACTTCCCACAATATGATGATACATTGATTAACGTGGCTGCAAGTAAATGACCTGATGATGTTCTGAGGAACGAAACATGTCGTCATAAAAAAATAACAGTGATTGGATAAGGTAATTTATTTCATTATTTATATATTACAATCCAGGGTCACAATGAATAATAATATCCTTGATTAGGGTTTTCACACAGTGCAATCAGTTTCAAAATTCCTCTTCATAGAAATTTGTTTTGGCGATCTCTGACACGATCAACTTGATATTTACCACCACCACTCCCACTAATAAAGTGGTTACTCCAAGATGGCGTTGGGTACATAAAAGCATACTCTTCACAATATAAAGGAAATCCTGATATTACTCCAGATTTAAAGGGACAGGCAATGAAAGTCATCTTTAACGTGAAACAATCACAGTCAAAGAGCAATATCTCGGCAACAGTGTTCTGGATCAGATCGTTTTTAACTAGGTTTCATGTTACAAGGTTAACGACATGTCTTATTGCTTAACTATAAAAAAGAATAAGAATATAAGGAATAAGAATAGGTAATTTATTTTCTCCAAAAAATAAGTGTGTTCTTTTTTTCAATCATATTAATGCACTTTTTTAAAGTAATCATAATAACGAAAAATAACAGTCTCATACTAAGTCCACGCAGTCTTCCATGTAAAAGTAAGAGTCCAAAACTCTTACTTCTGTGCTCTTACTAATGCTTGGTGCTTCATCCCTCAGACTGACGAGTATAAAAAACAGGAAAAAAACAATAAAACTTATTATACACATACTTAAATTGCTATAATAAAGGAAAGAAATAAAATTTGTAAATTGTTTGTGCATTTACTTTGGGGAAAATCGAGGGTCTCCAAGTGTGCATTTACTTTGGGGAAAATCGAGGGTCTCCAAGGCATAGCCTGTTTGGAGGTTCCTTCCTTACAATAATCAAAATGAAATAAACGGCGATCAGATAACACTTTTAATAATTAAAAAAAAAATAAAACGATCTCTTAAATTGTTGTGCCATACTATAAATATCCGAGAATAACTGTTACTACAACTAATACTGAAAAAGCTATGGTTTGATTATTTCAAACCGCGCACCGCACTTTGCTACCAGGTGGCTCGTGGCACCTACCTAGGTGCCGTCAAAGCTCATAGCATGCAGTGCTTGGTCCCTGAGTAGCTAAGCTCGCCAAAGTGCACCCTTATGATGTAACACCTTAATCTACCTTCATTCTAAATAATAAAAAAATCTTCCAAACTTATAGCCATTTCTTTAGTTTACTTGTAAAACATTTTACTCTTTTGGATTTTTTTAATTCCGCCAGGCAACCTACTGAAAATCCTATGGGTGCTATAAAATTGTAAGTTTTTGTGAAAAATGTATTTTTTGGTTTTGGTAAAGTAAATTGCTCACAATTCCTAAGAAAAATTGTTCCTATAAAAATGTTTTTTTGGAATCCTATTCCCTCTTCTGTTAAAAAACATTTTCAAAACTTTAAAAACAAATAGATATTTTAAGGGAAGAATTCTTTTGAAACAAAGATAGGATGAGAATGTTCGAATTTACCTTTGAAAGAAATTAATCGTACTATGTGTTTTTGCTGGATATTGATTTGATTAAGTTGGGTTTCATAAGAATTTCCCCAGAATATTTACGGCCGCACGATAGCGGCCGTAAATATGGTCCGATCTTGATGAAATTTGGTACAGACATGTAAAGTGGTAATCAATTGGACGAGTTCGTAAACCAGCCCGATCGGACCACCGGGAGGGGGGGTAAAGGGGGATAAACCCCCAAAAAATGGGTTTTTTTGAGTTTTTCATATAGAAAAATAAAAATAATCAAATTTTGGCTTGCACCATTGAATTCAGCTCGAAAAAAACAAACAATTTAGTATTTTGAATCATTCCTCTATGCCCATGGATACCGAGATTTTGAAAGTGGTAAACACAGTACGTTGTCCTAATGTTAACCTTATGAGAAATAAGTAAAATTCTATATCTCGGTTATTTCTCAACATATCTTAATAAAACTTGGTTTGGGGCTTCATCTAGGTGAGATTTGATGTAGTATAGTCTAAAATCCCCGAAGTTTCCATTTTTGTGGCAGCAAACCTGCATACTCATTCCCCATGTTATCCTTATGGGAAATAAAATAAATGCTATATCTTCCTTATTTTTTTTACATATCTTGGTAAAACTTGGTATATGGCTTCTTTTAGTTCAGATCTACTAAATATATTGAATTGAAATCACCCTGTTTTAACGGACCTGTTGCAGCAAACCTGCATACTCATTCTCCATGTTATTCTTATGGAGCTTACAAAAACATGTCAAATCTCACTATGTTGGATTATAATATGTTCTTTTGCATTTAAAATTCGCTGAGTATGCAGGTCTGCTGCAACGGGGGTATTTTTTCCGTTGCGCTCATACTGTGCACAGGGAGACAGTAGTCGATTGCATGCCTTGTGTTGTACTCATGTATCTGTGCACTTGTCCTCATTTCGTCAGGTGCCTTGACATGGATGCAAACGATGACCTCTAGAATGTACAGGTTTATAACAGTTAAAATTTTTAGCTGTTTGTAAGTGTCCCTGCATGATTGTCTGGGCTGAAGATTTCCAAGAAGTCTTATGGCTCTTTTTTGGAAAACCAAAACCCTTTGTATATTCCCAGCGGTATACCCCCCCCCCCATACCACAATTCCATAACGAAGGTGAGTCTCAAAAAGAGCATAATATGCGATCTTGGCTGTTGCCATGTCACTTATGCTCTTCATTCTTCTTATTACATGCAGTCCTGAGCTGAGCTGGCTGCATAAGGAGTCAATATGGGGTGTCCAGGTGAGACCTTCATCAACTATTATGCCGAGGTATTTGGTTGAGGTAACCTCTTCCAGGTCAGGTAGTCTTCCATTAGCTTCTCTGTTTCTGCCAAGTACTAACTGTTTTGACTTTTTCTCATTTACTACCAGGTCAGAGGCATGGCAGTATTGAATAGCCATATTCAGAGCGGTGTATGAGGCAACTTCTAGTTGTTCAGGGTATTTAAACTTTTTTATAACTCAACAACCTACCTAGTTTTTGGAATAACTTTTTTGGTCCTTTACTTTGGACCAATTTTTATGATTGATGTGTCAAATTACTGAAAATTCGTCACTATTTCATGAATGTTGTTCATTTTCCTATAAGTGAAAAAGCGTTGCCCTATTGGGTTTGTAAATTACACACAAATTTACATGTATTTCTTATGGAAGAAATATTTGTTTAAATATTAATAAAGTTAGCGCTTATCTTGTAAATGATAGGACCATAACAAAACATATTATATACTTTTCTTACAGGCAATTTGATTTTCTTTAATTTTCCAATTCAATAGGCCATACTAAAATTATAATAATTTCCAAGATATTTAGGAAAAACCTAAAAATGGTACTTTCAGGCCCCCCTCCCTCAAGAGCTATACGGACGGGGACGTTTGATATGTTCCCCTCCTAACTAGTCCAACCAAAGCTGCAAAGTCAAAAATTGTGTTCAATGCATTTCCTTCTATACCTTTTTTTAGAAGTCGTTGCCTGGACTAAATGAAATGTAGTCGTCATTCTTTAACTAGATCGACGAGGATCCTGACTTAAGGCCGCGTCACATTGGTCAAGACTCGACCAATGTAACCGACCTTGATAAATGGGCGAGTCGAGTGGCGCCCGCCGGGCGAGTCGGCTATCAAACAGTAGGAATCAGCTGATCCTAGCAACTCGGCCGAGTTATTGACCAATGTGACGCAGCCATTAGAGTCACATGGATGGATCTTTGTATCTGAAATTGATTTCCAATTGATTTCTTTTGATCACTTAAAGGATTGTTAAGGTCAACCTATTTTATATCAAACTTCACCTGTCATCTTTGTTAGTGTTTGTCAGCTGTTCTGTTGCATGACAATACAAAAATATCTGACAAATATAGTTATTTCTGGACTTAATTTGTATTAATAAAATCAAACAAATTCAGAGTAACAAGAAAAGTAAAATAAAAACGAATAGGCCAAACCTAAGACAATTAATCAAACATGTCTTCAGGGGTCACTGAACTTTGATACTAGAAATAAATACACCCTGTAATTAAAAACACTTTTTACTATACAAAACAACATGTTTCATCTATAGAGTACATATTATGATATGAGCTATTAATACAATGAAGATTGACAACCAACACAGATCGTAAAGCTGAAAGAGCTATATACATAATTTTTGTAGGTAGTAAAAACAGCTTCGTCTGAAATAAGCCCTACATCCAATGACGCTTTATCATTATAATATATTTTTCTGCTTAGAATATATTTACAAGATAAGACGTAAATTCGTAACAAAGAAGAGATTGATCATGTAATGTTACACCAAAACAGGAACAAAGTATTTTATTATATGGTCATTTTTCATCATCTAGGGACTCAAGTGCAACTTTAGAGGATAGAATAAAAAACGCATACTCTGATTTTTATTGTTTTTACTCAGCATATGTTTCCGAACAATATTTGGTCAATTTTACACTTGAATTTAACTTTTAACATGGTTGAATTAGTTATTTTCTAAACCTTTTTAATCTGGAGAATGGGGCTTTGACTTCTCCAATGTTCTTTTAACGCTTCGAAGAAAATCGAAGAGGTCTGTGAGGAATAAATGCAAAACTTGCTAAGCCCTGATGCAGGAATAAAAACCTGAAAGTGGACAGGATCCTCCAGAAGAAGTAGTTGACGACTTAGCTCCTGGTCGAAGTGAAGTTTCAAAACTAAAAATGAACAAGAGGGTAAAAAATAAATAAGTAAAAGCTCAAACCGTTAATATAAAATAAAATGTCATATCTCGCTTATTTATCGCCATATATTATTAAATCCTGGCACGTGGCTTCATCTATGACTGTTAAATCATCTATTTTCACATTTACGAGGCAGTAAACCTGTATACTCATTCCTCATGATAACCTTATGGGAAATAAATAATTTTAATAGTTTGATCATTTATGAACGTATCTTGATAAAACTTGGTATGATGTTTCATTACGTTGAGATCTACTTTACTTGATTATGGACAAAAAATTCTCGAATGTTCAGATTCTTGAAGTAGCAAACTTGCGTACTCCCCAATGTTAACCTTATTAAGGGATGAAACTTATTTGTACAGCTTGCTTATTTCTAATCATATACTTGATGGAACATGCTGTTTGGTTTAATATAGTTGAAATATCTGGATTTTAGCCCAAAATCCCCAAATGTCATTTCTGTAGCAGCAAACCTTTACCCTCACACCCCATGTTATACTTATGGAGGATATTTTGCATGCTTATTTACAGAACAAGCGTTGCTTTGACTTTATGTAAGGCTTCGTCTAAACTATTTATTTAAACTTTTGAAATATTCGATGAGTATGAAGGTATGCTGCAACGGGGGTATTTTTATTTTTCATGTGAAAAAATCCCCATTTAATTCCTTGAAGAAGTCTAATTCTTCCATAAAATTCATCGTAAGTGAGATATTAATCCAGTGACATATTAATTGTAAGTGACATTGTAAGTGAGGTTGAGTTTTACAATAGGTTAAAAACGTGTACAATTATTTCATACCGACTGATCAACTATTTCAACAATACGGGTATTTTAAAGATTTTGCAAAAGCAATTTTCTACTACTTTTTTCATTCATCAACAAACTTATATCCAGTCCAAAAGTAAAATGAATTGAAGAAAATTCATTCATAAGTCGTCAACCATAGCTTAAAACAGTTAAATAAGATAATTTTACATATTTTGAGGTCAAAGCTTCGACCTGGGTCTGGTGTTATTACCGCTCTGAAGTAACTACTATAAAATGGCAGTGGAACTGGCTGTTACATTTTCAGGGATAAATTACCCAACGGTGGAATTGGGGGTGGAGAAAAAAACTTGAACGTGTTCAGTTATATCATTACTACAATATAACAACGGAAAATAAAAAAACGTTATAAAACCAACAAGTATGTATTTTTTTAATGAAATTAAAGAAAAATCATTTATTTTTTCAGGCAAAGTTAGGGCCACACGGCCCTTTCTTACACTTAACCTGAAATATACAGTTTGAGATAATATATGCTACCGTTAAAGTACACTATATACAAACTAACTTAAAATAATATATTTACATAAAAGATAAAAAATAAATTAAATTTGAACTACTCTCATTCACTCAATCATTCATCTGTTAGGGACCCCACCTAAGACGAAAACCACCTACGACACACCTACCAAGGACATTCGCTGAAAGAATAGTATTTTCAGCGCCACCATAAACCGACGACGGCCCTCAATTGACTTCAGGGAATCAGGAAGATCATTCCAAAACAAAATTCCTTTCAAAACAAAATGCTGTTGCGGTCGACTCGTTCACATAGATCTGTCAAACTCTTACAGGCTGCGCCACTGTCCCAATTATTGGCATAAAATAACAATTTAATTAATGGCAATGCAACTATGGCTTGTTAATAAACTATAGATTTATTTGAAAAGTCACCAGCCGTATCTATTTCGAGATCGGCGAGGAGAAGAAGCTAACATAAGATTACTGGTCAGACGACCCGTAATCGGCAAACGCTATCGGAAATAGCCGAAAAGAAACGTTTTAGAATACTCAGTTTAGTTTTAAGGTAAAATAATCGAACGTTTTGCAACTCAACTTAGGATTTTGCTGTTAGTTCAGAACTAGAAGAAATGTGATGAACAAATGAATAAATGAATTAAATCTTCAATATTACTTTCTCAGCATTTTCAAAAATTGGTCTTGCTCAACGTAGACCTAATAGACCAGGCGGTATCTGCTAAAAAAAGTTCTTGCTTGGATAAAATGTTCGACTGTATCAGAGAGCTTTATATTATGGCTTCATAAAATCATTAAAGTAGAAAATTTCACTTTACGTTCCAATTATCTATATATATAAAAGCCAAAACCCATTGACTGATTGACTGACTGACTGACTGATCACAGTTTCTCAAAAACTGTAAGGCTTAGAGCCATGAAACTTGGCACAAATATTCTTGACAGGCACTAGATGCGTACTAAGAAAGGATTTTGCAATATTTTCTCTCAAAAGCCCTAAATATGATATATTGTAAAACTCAAAATGGCGGCCATTTTTAGCTTTCAAATCTTACTTTCTCAAGAACTACAACAATTTGGGCCATGTAACTTGGCAATATTATTCTTTATAGGCTTTAGATACAAAAAAGAAAGGATATAAAAATATTTTTTCTCAGATGGCTGGAATAGAGTATTTGAAAAAATAATAATATGGCGGCCATTTCAGTTTTTAAAACTACGGATTGGAGGACTGTAGAATATTTTCAGGGGATAGAAAATGTACGAGATCCAATCTAAGAAAAGAATAAAATGTAGACAAATTTTAAATAAGAAACTTTTTGGGGAAGTAGGTTTTTGGCCAAGTTTACTGTCTACTTTTTCTTACAGTTTCGGTTTATTTTCAAAATGTGTTAAACTCAGATTGACATTAAGTCGAAAATCCATCCTTAGCGTCTTTTTTCTTTTAAATTCCGGGTTATCCTCATTCTCTGTATTGGGAAATGGGAGGAAGCTAATTAATACCATTTGCTAATCATAAGACAACATTTTTTAAAGGAAACTTTACACCTTCTCATTTCCATCTAGGGCGGAAGTAACATCTACAACTTAAGGGTGTATTGCATGCCCATGGCCCAAATAAATCAGTCTATTTGTTAATTATTCCTCAAATTTGCACATGGAAATCATGGGATAGTATGACTTAACTAAAATTAGTCATCCTTTCAGCGGGCGAAACTGCGGGTATATCTGCTAGTTATTGTATATTTTTATTGATATGTTTGTGATAATTTTAGGTAGGTACTTTTTAAAGATATTAGGTAAGTATTGGCCGGTCATGGTGGAGACACTGATGACATCATTTGACAGCTCTGGGTAAGAGGAAAAAGAAGTTTTAATAATAAAGTATAACCAAAACTTTGCTTTCACAAACTTTCAGAAAATTGTAGTTGTGACGTAGATATAATAGTCAGTAATGGGGACATTTTATTTGACAATGTTAAAGCAATAATTTATTGTGATACCTATCAGGAGCAAAAATTATTCCCTATGTTTGTGATTTCAGTTTCAGTCGATGTCGTCTGGCGTCTGGTTTCACTCTAAAGGTAATGGTATCGTGTATCGTATACTTCTCCATTATTACTTTATTTAATACTTATCCACGCTTGATTATTTTAGGTGCTTTACTTTCACAATTATAAGGTTTTAAGTTTATCAAGTTCATAATGAACAATGCCCAAGCATCTGACAGCTTTATTTTTCAATGAGGTCCAAACTGTAAAAGTAGTCAAGACATATAAATTTACTGATTATTTTCCAATTTTCTATAGGCCTAGGTGCTTCAAATAATCAAACGTAATTCAAAATATTCTTTGAAGAAACGTGATTTGTTGTCATAAAACAAATAAGACCTACTTTACATAGGCCTACAGTTGCAATCAAAAGAGATTAACTTAGTGATGTGTCGAGTTGAGTCATTTAAATGACTCAAGCCAACTTGACTCGTCCACCCAGCAAACACGAGTTTTGAGTAAAACTCGACTTGCCGTTATCAATGCTGAATTACGGGGGCGGCTTGAGTCGGCTTACATCGGACGACCTCAGGACTGACTCAAGCCCTGAACTTCACCTCCCGCCAATTACCTACGCATTTCCCAGTAGAAAATTAAATTTTTTCAAAGTGTAGGAAATTTCACACTGATTCTGGAAATAATAGTTTTTTGGCGGTCAGGGCTTAAACCATGGAAAATTAGAAAAACCAAAAAAAGTTTGTCTTGGACATAGCTTATGAAGCCTATTCTTCAAATCAACCAGGAGAGCGAACTGAACCAGTATATGCAAGAATTTTCAAGATCCTCTGGGTATTAACAAAGTTATAGCCAGAAATGCAATGGGAAACGAGGAAAATCCTTATAGGCCTAACTTGATTATAGAGTCAAGGTCAGATTTTGATCATCAGGGTTAGTCTGAGATAGTTTATGTAAAATTATAATACATTAGTTTGAAATCTATTGAATAAGGTAACATTGTGATAGGTGAGGTTATATTTGGTTAGGTTAAGTACAGTAATACAGGTTTGAAAGTAGTTAGGAATTTTTGGCTATGTTCTAAGAGTCATGTTATGATCCCATGAACCTCATCCTTAGTTAAATTAATGGCTTGGCTTATAAACCAATCCTAAAATAATGTAGCACACTTAACCTAAACCAATCCTCAACCAACATAACCATTCAAAATCCAATTTACTCTAATTAAATCTATATAAATATAACCAAAACTAGTCAAACTAAAAGTAGGCTAGTTTTATAATTGACCAGCGTGTTTTTGCTTTACCTCGGTTACTGAATTCCTGGAAGTAAAAGTCCACAAACTCTAAACTCTTCTAAATTTTTTATTGGATCATAAAACTTCTTATATAGGCCTATTCTTATTCAGTTGCAATATCCATTTAATTTGAGTACTCAAATGATATATGATTTTGGACAAAGTTTTCTTTGACTTTTCCTACGCTTTTCCAGCCGAAAGTTAAGTTAGCGTTGATATCAATCAGATCTTTAAAATGCTTGCATTTTCTTGTTCAGCTTACTCTCATTGTTAATATGAGTACCCACATGACCAATTTTGGAAAACAATTATTTTTTCCTGTTTTCCGATTTTCCTGGGTCTTCCAGCTGTGACCGCCAAATAAAACTATCATTTCCGGAGTCAGCGTGGAATTTTCTACAATTTGAAAAAAAATTCATTGTAAAGACCCGTTCTGGAAAATACATAATCCATTCAACTCCCTAGGCTTCCAACCAATAGCAGGTCAGTTTCAGGCGTCGAGTCGAGTGGAATGTTAAACCTTGTGGAAATGACTCGGCATACATTGGACCAGTTTGGCTCAACTCAACTCACCCTAATTCAAATCACTTAATTCATGACATGCACACAAATACATTGTATAGTGTCATCATCAATGTTCACAGTAGGCCTATTTAGTAATAATTTTGTCATATACAAATTATAATTTAAAATTAATTCTTAATTATGAAAATTGAAACAAAATACAAATACAAACTAATAAACAAAACATAGCCTAGAGAGGAAAATCAGTAAGTTCTAAGTTGACCTGAGCCAGTAGGGTTATAGTTTTCCGAGTAAACTCAAGTCGCGTTCAGCTAGTGGCATTTAAGTTGTGCGAGGTGTGTAGGTTTGGTATCCCTAGGACGAGTTTGGTTCTGATTTGATTTGAGTCAAAACAGGGTTTTATAGGTCAGGAATTTTAAGCCTAAAAAAGCCCATCGACCTAAATCCTGATTAAGTTGGAACTTCACACAGATGTTAAGTAAACTTCCCTAATTAAAAACCCAAAATTCTCAGGAAATCCCTGCTGTACTCCAGCCACCATGTTGAACAAACCATTTCCGATCCGTTTTTCTCTATTCGTACATTTTTTCAAACAACACAAACACCATAAGAGATTCAAAAAAAGTGTAAGGGGCGTTTTTGTAAAGGATAAAATTTCCAATAAAATAAGTCTAACCATGAACATGAACCTTAAAAAATAACTGCTGGTATTATTAATCTTCTAAAATGTTATAATTCAAATACCCCTGCCATAAGGAATTCATGAAAAAAGCATTGCCAAGGGGGCGAAGCCCTTTGATCTTAATGAATAATAAATTATATTCATAGAAGCTTGATGAAAATTTCAGTTATTTGATGCTTCAATCATCAGAATTGGTTCATAATTAAGGCGTGGGTGAACGCAAAAAAAGGCATTCCTTAAGGAAAAAAAATACCAAATTTATCTTTTTTTTTGTGAGCTTACCCTCGCCTTTATCATGAACCAATGTTGATGGTTGGGATGTCAAATAACTGGAATTTTCATCAGGATTGTATGAATATAATTTATTATTCATTAAGATCAAAGGGCTTCACCCCCTTGGCGATGCTTTTTACATGTATTCCTTATGGCAGGGGTATTTAAATCACAACATTTTAGAAAATTAATAGTATCAGCAGTTATTTTTAAAAGTTCATGTTCATGATTAGACTGGCAACGTTTTTTTAGCCTACACGAGTTCATATCTAACTCGAGGTACAAACAAATCAACTTGAGTCGACTCGACTAGAAACTTCACTACTGACGCCCGGGTTTTCTGATGTTAAGGTTAAGGTGCACAATGGCACATGGAGAGAGCCGCGAAGGATTGCGACTGAGCAGACTTGTGCACCTGGAGAGACGGACGATGGAGGGATCTCGGCTTATCAGGGACAACCTGAACAGAGTCTGCGAGGAGCTCCGCCCCCTGGTTCAGTCTAGGAATGGCGGCACGAGTGGTGGCCTCTCCCCCCACATCTCCCTGCCCCACTGGATACAGGCGAGGTCTCTGGCACCGGCCGCATCCACCTCCGCTGCCACTGCAAGTATGGAATAAGACTACTTTGTTGTCGATCAACACAAATTAGTGACAGACATTGTTGACGTAGACTTATCATTTGTACGTTAACGATATGGATTCATCAAAATAAGCCATCCAACAACTGAGCATAAGTAAATAATCTAATCCAAATATCAGTCTAAATTCAAAAAAACTCTTGAATTGAGTAAAAGAGATGGTCAGTCAGTTATGAAGGCCTGAAGGTCAACTGAACGGCCATATTACCAGGCCACATTACCATTTTCACAAACCATGACACCATGCAGTCCACATTAGTCCGGGTTTGCAGTTCTTTACTGTTCCAGCCACTAATAACTAATTATTATGATTAACATTGGTGATGTTAATTTTGTATTCGGATCGATTGAACCATTCGTGTTGTATTTTCAGGAAATGACCTTGAGTCGTTTGTAATCAACTTGGAGTCCGACGAGAGAGACGCGGCGGCCAGTTCAAGTCGGTCCGAGGCCGGTCCCGGCGACAGCAGAGCAGTGCCTTCCAGCTCCTCCCCCATCGCTCCCGAGACCCCCTCCGAGTCCAACAACACCTCCCAGCACGAGGAGAGTGAGTAGACCTCCCGTGGTGACTCAGCGTCTTGAAAATCTTGGAAATCTCGAATTAGTCATCAAAATTCAAAAATTCAAATTCAAATTATTTATTTCATTATTTTACATAATCATGGCCTCGCCAAGTTCAGCAAAACTTGTCAGCGAGGTCCATTTGTAGATCTAAAAAAAGTAAGTGCATTAAATTACAGTTTTTTTTTATATTTGTTATATGCACAAAAACTAAATTACTAGTTATCCTCCAAAAATATTCTATGGCAGTTAGGGCAGGCACCTATAGTATGACATGATTTAAGCAGCTGAACAGATTAAAAGAAACAATAAATAGACTATCAAACACTACAACAACAGATATAACTTTTTTTTAAATAACAACATATGCATAACAATAAACGAAGGGGAAAAAACACAAAAATATATATAACAGCTTGTTTTAATCTTTTTCCTATTTGCATGTGTACTGATACTCCTTGGAGCTTTGGAGAAGCCCAAAAAGCAAAAAACGGAGTTTGTTGTTGTGCTTTGCAAGGTATAAACATAACCTCAAAAATTAGGCTAAGATATTACACTATGTTTCTGAGTTTGTTTCCCATATTCCCTGTTGTATGTTTTTGCATTGCGTTACCTGTGTTATTGTAGAAGCTAGTGTGTAATTTTCGTATGTGTCAAGAGCAAAGTGTACGATGCTTGGGTCTTATTCAATGTTAGGGGTAAGGGCTGCATAGGCCAGATCCAGATTTTGTGTGGTTTCTTTGGATTTAGGAAAAATTGTGAGTTCTATCATTTGTCAGCCAGTTTAAGGCATGACTCTTTAACATCGTTATATCAGGTAATGCCTCTGTTTCTGTCGGTAGCCTATTATACAGATATGGTACTATATATTCTTGAATTTCAGAATGACCTTGAAAAGTCTGAAATTAATCTTGAATTTAAAAATGGCCTTGAAAAGTATGGAGGTGTCTTAACAGTGTTTGACGCGATTAAATGTTTCTCTTTGTTTCCCATCTCTGAATTTACTGCAAGTCTTTTACCATTAAGGGCGTTTGCCACTAGTGCAACTTGTTTCGCGAAACATTTCACACGAAACACGAAATCGTCTGAAACATTTCGTGTGAAACAATGTATATTAATGGGGCTAAAATTTCGCCTTACTTGCCGAAACATTTTGCGACATTTTTTGAATAGATATACTTAACATGGTTTCGTGAATGTTTCGCGAAACAAAGTTGCACCTAATGGCAAATGACCTTTAGTTGATAAAAATGCAGTCAGTGAACTTGCCAGCCACTCTATACAGTATCTGCCAGTCGGAATTGCGGGAAAAATCAGGAGTTGTAAGGTTGGGAATAGTCAGAAGTTAATAAATTTCACTTTTTGGTCGGAGAATTTTGATTTTGTAATAAAACAAAATAAATAGCTGATTTCATTGTCGTCACAACCAGCAAATATCTTTATCAAATATTGGTACAGTAGAGCGTCGATTATCCAAACTAATTGGGGACAAGTGGTGTTGGGATAAATGAGTATTCGGATAATCGAACATGAAAATACAAAACTTAAAAATTATATACGAGGTACAGTCAAAAAGTTCCCGAAATGAATTTTTGTAGACATTTAGCGCGATCGCCAGAAGGAAATTCAACTTGCTAGTTGGTACGACTCCTGGGGAGGGCATATCGGTAGTGGGGGTATACCTAACTTTCCGTAGTGCAGCACTGGAAAGCCCTTTTCGTGTTCCTGCAAGTCTACATTGTCGAATTTTGAAAAATGGTATTTCATGATCAGCGCGCGAACATTAAGTTCTGTATTTAACTTAAAAATCACATAGTGAGACTCTAGAGTTGTTAATTCAAGCTAATGTAGAAGAGGCGATGAAGAAAAGTCAAGTTTATGAGTGTCACAAACGGTTCCGTGAAAGCCGTGAAAGCATTGAGGATGACCCTCATAGTGGACGACCTTCAAACATCAGTTAATGACGAAAACATTGAGCGAGTACGACAAGTTGTGCATGAAACTCGGAAATTAATGATCGTTGAAATTG
The DNA here is from genome assembly GCA_035578135.1 of Flexamia atlantica. Classification (NCBI taxonomy): domain Eukaryota; kingdom Metazoa; phylum Arthropoda; class Insecta; order Hemiptera; family Cicadellidae; genus Flexamia; species Flexamia atlantica. The sequence goes on from JAQJVK010000007.1 coordinate 37,660,426, forward strand.
CATTTCAGGTAAATTTATCACATGGAAGTGTTCCTTCATGATCATTTGAACATACTTCGAATTTGTTCACTTAACAAACAAATCCGACATTTTGGACATGCAGGTACACAAAAAGCGCTTTCCAGTGCTGCTCTACGGCAAGTCAGCTATACCCACATTACCGATATGCCCTCCCCAGGAGTCGTACCAACTACTGCAAGGCGAATTTCCCGCTGGCGATCGCGATAAAAGTCTACAAAAATTCATTCCAGGAACTTTTTGACTGTACCTCATATGTAACGTAATTCTTATTAGTAAAAAGGCCAAAAAATGATCAAACAAAAATTATGCACGTAATTTTATTATCAAATCAATCAGAATACATAGGTATAAATTTTTAAAGAACAATTTATCATACATAGATACAGTACACTGTATACTTTTTATTTAGAGAACAAGTCTAAAATTTGTTTTTGCTTTAGCCCTGACACTTTTTTGCCAAACAAATTTGGATTGCTTGAGAATCATGTTCAAAATATAAATTATTACAGCGTTCGGTTACCGACGGTTCGGATGACCGACGTTCGGATAATGGGCGCTCTACTGTAGAAGATGTCCAGTTTGTATTTCAGCCAGAAGGTTTCATCAGTTGTATCTTCTACCTTAGACAGACTTTAGATCGATACAGTATACCATATGGATGTGGCAAGTCATTCAAGTTAAAAGTTACTGTGTCACCTTATAAGTTTCGCTGTTCCTCTAGATTCAGCCTGAGAATCCCGTATGCATGTCAATGGTCTACTGGATTCAGCCTGAGCATCACTTATACGTGATGCTAATCTGTTTTGAAGGTGTTTTTTAAACATTGAGTCATGTATATATTACAATTGGTAGTCATCGCGTTAAACACATTTTAAAGAAGAATTAGGCCAATGCGAGTTTGGTGTGTTTTTGTAGTATCATTAGGCTAAATCAAGTGCCGGCTTGATTCCTGGCATCCTCCATTTAAAAAATATTAAATCCCATCAATCTAGGGGTTTTTAAGAATTTAAAGTTTTTTATTTTAAATTTTATTGTTGAAATAAAACAAAAAGCTCAAGCATACAGTGAGCAGAGTAGTCCATAACCACAACCCAGCTTTTACATTAATGTTGTATAATTTTGACAGTTTAATATTCAAGTAGTTCCAGACTAAGACAAAGCATTTTACTTTTATAATTCAATAATTAATAACAAAAATAATTTTGATTTTTTAGGTGTGACAGATTTGTTCAATCTGAGTCCCGAAGCGAGTTCACTCGTCAATGTAATCAAGAAATACCTCCCTTTTGTGACAATCATTTTGGCCAAAACAGTGTATGACTACAGCCCAGGTTTGTACTTTTATGTTGTATAACGTTGACAGTTAAATATCCGAGTTGTTTGTTGTTAGGCTTAATTGATGAGTGGATAGAAAATGAACACTTTATTGTGGTGTGAGAATTGAACTCATTTGAACACCTTTAACTCTTTGAACATAACCACTGAAAGTGTTTAAAGTCTTGTTAGACCAACAAAAATAGGCTTATTCTATGTGTTAAAGAAAAGTTTAAGGAAGGGGTTGTTAAAAAAGGAATTTTAAATTACGAATGATTACAAGTCAGGGTTCCCACGCGTCTTGGAAAACTTGGAATTTTCATGGCTGTCCTGCAAAACCTGGAATTGTGTTTGAATTTCACTTTGTGTCCTGGAATTTTGTCACTTAAATGTAATTTCCATTTTTAAGTCTTAAATTTCCTTGTGAATGTATTAGGTGGATTTTTTTAGAAGATTAAAAGTATATGTGATTTTTGTTTCTTTCTTAAATAAATAACCACCTAATTTTATAAGTGTTTTTTTACATGATTAATGATAATGCTGAACAGCAGTGTGCTGTGATCAGTAAACTGGGACATAGCATACATAGGCTATAAGGTTATTCATTTCTTAAGGGTCTTAAATAGTGGGTGTAAGGTGTAGGAACAAAGATCGTTATGGAAAACTCCCACCTTTGAAAGTGTTATGGAAAACACCCGCTTGAATGTGGACATGTTCACTGAGGCCCACATTACACAATCAAGTATTTCATCCAGTGTTTTTATACAAGACTGGGCTACCTCTGATTTTCAAAATAAGAACTTCAATTTTTATTGGTTGAATAAAATCTTTTGTAAATGACCTTTCATAAAATATTTCATAATGTTAATGCGGGTGTTTAAGCCTCTGAAATAACAGCCTTAAAATATCTTAAATCTGTTTTCGAATGCCACTAGTGTCCTGGAATTTTGTTTAGAAAAACCTGTGGGGAAACCTGGAGATTCTTGTCTGATGTGCACAGCCGTAGCCAGGAAAAGTTTTTGGGGGAGGTTTTTGCTCCGCGGTTACAGGAAGTGAAAAAACAATTTCCCACCTTTTTCATTTTAGTTCAGTTTAAACATTTTTGGGGGAAGTTTTTGACCCCCTGACCCCCCCCCCCCCACATTGGCCACGGCCTTACTAATTTGTGATCTTGGTTTGCAGCCATTTTATTGTTTGTGGGACTGTACGGAACATTTGCCTTCTACAACAGTCGACTGAAGGCAGAAATAGCTCAGCATTCTCGCAACGTTGGGTTTCTCATTTTTGCTGTTTTCCATCTGGTTTTTACCATTTGCATCTTCTACTACCTCTATGACGATATGAAACTTTATTCAAGGTGAGTAGTTTTCAATGTAGTGACCTTTGATTTTAAAAAGTATATATTATATTACTTGGGGTGTGCGAATAGTGATTTTTGAACTCAAGCCGAGCCGAGCCGAGCTTTTTCAAAAGTTTTCGAGCTCGAGCTTTTTCGAGCCGAGCTTTTTAACAATCACCAAATTATTAAAAGAAATTGTGAAGCTTGATTTTAATTTTAAAAGATACAATCGAATAATGTTTGCATACCTTAAGTGACCGCCAGCTCAAAAATAGAAAGCTTATCTCCAAAACAAGTGAATTATCTGATAGGTTCATCAGTATTTTGTATTATGTTACATAAAATTAATCAAACTGGCTAAAAAAATGATTTATGAAGAAAAATACCAAATTTAAAATCTACATTTATCTACATTATATTTAAGTAATAACCAATCCCACAATACTTTAAAATAAATAGTTAAAATTACATAATGAGACTAGTTACATATAGGTGCTACAAAATTTAATTTTAAGAGTAGGAAGGAGTAGTTGAAAGGTTTTAAAATAGTTATAGGCCTATCTAGTAAAAAATCACACATTTACACTTAGTCAAACACAATATTGATTTTTTATGTTCACTAAGTAAAGATGATAAAAAATTAAATATCAGTCCCAAATAATATTCATGGCTAAACTTATCATTTCAGAACATAATATATGGATGAAATAATATTTAATAACAACAATAATTTATTGTAATCCTAAAATTAGTTGCATTTCTAAACTTTTGTGAAGAAAATAATGTACAATAAAGAAGAAAGATCATAAATAAATAAGGACGGAATAGAGAGAAAGAAAGAAACAGCTACCTCTCTCACTCTCCTTATCAGTGGCCACGGAGGGGGGGGGGGTGGAGGTTGTTTACTCCAAGCCCCTTCCCTGTTTTTTTGCTATTGTCTGACTCAGTGTGTGAGTGAGTATGCCAGAGAGCACAAGTTAATTAGGAGATAAGGTATCCTTACTACAAAATGCAAAAATACAAACTACTTGTCATACAACTATAAATGACTGCTCATATTTTTTGTCTTATTTTTATAAATCAAATGAGACCAAAATGAAACTTGTACGATATACCGTTTAAGAGATAAACCTTGATAAAACAATAGACTTAAATGCTGTATTTCGCAGTCCCCAAGGTCAACTAAATATAGCTCCGATTTCCATCTAAATGGAGATAATATTTCTTGTTATCTGTCAATGTCCTTTCCTTATCACTAGGGAATGTTTTTTGCTTGTTTTTCTTCGGAGGGAAACGCTCTTCCCGGTTTAACGTGTCCAAAAATAGATCGCAATAGTTATCTTTCCGATAAGAACTCTCTTATCAAAAGCTCGGCTCGAGTGTCAAGCTTTTTCGAAAAAAGTCGAGCCGAGCCGAATACTGAAAAGCTCGACCTAAAAGCTCGACCGGTCGAATACTCGCACACCCCTATATATTACCTTATCACTGTAAACTCTTGAGACAAAAATCAAGTTGTTGATTTTTTAACACAGAAGTAGTTTAGATGAAATAATTAAATATGATGAAATAACATTTATTTTTTATTGTTTCATGTTTTTTTTAGGAATATATACCTGAAATAATCTATTTTACTAATCAATTAATAAATTCATTTAGTTTTTTGCAATGAAAAATAGGCCTAACTGGAATCAAAGAATTTTTGAATTTAATTAAATAATTTGATAAGAACGAACAAAGGTTTGGTTGTTATATGTACAGTGATAAGGTTCGGTTGTAATACAATTTTATTACTGATCAGTTACACTATTATGATTGTTAATCATATCTCTTATGTAACATTACCATTACATTGAGAGATTTTCCTGCTGCAATATTCAATGATATTTTGTCATGTGATATCATGAGATTTATCCGTCTCGATTTGAAAGTGGTATCTTTTTGTGACACAACAGTAACTGGCTGTACTCCTATTTTGAATCAAGTTTTTTTATGTGACTTTTACTACAAGAATGCTTGTTGATTTCTGACTTTTTCATTATTATTCTTATAACACTCCAAACTTCACAACAGATCTAAATAATCTAAAGTTTTTCCTATTTTGATAAAAAGTAGAGAGACAATGTTTAAGACATCATTCTGATTGCTTTCTTATGAGAGGAATCATAATACCGTATCTTAAAAAAATCTTAAATCTTAAAAAACATCGTATTCTAAAGGCAAATTTACTCACAAAATGTTTTCTTAAATCATTATAGGCTATTTGATTTTTAAGACCTTTAAATTTTAACTTGCATTTCTTATATGCAAGAGTATTTTTCAAAAACATATGGTAAAAAATTATAGTTTTTGTTAGTATTACAATTTTGTGTATTACATATTATTTCTCTGTCATTAAAAACTACTGTGCTCTGCTATGTGTCACAGCAACACTCAGAACTACGTTTGGCTCTAGTGTTAACCCATTCGCCTACTTTGACGAGTCCATCTCGCCGCCGCTGCTGACCGCCCAGGAATACTTCGACGAGACCATCTCGCGTCATGTTAGTTTGCCGTTTTCTCAACAGATAGTAGCACGATACGGACTAAACTGCGTTTTCAATTCATTGAATAGTAAAGGAACAGGGATATTTAGTTTTTCAGGTTGGCAATATGTTTTTTTGGTGAGAATAATTCGTAAATTTCGGCTGCACCTGTTGCGTTGTAAACAAAGTGTTCAACACGGCTACCAGGCGTTTGCGGTACAGTTAGATCGATCGAATTATTGATTTTGACGGTAATTTACTGAGTGATGATAGTTTAGATAGTAGTGAATATGAAGATGATGTGCCGGTTGATGAAAATATCGACGAAGTGGACTCTGAAGATGATGATTTTGTGGTTGAAGTTGACAATGAAATACCGATTGACGACGAAATTATAGGCTTGTAATTTAGGTAATATTCATAAACAGGTTTTTCTGAGAATAAATATGCTTTTTCAGATTTTTACCTAAGATTTATTTATTATATTTAGTTGTTACTAAGATACCAATCAACAATAGGTGAAACCTTCTGGTAAAATGTAGACAGCAGAACTTGGGTTAGGCTATGTCTTGCAAATAATAGGATTTGCAGGGCACACAAGTGGTCTGCTAAAAAGGTTGGCGAATGGGTTAAAGACTTTGCTTTACATGCTTAATAATACAGGGTGATTAAAAAATGACCCGATGTTAATCGATTAGATTTATTTAAAAAAATGGTTGCAACCAAATCAACTTAATATCAAATTATTCACAGGAGCTACAAGTTTGAGATGATGTATTGCAAAAGTTCCATGTGCCGCGCTTCTGTAGAGGTTTGGACAACATCTAGCTGATAGCTGAACTTTTCACAAACTGTTCTTGGACTGTAGCTACTGTATCGTCCTGATTTTAAGCTCCTCAGTATTACCAGCTAATGGGAGGAACATAAACACGATATCTAATGTATCCCTTTAGGAATATTGTGACGGTGTTACGTCAGTTGACCGAGCAGGCCAGGAATGCAAAGCCCAGTTCCAATCAAGTGCTATAGAGGAAATGGTATAGAACCTTGTGTGAGTGTGGTAGTGCTTCATCTTGTAGAAATATGATGTTGTTTGAGTCAGCAATTAGTTGAAAAAATAGTCTAAGCAATAGTCAAATTCGCAGTATCGCTAGATAAGACACACCATTTATTGTTTTCCTCAATGCGCCGTTTTCTTGAGGCGAGGAGCTTTACTGTACCAGGATAAAAGTTGCAGTATCCTCCAGTGGGATCCTATCTGGCTTGCTAGTTTAGGTACCAGCACTGCGTATAGTAACTGAAGTTGTCACGATTGGAGGCAGTGTTGTAGCTGTCTTTCTGTGATTAACTTCAGTTCCCCAACAGGAGAGGCTGGACTTGATGGCAGGGTGGGCGGGGGTGTACTGGCGACCAAGATGAGGGCCAATATTAGGGCCACCTATCCCTTGAGGCCCTATTCCTTCATCCATTGGATAAAGCTATATATTTGCCACCCAATCTGAGCTTGGCCAAACCTATTCTCCTACCCATTATTTTCCCCTTTTGCTTCCCCTGTATTAATGTGTTAAAGGCTTTGGGCCTAAGGGATATTACAGGGGAAGCTTCCTTTCCTTTGCGGTAGCTGTACAAAAAGACAAAATAAGCTGATGTACCCTCACAGGATTTTCCTCTGGGGTGGGGCAACCCAGACTACCCAATCCCCCCTACACAATAAAAAAAAACAAAAAAAAACAGATGCAGTAGCTATAAACTAAGCAGACATCTAGTGAACAGTTTGTGAAAAGTTCAGCTATCACCTAGATGTTGTCTGAGCCTCTACAGGAGGGTACTTGGGATATTTGTATATCATCATAAACTTAATGCTCCTGTGAATAGTATGATATAAAATTGATTTGGTTGCATTCTTAAAAAAAATATAATTGATTGAAATTGTCGTTCTTTATAAATCACTCTTTATATAAATAACCATTTCAGTACATTTTGGTTTTTTGTTACAGCATAGTGTTCATACCACCATATGTACAGCCGTTAACAGTTACGGATCTACTGTGGCTTGTCGCAGTCACAGATTTCATCCTCAAACTAATCACAATCATCATCAAGATTTTGGTCACCCTGATACCAAACTACCTCTTCGAAGCAAAGAAAAGGGTAAAGTTTAGTTGGGTTTTAATGTGGTTAGAGTGGTGAAACAGTTTTTCCCCACCTGCTATGTTTGGTCATATTTTCCTCCTTGTAATGAGGGAGTAAATTAATACTTTGTCTTCCGGAAGGAGTAAATGGTTCACTTTGTGTCTCCATCAGAGTAAAGCAAACCCATAAGAATATGCTTGATTCTTTTATTTCTGATTGTAAATTTTCTTATTTTCTTTTTGATCTCTCATTCTGTAATAATGAGGGGTTTGCAAGAACTTTTAACTTGGATAAATTATTTGAGGGAAAAATATTCTTGATTTTGATCCTTGGGTATCTCTGACTCTGGGTTATCCACACTGGTTCAAATGTTCTTTTGTTGTCAATTTATACAAATAACATGTTCAAATTTTTTGTTTAGTTTGGAATTGAATCAAAACTATAACAAATCTGAAAATATATTTAAGTTACCACGAAAATATAGATTAATTGAAGGTAATGATAAGCATAGTAGATTACGTCATTCCTCAGGATAAAAATTGTTTTCAGCAATAACCTAAATTAAATCTTGATTCTTGATTCTTAAAGTTGCATATTAAAATCATGGGCTTGTTTAGGAATCATTTAAAACCAAAAGATTGGATCAGTCTGGAACTCACCAACATTGGCACCACAGGCCTTAGGTTAAGTTAGGTCAGGTTACTTAACCGATTTTTCCACATTTAATGAGTCCAAGAAGGATGCACAAAAATTCCCTAATAGAATAACGTGGGAAGTGAGTATGCAGGTTTCGTGCCACAGAAATGTGACAATGGAGGATTTTATGCCATAATCCAGTAGATCCAAACTAGATAAAGCCACGTACAAAGTTTTATCAGGATATATTGAGAAATAAGCTAAACAATTTTTAAATAGTGACAGACCCTTCTAAAAGATCCGTAACTTAACCTTAACCCTTTTAAGGCCATCGATAATTTTTTGGTACCTCGGAAAAAGGCCAGCTCCCTGTGGTACTTGCGAAAAAGGCCAAGCCATTTCTCATGTGCTGTGCATAGTTTTAGTTAAAGGATATAATTTCCACAATTTGTATCAGATACTCATAATTCTTTTTTTTTAATTGTTCCTAATTAAATGGGCTTTAAAACGTATTAGAATATATTACGAAATCTTTAGAAAGAAATTTTTATTACGAATATATGTAAGAAAATTTTAATGAGCTAATTTATATTTTTCCACTTTGACCGCATATTAAAAATATATAACTTTGTTTTAAATCCAAAAACCATTTATAACCATAAAGTAAAACTTATTTACAGCAAGTATGCCAATTTTGAAGTACCTACCTTGATTAATAACAGAACTATAAAGGATAATGTAAAAATTGACACTTCGCTGTTTTAGGCCTAAATGGCAGACGCCATGTTATTTGCATACAGGACGGTGATTTCCCTTACAGGTCATTTATCTCAACTTCTTTTGCTCATTCTTTATTGAAAACACAAGTCAAGCGCACACAACTCATTTAATAAAAGATATTTGTTCGATTAAAACAATAACCTCATCACATAACCAACAAAACACGAAAATTAAACAGCAACAAAATCATCACATGGCCAGCAGACGATCATGGTATGAAAATCTATACAGACTACTAGGAAATTTAGGCTAAATCGGCAGTATTTGCCATTATTCATGAAGCCCAGATGTCCCATGAAGCCCAAATGTACTTCATTTTTTGGGAAATAAAGTATATTTCATTTCATTTTGTTGCATTTCATTTCCCTCTTCAAGGGAATATCAAGTTTAGTGGCCTTTGGAAAACACAACCAGCCAGTTAACGGGAAAAAGTAGACGGGTGCCTATTATGGCCGTCGGCAGCGAACGTAGTTTTTGCCACGGGGGCCTATTACGGCCGCCGGCCTTGAACGTACTTTTTAACGCGGGGGGCCTATTACGGCCGTCGGCCTTAAAAGGGTTAAAACACTCAATATGTGTATTAAACATTTTGAATTTTGATTGTATATGTTTTCTGATGCAGGGAAAGTGGTATTTAGCGATAGAATCGTCGTCACAGCTGTATCGCAGTCTAGTCCCTATCCAGCCTTGGCTGTACTACCTGTTAGAGTCGTACCAAGGACCACAGAAGGTACTTATATTGTAGAATTTCTTACATTATTATTTTTAATTTGAAATATCTAAGGTTTGAATTGTAGAGGTATTTATTACAAATGAAATTTTAACTATGGAGGTTTGTCTGTTTACAAGCATGTCCAACTTTGCAAATAAAACTCGCTAATGTATTTAGAGTACAGGATTGCACTAATTCATGATTTCACTAGTTTTGTTTTTGTCGTTAATTCGAATTTCAGAGGCTTAACTGTGGTCTCTGTCTGAATTGTAGAGGTTTATTTCAAATTAAAGAGGTAACGTTTCAATTCAACAGCAAATAAATTTGATGGCTAGAGGATCGAGTAGACATTTGAATTCCAGAGGCACCATTACTTAAAAAATTAATTATCGGTGTATTATTTTTCAAATAGAGGTCTTTTTGAAGAAAACAGTCAAAACATACTAGGTAGTTATAGAGGTTTTCGTGTTATCGAGGTTTGAATTAGTGAGGTTTACAGCATGAAAATTATTCTTTTTTTTATTCTGTAAAAATTCATGAAAAAGCTTGTGAATAAATGTGAACACTTCGAACCCTGGGCGCTAAAATCTCTTTTTAAGTGCATTATTGGCCAATTTTGGGGTTCAAATTGAAATTCGTAGCTTAATAAACGTATATTTTACCTATATAAATTATACATCAAAATAAAGATAAAAATATAACCTTTCAAATTATAAAAATTTTATTACAGTTACAAAAGACTACAATTTTAGGATTCCACATGAAACGAACAGAAAAAAATGAGAAAAAAAATTGTGACAGTGGTCACACACATTTTTAGAAAATAGTTCAATACTCATATTTTACACTAGAAATGACAAAAACATTACATAATAAAAGTAATAACGAATCTGATAACTAACTCACACTCAAAACCTTTGTAAATAACAGTAAAATCACACTTTATTAGACATGACACAAATGTAAACAAAGTCAGCCATTACTGCAGACAAAAAAGTGTTGTCAGCCAGTGACGCAAAGCATCGGCTGCAAACATTTGGAATTATTTTTCTGCCGCTAAACAGATGGCTTTTTTCAAGACTTGGATACTATAATTAATGCCAGATGATTAAGGAAGAATTCCGTAGCAATGATTAGTGAACGATTAGGTGACATACGCTATGCCCCGAGCTATACTCGGGCTTAGGGTTCGAAGTGTTAAGTTAGAGAAATTGCAGGTGGTTGGAGTGTTCCTGTCCGCGGCATACATGGTGTCCAAGGGCGCGGACCTGATGGCCCGGGCCCGGGCCTGGTGGGCGGCCATGCTCAAGCTGCTTCAGAATGTCGTAAGTAACAGACTGGAGCTTCGACTGAAGGGGTCCCCCGTAGACAATAGACAATAGACAATGATTCTTTATTTACATTATTCATTGAGAACAGTAAATGTGTCACTAAAACTAATTCAAAAGATACAAAGGTCTGTGTTTTTAAAAGTTCTGCCTCCAGTTTTCAAACTCATCCACTGTGTAGAAGGGGCACTGATGTAGCCATGCGGTTTTTTCTTAATTTCTTCTCACATTGGACGTTTTTCACTTCTGGCAGGATGTTGAGAAATTATGCTCCCTCATATGACAGTTGTTTTCCATAGAGTGTGAGATGATGGATCGGAAGTACTATGTTGTTGGCTCTCTAATTGTGTGTGTCAGTTCCTCTCAGCAGGTTTTATCTTTTAGCATGCAAGGCAGTTTCTAGGATGAAAAGACTCACTTCAGTTAACACCTTTAGTTATTTAAAGGCAGTGCAGCATGATTCTCTAGGTACAAGGCAAGCTAGAATTCAAACTGCCTTTTTTGTAGAACTAGGATCCTTTTTGTGTTTAATCCAGTGGAATTTCCCCACACCGCTATCCCATATCGGACATGTGCTTCAAACAGAACAAAGTACGCTGCTTATGTAGTTTCATCACTAGATATGTGTCTTAGCCTCCTTAGCACATACAGAGCTAAGCTGAGTTTACTGCACAACTTGTCTAGGTGTTCAGACCAGGAAAGTTTATCATCTATTACTACTCCTAAATATCCCATAAAATGTTCTAAGCAACAAAATCCTAGTTACGAGTAATCAAGCGTTGAAAGCTAAAATTTACGGGTTTTTCAATGTTAGAACTTACAGTCATGTACAATTTTTAATACCCTATTTATACATCATAATGTAGGCAAATATTAAATTTTTACTTGCCATTAAGCATTTTAAAACATTTTACGTGTTTTTTTTGGGGGGTTATAACGTTCTAAATGACTGGCGTTTGAAACATTCTCTGACGGACTGCTCTTCTGCTTTGGAAGAAAACATCAGGGGGTGTAGGATACCAACATAAATGAAAATAAAACTGAATATAAAACAATTTTATTGATATAAAAGTACAAAAACGTAATGTTTTTACATAACAACATTGTATTAGGATTATCAATGTTATTTATTATGTATTATGTGATACTTATTGGCATTATTTGTTGCTTTATTGTTTTGTTTCTAATTTATAAGATGTTGTATTAAGCTAAAAAAAAAACTCACAGTGAACTTTAGAGTATTATGAACTTCTTTTTTTTCCCTAATTTTTCTAATCATTCTTGTTGAGACAGGTATCTAATGGAGGATGTTACCCTGAATATGAGTGAAGGATGAGTGTGACGAAGGATGAGTGAACTTTGACAGACGAAATCAGGTCTACCAACTCAAATATCTTCAAAACAAAATAAGCCACGGTGTAGCTCATATGCTAGAGAACCTTTTTTCACCGAATATCTCCGATTTTTAAATTTTGTCGCTTAGAACGTTTTACGGGGGATTCCTTCAACTCTTGATGCCTGCTGGGTGTTTCACCGGCCCACATCACTGAACCTGGGCAGCGTTCATCCGTGGGGACCAATAGCAAAAGATCCTCCTGAACCTGAAAGTGTAAAGAATAAAATATAAGATCTAGAATTACTCACTGACTGTTTACAACACGATTGTATCGGGAGGGATTGTAGAAACAAGCTAGCTCACCAGCATACATAGGCGTCGCGCGGGGGGGCACATGCCCCAACATAAAACATTTTTATTTTTGTAGCCGCCAACCAACATTAACAATCCAAATAATTTTTTTTACTATTTTCTAAAATCGGTCCTCTACTCTCAAGTCATTCAACCAGTTGTTTTTAAGTAATTTGTTTATTTTTATAATATTAATTGTTAACATTCACTTAATTTTTATATTTAATCATTGTAACATTAATTTGATATCAGATAAATCATTTGGCTAAACAAAGAGGTTGGACAAAGTGCTATACATTTGTTGAGGTTATTACAAATGAAATATAAACTAGGGAGGTTTGTTTGTTTACAAGGATGTTCAAATGAAACTCGCTAATGTGACAAAGTGCGTTACATTAGTTGAGGTTATTACTAATGAAATTCGAATCATGGAGGTTTGTCTGTTTACAAGGATGTTCAACTATGCAAATAAAACTCGCTAATGTGATCAGAGTACAGGATTGCACAAATTCATGATTTCACTAGTTTTTTTTTTCACATTTGTTTTTGTCATTAATTCGAATTTCAGAGGCTTAGCTGTGGTCTCAGTTTGAACTGTAGAGGTTTATTTCAAATTTAAGAGGTAACATTTCAAATTACACCTACAGCAAATAAATTTGGATTCTAGAGGGAATTATTAACTATAAAATTATACTTAATTTTCATATTTAATCATTGTAACATTAATTTGATATCAGATAAATCATTTGGCTGAACAAAGAGAAGCTACTTTCTGGATGGCCCTCGTAACGACTACTCGTCAGCTACAATGCTCATTTTATTTCCTCCCGTTCCAGCAGTTGGGAGTCAGCCCAGATAAGGAGGCCCTGTCGAGTGCGGGGGTCACGTGTCCGATCTGCCACGACGACTACGACACCCCGGTGCTGCTGGCTTGCCGTCACGTGTTCTGCGAGAGCTGCGTCGCGCGGTGGTTCGACCGCGAGCAGACGTGTCCTCTGTGTCGCGCCAAGGTGGTCGACGACCCCTCCTGGCGCGATGGTTCCACCACCTACTTCACCCAGCTCTTCTAACCCTTTATTCATTTTTGAAGCCAACCAGAACTGTATTAATATATGGTACATACCAAATTTTTCTGTTCAGTTCATTCACTCAACCTCTTTGCAGGATGACCCGGGTTTGGCCTTTATTAGGCCATATTCATATCCAGATTAATTCAGGTTAAAATGATCCATCAGTAGATGTCGTCAAACACGGCGCAAGGAGCTGGGAACGTTCCGAAACGGAAGTGTTTATTTTTAATCTGGTCATGAATCAGTTGGCTTGTCAGGAGCATTCTTTTTTGTAGCTCTTGGAGATGTACTCTAATAAAGGCTGAAACCCGGGTCATCCTGCAGAGAGGACGAATGAAAGAACTGGACAGAAAAATTTGGTATCTTCTAACTCGTCCGGACGAATGTTACATTGTCGATCCTTTAGCACATTCGCTGCTGCGGACGTTCCAGAACGTCATCAGAAACGGCACGAGGAGCTGGGAACATTCCGTAATGGCACTGTTAATTTTGTAATGTGGTAATGAATTAGCCAGCTTGTAAGGAGTGTTCTTTCTTGTAGCTTTTGTGATGGACTTTTCTCACAATAAAAAAATGTTACCAAATTATTGTTAGGGTCGTTCAAACGAGGGCTTGTCCCACCTCTTTCCCGTTAGATAACGGCACTACATTACCGACGACCGAGGCAGTGACTATCCATCAGAATCACTTAGTACTACATTCAAAACTGGTTTAATTGCAGAAAGTCGTTATCCGTATAAATTTTGTTTTTTTGACCGTACTTCAATGTAATAGCAGCGATGGTGCTTAATGGCGGATCCACTAGTTAAGCTCCTGGTGCAGTCAAGGCACCTAGCGGCCTGCAGCGAATGTGTTAAAATATGTCGTTGGACACATTTCGGCACTAGGCCAACATCAGTATCTCGACACTTGCAGGTTCACTAAATCCCTATCCTCTTGGCTCCTTTGGCGTTGATACAACGAGCTGTGTCAGTTAGAAATAATGATTTTATGAACATGACACTTACACAAAACACACAATACAAAAACATTAATTACCGGACGTGTGCATATGTTTGGTAGTTAATGTTTTTGTATTGTGTGTATGGTGTAATTGTCGTGTTTGTGAAACCATCGTTTGTAAGTAAACTAACGCAGCTTGTTGGATCAATGCCAAAGGAGCCAAGAGGATAAGAATCTAGTGGACCTACAAGTGTCACGATACTGAGGAAGGCCTATTGCTGAAACACATCTAACAACGTAGTTTAAAGGATTGAAGATGTAAAATTAAAGATTGTAACCTGTCAAGCTCTCAAAGCCCTTCTATAGTAAAAAATGTGGGAATATTATTCATTGTGACCTCGGGGTCTGAATATATAATCAAAAAATCCTTATCGAACCACAGGTAATCTGGAGACGACAAGCTTGCTTTATAAGAATTTTCTAGGACAGTTTGTGTGCAACCACATCAATTATGTTTATATACAGTACACCTCGGATTAGCTGGAATAATGTGGCGGGGATCCAATCCAGAAAGCAACAGTTAGGATAATTCAAAGTGACTTTTAACAACAGTGTATATTATTAATACTATTCGTGGAACTAATGCCTCAGCGATTTTGTCATTATCATCAGTTAAATCATCAGTCTAACTATCTTGTGGCAGTATTGCAACAAACAAATATTGTAAATAACATCACATCATCAAGGTAGCGTCTGATACTTATACACACTGACACTATACTCCTTAGAAAACCCACATTTTCATCGTAATTCATTCCCCCCAGTGATTCTTGACCTCGTTTTTGGGTGAGGATGATTCTGGTACAGACAATCCGAGAAGTACTGTAAGTGTAATAGCTGAAACTGAACCTACGCCAGTGGTTTTTTAGTACTATAAGAACTTAAAGTTTTATTCCGTTATGCTAGGGAAACAGTTAAAATCAAAGATAAGCTGGTCAGCACTTACCAGTCTCTCTTGTCACTGACTAGATCATACCATCTAGACTGTGTAGTTAGGGAATAAAGATGAGATAAGCAGGCTTGCCTTTGATAAAGTAGGTAACCGAGTAATAGATAGATATAGATAAATACAAGTGGCCAGTCGCCAGGAAATATTCTATTGTTATTTGTGAATAAAAACCTCTACCTCTAATAGTGTAGCTCTATCTGGGATACCTACTTTTTTTTCAAAAATAAGCATGTATGTACTCTCCATAACTCCTCTCTGATGGGGTAAAAAGTCCTTTCCAAAGCGAGACCATCAATATAAGACTGTGAAGGTATGAAGTCTGGCCAGCTTAACTTTCATTTTAATAATTACAGATTATTGTGCAAGTCAGATTAAAAATATTACGTGATAACATTTCAATTAATCGATGAACATACCACACTGTACTAGTACATAATTATTGTGGTTGCATAAGCATCGACCTGAACAGAAGTTACGTTCTAGTGAACATAGTATGTTGTCACGTATGTTAAGGAGTGGTCGGTTAAGGTAATTGTTTTATCATTCAAATATGAGAAATTTTTCGACCGAAAGCATTTTTATTTAGCTCTTTTTTAGTATTCTTCAGCTTGTAGCAGTTTTGAGATGATTATTGTGTAGTTTATTTTTAGAATTTGGATATTTTGAAACGTGGAAAACACTTTGATCTAATGATCAAAGTGATCAATGATCGTATGACTCCGAATCGAATCATACGAAACCTGAAACAAAAAAAGGTGATTGGCTCATTTGATTTAAATTTTGAGCTCAACTTGTTTAAATTTTGCTACAGAAAAATTAACTTATAATATTTATACTCACTTCAACTTAACTTATCTTTGAGTTATTTGAATTTACAACTAAAACAGAAATAAACTGAATATTCTCATATTATGTAGAAAAGGAAATTGAAAGTAGAAAATGTTTTTCCCATATTACTAGTAGGAGGGCTGTACAAAAAAGACTTGTTACACTCTACTTAAAATTACATGTTCACTTGGCAGTAAAAACCTTATCAGAGGCAGATAACATGCTCACTGCAGGTAACTGTATGGACAGTTCTTAATGTGGGAACAATATAGAATTTTGATATCCACAGCCGCAGTGGACATTTTGAAGCGGGAACAGTGTCATTATTTTAGTTTCATCAGCTTTTCTTGTGACCTATAAAAGTGCTTAAATTATTCCCAATGGCCAGTCTGTCTTGGAATGTCACTCCATACATGCAAAGTGGACACTCCATACTGTGAAGTGGACACTCCACACTGCAAAGTGGACCTGGAATGGAGCATAGGAAATGTATTCAGGTTCACGGAGCAACTGAAATCTTCTAGTAGTTCTTGATGAATATCAATACTCCTCAGATACAGTCAATAAAAATACTGTTTTTTTCGACAATCCAAATGAACATTTTAACTAAGGCTAGTGAGAGGTTTATTGTGCTAAATCTTTATAGCCTTGTTTTATAACTTACATGTAAAGACAGTGTTATGATCCTGGGCTGTTTTTGACATAGTGTTTAGTTACGGTATATTGACATTTAACACCCTGCCATTATGTACATATCCTACCTGCCTGTATAGAATATAACATTTATCATTTGATATCAGTTAAAAGGTGTTAGACAAATAGCCATTTCATGGATTAAGGTTACCAAATTTTTTATGCTTAAGAATTATACTTTGGTGTTATCGTTTCAAACCGATGTACTACGAGAATGAAAAATGTACATTTTATCCAAATTGTAAAAAGTGCAGAAAAAAACTACTGACAGAGATATTGCCTCTAAATATGAGGAATTAAAGTAAAATAATACTTATTTAAGAGTTGTTTTATTATATTTGTATGAGTTACTAATGATTTATTAATAAGATTTATGTTTAAATTATTATGGACCACAGATACTTTATTTTGGTCTTTCAAACACAGTTTTTTCCAAAATTCTCAGGCCGGTTTAATAATTTTTAAAACAAATAAAGATGGGTTAAAGATATTTTGCACATGAGTTCTGACAAAAAAACACTACTTTTTGCTGTGCATTTCATATCCGCCCCATCCCCAAAAATGTGGTTTTGAGGGGTTGCCCCAAATAACACACTCCATTTGTGACCTCTGATATTTAAGGGCTTAGTAAAAGAAACAAAATGCCAGAAGTCTGAGATCAGTATCATTTACCAAACAACGTTACAATTGTTTGTAAATTCAAAATTACCCTGAGGTTTTTATTGAAAAGTCATATAACAGAGCAGTACCATGCAAATTGTGTCTAAACTTAACAAGAAATTTATAAAAATAATTCTCAAAGGACTTCCGGCATATATATCATCTTTTGGTTAAATTTTTATATTACCACCCAAACCCACAAAATCAAAACTTGTGTTGAAAGCTGTCCAACTTAAAATAAAAAATTTAAACCCTCATCGAGTGACTATTTATTTTTAAGGATGTCAAGTATAATAGGGTGTTATACATCTGAAGCAGATCCCATGCTCCATATCAAAATTATCCATGATTTAAACCGATATATTTTCAAGTTTTTATAAGGATGCAGTTGTTTTAAAGTGCTGGAAATCGATTTGGAATACGTACTGGCAAATTGTGCTTGACAAGCCCTAACAAGAAATAGTTACTCGATTGAGGTTTAACTTTTAGGTCCCCAAATTTTGACTTTGTTGGTTTGGGTTGAGATCTCAAAATTTAACCGAAGGGACTAGATAGTACCAGGCATGGTTAAAAAATTATTGTTTTTTACAATTTTCGTTAAATTTAAAGCCATTTGTATGGTACTGGTTTGTCATATGAGTACTTAACATTAAGGCAATTCGAAATTTCCAAGTGGCTTTATCTTTGGTTAGGGGCATGATACTGAATTTGAATTAGCGGCATTTTGTGTCTTTTTGGCCCTTCAAAATGAGCGATCACCCGATGGTAGTTTGTATTTGAAAGTTCGGGGTAAACCTCCTAAAATTTAATTTTGCTGGTAGAGGCAGATATGACATGCACAGAAAAAAGTTTTGTTTTGGCTGGAACTCATGTACAAAGTATCTTTAACCATCTGATTTTGTTTTAAAGTTAATGAACCGGAACAAGACTTTTGGGATACTCGGTATGTTAGGGAGTGATAATAATTTATTCTGTGCTTTCACATGATGTAATTGTGATAGAACAGAGAGCTTTTGTTTTACTGTTAAAGTCAGTTAAAAGACTGTTAACTTTGTTCCATTTTATTGGGGCTATTAAACATAATAATATGGTTGGTTTCTGAGCATTTCTTTAAAAACCCTTTTTCGCAACACTACACTATCAGTAAGTAGCTGATTTCCGCTTCCGTTTAAGTGTGGGAAGTCGCTGTTTACAAAAAAGTACAGCAAATATCAGCTGTAGTGAGGTAACAAAATCAGCTGGAGTGCTTTAAGAGTTTTCGTGCGGTAAGGGTTTGCGTGCGGTAAATTCTCAATGTTGCCAACTCAAAAAAAAAAATAGTATATCACACAATTTACATACATTTTACATAAACACAACATGCACATTTTAACTATGACGAGCACATCTCAATTGTAACTAAACTGGTTTCCCAGGTTGCGACTATGTACAGTTAATAGCGATAAGTTAATAAAGAGCAGTGTTATTCAATCAATTGTTGCCGTCTGTGTGATGATAAAACGTATTCCTAGAAAGGCTTACTCGCTCGCTGAACAGCAGAAAATTTTGTTATCTTTTGTTATGAACTTTTTGTTATCTCCCCCGTACAGATAAATATAGTTGTATTTTCTCTCTACAGTTTATTTAATATTTTTTAAATCTTTTAACTTTCATAGAAGTGTTGTTATTTTACTTACCATGTATATTTGTTGCTGGTAGTGTCGCGAAAACTATCGTACGCAACTCAACCGGGAAGGTGTTTACATTGCTCGCATGACATTCCCGCGCTCCGCAAGCGTCGTGCATGAACTATCATGCTTGCATGCAAACACCTACTTCCCACATTAGTTGCGTAATATACTATTTCATCATACTGAAACAAAAAAGTATGTTTTTCATCATGCGAAAACAGAAACATCTGTTTTCAGTTCCCTCTTGTTGGCTCGAAAGTTATCCTTTGCCGGCCTAGGCCTGTTAAAACGGAAGTAAACAATCAGTTGATTTGCAGCAAACCGACGTTTAATGCTTGTTTATTGGTAGTTCATTAGTTTCTTTTTAGCATAATATGGTCCCTTTTATACCCTTTTACAGCCAGTTTTGGTTATACATTATAACTTATATTGCCATAAGAACTGGAAATTTGCCAACCGCTGTAAAACTAAAGCAAGGTGTCTACCAGATTTCACATTTGAAACTTCTAACTTTTTTGCTGACATTTCCCGACTATTTCAAAACAATTCCCGACCAAAGCAATCGGCCATGATGCATCCTAAACCGAATACTTGAGCCCAATATAAGTAAAGTAAAATAAAATATTTGACGACTGCGCAGTTCGACCGAGAGACCGAACGGCCGCAATATGTCCAAAGTTATTTAACAGCCGCAATGAGACCAAGAGATTTGCTGGGCACAGTAACACGAGCGATTTTCCGGCCACAATGCGACCGAGAGATTTGCCGGCCGTGGTATAAACAACCGCGATGCGATCTAAAGCGGTGTGACGGCCATAAAAATGGCAAGCAGTTTTTCAGTTGCAATGTGACGAAAATATTTGCCATCCGCAGTCTAAACGATAGATTTTCCGGCCTCATGTAGCAAATAAATATGACGACCTCGAAAATAGCGAGACACTTGTTGGCAGTGAAATAACAACGAAATATGTCTGCCATCAATGACGGCAGATTACCTAGCCAAGATTTGGACAGTATAAGTGACGGCCTCGAAAAGAGCGAGAGGCTTGTCGTCCATCGCAATGCGACTATAAGAGATCTGCCGCCTGCGGAACAAGCAGGCGATTTTACGGCCGTGGATTGAGCGAATTATTTTTTGACCGTGGGGCGAGTTAGCAATTCTCTGTTTGCGAAACGAGTGAGCGATTTCTGGCTATCAAACACCGAGAATGGTGACGGCCACGAAAACAGAGACAGACTTGACGGCCGCGATGCTACAGTTTTTTCGGCAGCGATGCTACTGAGAGATTTGCCGGCCGCGAAACGAAAATTTGAATTTAAATTTTTTTTTCACGTTTTTCTCAACCGGAGCCGGAAAGTTAGGGCGCAACTTCCCCCCGCAGTTTCCCCCCCTCCCGCTGCCCCCCCCTAGATCCGTCACTGCTACTAAGTAATTATTGTAATGTAAACATCACTATAATGTAGACTATTTTTTACTATCGACCAGTGACTAGGCCTAGTCGATTGGTTTCGAAGGTTGACTAAAAGACTGCATTCAACATCAGCTAGTACAGTCATTTAAGTCAAAAGAAGAAAAACCTTTAAATAACTGTCCATACTTCATTCTACTTTCACTACTTCCACAAAAGAATTGTTAATACCTTAATATGGCGATCGGCAAGAACGACATGCTTGGAAAGCCGTTCATGATAAAGAGCTTAATAAGAAGAACGGGAGTCGTTCGTTCTTGGCGACGACTCAATATCCTGACCATTTTTACAGCGGCGCCGGCGCCGGCGCTGCGGCGTAGGGGTCGCGCCTAAATCCCATATGGTCTGAGGATTAAATTGGTTATATGTTTCCGGTCCATAAAAGACGTCACGATCTATATGTTATGTGTTTCTGGTCTATAGAAGACGTCATGATTTGTGTTCATTTTTTATTTAGACAACCTGAGTACTTTTATTCTCCTCTTTTCTTTTTTGTTCACTACAAACCTTGCTCTACCCCAAGGAGGTTATATTACTATACTGGAGGTAGCACTGTCTTCACAAACAGCATTGGAAAGCGTGCCGCAGTTGGTACTAACTGATGTACCGTTCTTTGAGTCGATTCAACTGATTCAAAAACTGATGTAATCATTTCGGAGAGTTGAATCATGTTCATCTGATTCTCATTATGATTGAACGGGTTCTTTGCCTTGGAACAGGTAAGGCCAAATACGATATTATATAAATAATAGAATAGAAAATGTTATTTTTTAAAACCTATGAATAAAGAATAATTAATTTAAAGTTCAATATATAAGTGTTAGTATCCGGCCAGTAAATGACAACTTCACTCCTTATGTACAATTTTGCCATCAGCCATGTTATTATACAAACATTACTGTCGCTCAGCAATATTGTACCACTAAAAGAAAATTATCCTACTATTTATGTTGCTTACCTGCCAAGTTTCTACCATAATTCTCGTATTTGCATAGTGACTGATTATATCAATTACTTTTAGCCCAGGTATCTGTTTTGCTATTTTTACTTTATTTTGCCATTAAAGATATACAAAAAAATAAATTAGGTGAAGTTATTTTCAAACAAAAATCACCTAATAAGTACTTGTTAGCAGTTTATTATGAGTGTTTAATTCGTTGTTTAAAATATTATTGATTTCCGGTTCCGGAATGAACCAAGCTCAAAATTGAGTCGTGACTCGACTGAATCACTCGATTGATTCGTTCATTTTGGGAAGTCGGTGAAATTGAGGTATTTTGCAAAGGTTGGTATTTACTGATGTACCATTTTTGTGATATTTTGTTCTAAACAGCCGGCACGCTGTTTTACTATGGAGTGATGCCTCCAGTGTAGTAATATAACCTCCTTGCTCTACCCTAACCAATTATAAACCGATTCTGGCTTCATGGCTGATAGCTAAAGTCTGCCTATTGGCGTGTAAAAGAAAAAAAACTTAACCGAATAACCTATGCATGTTGGTCGTTGGTTGGTTGGTGTACATGTGAATCTTTCAAATTCCAAGATCCGTTCCAAGTTTACTTAGTGTAAATCCTGGCGTTATAATATTAGTCACTTTAAAGAGTATGAATTCATACGAGATCTAAACCTGTCTGGAGGAGACATTTCGGTAAGGCCTACTTTAGAGGAAATAGGATTAGGTACTGATTATTGGTTAGGTCCTAGTTATAGTACTGGGGATTGGTTAGTTACTGAAGTTACAGTAATTAATCTTTTATATACTCTGTTGTAGTTTACAAAAAAAAGTTAGTTATAGTGTAGAAATAATATTCACTCCAACAATACAAGATTCAATAGTCACATTTATATCCCATATCAGTGGTTATCTAAATCGTTAAATAGCTATGAAACCTTTGGTCGAAAATTGTTCAATAAATTACCGGTATCAATTCAAAATCTCCCTGTAAATGTCTTTAAGAATAAGTTACATGGCTGGCTATCTTGTAATCTTTTTTATAAACTGGATGAATATTTCAATTGTAATATTGTAATAGTTTAATCTGTTATTTTGTAACTGTACAGTGTATCCTCTATCAGCTCAATTCTCCTAGTAAATTCTGTGTATCACCTATATAAATATTGATATTATCCATGTATATTTTCTAACACAATTGTTAGTATTTAAGTTAAGTTATCTGTATATAACTTAGTGGACTTTAGCATGTAAGATATTGACTCTGTCTATTGCTGTGTATTGGCCTAATGACAATAAAATCTTATTTATTTATTTATTTATTGCCGCTCATTGCCTACATTGCAGCGGCGGCAGAAATTGGCAATCATTCACATGTTGCGTTTTGTGTATCTTGGTCATTTGTAATGTGATAGCTATGAGTTCATTCAAAACGCTGACTGGCTGATCGACAATGTTATTTTGCCTTAAGGAAAGAAAATTTTTGCCAACATGTGCTACCAAGTAGACAGAAATTTGATATAAGTGTCAACATAGACACTAATTTACTTCTGTAAATCTGCCAATAGGCCTATATAGGTATTGGCAGTGCTTGATTTGCGGCGAAACGGCATTCCGGGACCACTTTCTGCCGCAAGAGTCGATCGTGTGTAATCTGCCGGAGTATTTTTTGCAAGAGACGATCACGTGTAATCGGATCGATAATTTGCCGCAAAATATAATTGCGTATATTCAGCCGGAGAATTTGCCACGAGAGAGGATCATGTTTGTTGTAATAGACGATCGCGTGTTATCGGCCAGAGAATTCGCCGCCAAAGACGATCGCATATGGTCGGCCGAAGAATTCACCCTAAGAGAGGGTCATGTGTAACCGGCCGGAGTATTTGTCGGAAGAGACGATCGCGTTTAATCTAACGGATTAATTTTACCGAAAATTACGATCGCTTAAAATGTACGGAAACCACGCGCGGAGTTTCGGCAGGAAATCAGCGCTCTTCTGTCTACTCTTGAGCTAAGCTGAATGTTGTAAACGCTAAAAAGACTCGAATATACTCGCCGAGGCATCATAAAAAATCCTAAAATTTCTTTAAATAATTTATTTTCTAATGAAATAATGCTTTGCTAGGTTTTAATTTACTTATTAAAAATTTTTACTTTTGTAAATTGAGACTTTTTAAATCGACCAAATTAAGTTATTGGCATTAACAAATAATACTTTGTAGGAGAGAAGAATGGTGGAGGGGGAGTTATATGAAAACTGGTAAATTACAGTTCCGGTACCTCAATTTGTACGAATCAAGCACTGGGTATTGGCGACTCCCCCTAATCCTCTCACTCCCCTACTCCTTTCAATATATAAGCCACTACCACTTCTCCTTCATCCAACATGGCTCCCTATACTGTTCCTAACCTCGAATGTCTTTCCCACAAATATTCTAAATAACCTTAGCCTGTACCTACTACCGGTATATATTTTAAGACTGAAAACCCAAGAAATAAGATAGCTTTACAAGAACTAATATTCGTTAGCAGACAGTAGAGACCAGAACTTTTGTAATTCACCACTCTGGTTCCTGTATCTCCTTACATACAGAAATAACAGCCATTTAATGTCATGGCAATGGGTCGCGGTACAAGCAGGGGCGTCTCCAGGACAGTTTCCCTGGGGGGGGGGGGGGGGTAGGGGCAGGCATGAGAAAATTTGGTTCATTTTTAGTCACCCCCTCGCCAAATACGTGTTTATTAACACCTCTGACTATGAGATATTAACACTTTGTTAACAATTTTATTTAAGGGGCCAACCATGAATTATGTTACGCTAAAATCGGCCTTTTCAGAAACCCCTCCCCCCCTTTTAATGGACTTGTATTGCTGGCAATAACCCCCCTCAAAAGTTACGTAAGACTGTACTCTCACCCCCCAAAAAATTTTGTTTTAAGAATATTTTAAAAATCGTGAAAGGTTTTAAGAATAACTTACTGGATGTTTATTTGCTGTTAAACTGACTCCATCGCACTTGTGAAACCCACGCTACTAAACACAAATAAACTTCCAGACCTCCTTATGGCAAATCAACACACGCTGCCAACCTAACAAATTGAAATGTCCCCTATTATTAATATTGAGCAAAAAATGTAAGCTTGAATTAAGTGTATATAAGTAAATATTATACAGAAATAAAAAAATTTTGTCTTAGAAAATCTTGTACGAAATGGCTTCTCCGATATTGGGTCAAAAATAATTTCATATACACATAAAAATTTCATTTTAGTAAAATCTTGTTTGAAAGTTAAAAAAAATTCAGAGCTCTGGGGGGGGGGGCATGGCCCCCATGGCCCCCCCTGGAGCCACCCCTGGGTACAAAAGGTCAGTGACCCCAACTTTGAACCCAATTTATTTTAACGAGACTGCGCAACAAGAACACAATATCAGCAGATAGTATAGAACCGGAACTAACGTAATTCTCCACTCTGGTTCCAGTATCTCTTACCTTCAGGAATAACAGCCATTTAAAGTCATGCCGACGGGTCGCGGTACAAAAGGTCAGTAACCCTAACTTTGAGCCCAATTTTTTTTAAAACAAAATCTGTGCTACAAGAAGATATTAACAACAGCATATCTTGCTGTCATTGGTGTGTCTAAAATATCACTGGTATTTGTATTCACAAAATCGATTATTATTTTTGGCAATACATTGTATATCATTTTTTAAATATCATAGTCGTATCGAAATATGGGGTCGTCCCAGGCATATAGCAATATTCAGATAGGATATGCATCGAATCACCTATCACTCTGCTGCATGGTGGGTTCTTTGGTGTTTAGGCTATAACTTATGGATACCACTATTTCTTAACGGGTTATTTTTATCGAAGTATTAATAAGGTAATTATCTAGTTACCTGAGAAAGTTAGGTACTAGAAAGATTATAAGACCTAAATCAATAAACAGTAGGCCTAAGGCAGCAGTGTCGGCTGAAAATCTTTTGTCACCTGCATGAGCCACCGTTGGTTGCAACAATAAATGGGTAGTTTATGCTATGTTATGTTAGAATGGGTTACATCTTATGTTAGGTCAGGTCATATCAGATTAAATCTGCTGATGAGAAGATATGTTCATATGAGCTTTTTTTTAAGATAAGTTATTTAGTTTTGTCGAATCCTCAACAATGGAAGCAATTTTTTCCTAACATCATGTATGTAAGAGGGTGTTCATTAACACATTCGCTACGGGCGGCTCGTGGTAGCCCGCAATACTAAAAGAAAATTCCTTTTGCTATGGCTTAGATATATATATAAGTATGACCACCCCTACAGTCCAAATAAAATTATATACCCCCGTTGCAGCAGACCTGCATACTCAGCGAATTTCAAATGAAAAATACACATTTCAATCCAACATAGCGAGATTTTGTATGTTTTTGTTATCTCCTTAAGAGTAGCATTAAAATGAATATGCAGGTATGCTGCAACAGGTATGTTAAAACTGGGTGGTTTTAATTCAATATTTAGTATATCTTAACTAGAAGAAGCCATAAACCAAGTTTTATCAAGATATCTTAAGAAATAAGGAAGATATAGAATGTTTTTTATTTCCCATAAGGATAACATGGGGAATGATTATGCAGGTTTGCTGCCACAAAAATAGAAATATCACAGATTTTGGACAATTATATCTTAGATCTATTAGCCACAAACCGAGTTTTATTAAGATATGTTGAGAAATAAGCGAGAAATAGAATTTTACTTATTTCTCATAAGGTTAACATTGGGACAACGTACTATGTTTATCTCCCACTTTCAGTATCTCTGTAACCAATGGACATAGAGCGATGCAAAGCCGTAGCCAGGAAATTTTTTCAGGGGGGTTTGGGCAGGGCCGGCGGGTGAATTTCCCGGTCGGCAAAAGTGGTGACCTTCTTTTTTTACTCACGTGTGTACTTTCCACCGTCTAACGTCATTTTGGACCCCTTTTAACTGTTTCCGGGCCCCTCTACGTTTGCTCGGGGGGTTTTTGGGGGGGTTTCGACTATTTCGGGGGGGTTTTCACCCCCATTTGCTATGTTTTCAATGCTATTTCTACTATTTCGGGGGGGTTCTGACCCCCTAACCCCCCCCATTGGCTGCGGCCTTGGAGCGATGATTCAAAATACTATATGGTTTTTTTATAGCTGAATTCAGTGGTGAAATACAAAAATGATCATTTTAATTTTTTAATGTGAAGAACTCAAAAAACCTCTTTTTGGGGGGTTTATCTCCCTATACCCCCCTTCTGGTGGTCCGGCAGGGCTGGTTTACGAACTTGTCCAATTGATTACCATTTTACATGTCTAATCGGACCATTTTTACGGCCGCTATTGAGCTAACAGACACACAGATATATATACAGTGTGTAAAAAAAGTCCGTTCCCCCCTCCTTAATTATTTTGTTTGTTAAGACAAACAATTAACCTTCGGGGAATGATACTAACTCACCCCAAATTATTTTTTGACGTTACCAAAAATTTTGAGTGTCTCCTAAAAATGAGGGATTTTGGGGGCAACTCAAAATTTTCAAATGCAAACCCCTTTTGAGTGACCCCTCATATTAAAGAGCTTTCAAAAAGTAGATGAATGGTGAAAATTGGAGGTCTCTAACATGTTTCTATCCAAATTGACAGCTTGTCAAAGTTTTGAATACAACACATCCTTGAAACCTGGCGTCTAGGACGTTTGGAGTTTTAATTCACCTTTGGTGACGTAAAAATGAAACGAGCCTGGGAAAAATGTTATTAAATGAAAAAGTAGTCTCTTTTGGTGATTTTTAAAGTTTTGAGTGTCTCCCAAAAATGGGGGATTTTGGGGGCAACTCAAAATTTTTGGTAACGTCAAAAAATAATTTGGGTTGAGTTAGTATCATTCCCCAAAGGTTAATTGTTTATCTTAACAAACAAAAAAATTAAGGAGGGGGGACGGACTTTTTTTACACACTGTATATGTCTAAAAATTTGAACGAATGGTATTTTTTGCTTCTGGGGGCCCTAAAACAAAAAGTCATCATGGTCTTGGGCTTAGGTCTTACCATGAGTACTACGGTAAAAGTTTCTTCCCTATAGGGGAAATTTACTAATACAGTATACCTCTGATTATCCGGATTAATGTGGCGGAACACCGATCTGGATAGCAAAAAATCCGGATAATCCGAGGTCATTACAATATAGCCTAAACAGCGATCGCGTACCTTAGCCCCTGCTAAATTGATGCTGCAAACGTCGTATCAGGACTGTAAAACATGTTAGTCTTTCAAATTTTAGTTGGGTTTAATTGTGAAACAAATATAAGAACTAAATTTCGTTATTAATCATACAAATATATTTACCATACCTTCGGTTTAGGTTTGGAATAAAACTCCAGATTAAAATATTTAATTTAATAAAATTAAATAATCATAACTCAAAGTAACTCAAGCTAGAAATAATAATGACGAAACTTAATGTAATTCAAAACTTATTACAGTAACTTTCCTTAAGAAATAACGTAACGCATCAAATGACAGCAAGAAACAAACTCGCAAAATTGCCATAGGCTACGCTTTTGTTGATTACTACGATCTGGAAATGCTGTAGGCCCTAATGTATATACTGTTGATTCCTTCAATTAATGTTACTCCAAATGCGTATACATTAATGTATTAAATTTGTATTTCACTTTTAGAAGGCACATTTCACCGGTAAACTTGCTAAAATTATGATTTTGCCGTGATTTTAATTTTTCAGTTTCTCGGATAGACCGGTCCGGATAATCCGGGATCCGGATAATGTGAGGTCCAGATAATCCGAGGTGTACTGTATGTTTGATCCGTTAGTTTTCATTACATTTAGCTTATGTATCATTCTGGTGGCAAAAAATTACCTTTTTCAGGATTTAGGCTATTTTTAGGTTTGGCTTGTTTATGAACAATTATCAGCTTACATAAAACACGTCACCATACTCTCTGCACGTCTCACTTCTACCACGTACAATACTAAAAACACGTGTCCTTACTGTTTAGGTTAGTCTCCGGTTATAGAAAACTAACCGGCTGCAAGTCAGCTGTAGTTATCCAGACTTACCAATGTAGCAACACTGTATTACACTATAAGTCAGTAAACCCAGAGACCATATATACAGTGTATGCGGCCCTATCCCTATAGACCACAACAAAAGTTTCAAGGCCCTAAAATAGACGGGTAACTCACAATCGATCATTAGTCACATTGTAACTCAGGCTCATTTCAGAGCTATCAGGGTATTAAGTATTAAGACGGACCCGGCCGGCTCAGATCTGAGCCGAATATTTATGAATTTTTTTATGCATACCGGAGCAGAAGTGTTATGGCTTGTCACAAACTTCATGAATTGATTCCCCAAATAAAAGTAAAGTAATAGTTGATATGAGGGTCATCTAAAAAGTTAAGAACAGTTTATCGCTATATATAGCCCATAGCCGCTATATATCTCTGTGAATGAGTGTGCGGCCAAAAGCTCCACTCCCAGTCTCAGTTTGAACCGAGTCTAATCCACCAATCAAGCATTTCATTCTTCCTGCCTTTCAAAATGTTGATATCCATGGAAAATCCCGCCGAATGCAAATGAACTCATTGCAACAGTGTTAGCGGCCTTTAAAGTTTATGTTGAATTCTTGCCTAGAGGAGATAAATTGATTCTGAATTGATCGTGAAATCCTACTATAACTTAACTTCACCTGCCATACAAAACAAGCCATGTGGGTGGAAATAATCCCATTGCAGACAACGGTGTTCCTGATCCATGATGACACCCGCCCCCATGCAGCAGCAGCAACTTCACAGATCTTGGGACATTTTCGAGCAAATCCTGTGGAGCCCTTTATCTGACCCAAATACCTTTTTTCATAGTTAAGGGAATTTTTAGGCAGACAATTTTATGCAAATGCTAAAACTAGCAAATGTAAGAACTAGCATTATCAGATCATATCCACTTGGCGGGATTTTCAATGGGTGCCGGTGATTGATTGTTGAGGGTAGCCGAGGCCCCCCCCCCCCCCAAAATAAGCGGTCATAAACAAGAATTCAGGGGGATATTAATATGAACCAATTTATTTAATTATCGCAAGATTGTGTCCGTGCCAGGCAGAATAATGTAAATTTGTTAATTCGTAATATAATAAGAAATTGGATTTGAACGCAGAATTCTTGATGTATATTTAATAATTAACGCAATTTAATCAAAATTCGCTTTTAGCTATGGGGAAATTAATGTCAATAATTGTTGTTTAGAAATGTCTTATTGAAGAACCTGATATGAATTTTAGGGATCGTAGAGACTCTTCTCCAATCGGTTAAAAAACAATAAAAGGCCCCTTCTTTGGGATGGGCCTTCCCTAAGAATAATTCCAGATGTAAGCCTCCGAAAATTATGAGTGAATCTTTACAGACCAAGAAATAGGAAACCTGAGCACTTTAAGACCTATGTTTATAGAAACATTTTACTCTTATTTTTGTCAGATGAATCATCCCCCATAGTTTGTAACAAACCTTGATGAACACCCTGTATATGCAAGAGGACTGTTGCCCTTAAGTTTAATCTAGTTGAGTTTTAATGACAATTTTTACTATCTGATCAAATCAAATCAACAAAGTGATTTTGATTTGATATCCCTCCCCAGTACAAATTATTTGGAGAAAGTATT
Source organism: Flexamia atlantica (assembly GCA_035578135.1). Taxonomy (NCBI): domain Eukaryota; kingdom Metazoa; phylum Arthropoda; class Insecta; order Hemiptera; family Cicadellidae; genus Flexamia; species Flexamia atlantica. The sequence continues at coordinate 37,690,879 of JAQJVK010000007.1, forward strand.
GTTTTCATCAAATTCACGGATCGCAGTTGACCGTTTTAATGATTCATAAATTCAAAAGAGATTAATTGTTGTCATGTCTGTCTGTCCATATATGTGTTTGGATGTAAACAGAGCTAGAGACAACATCAGTGGTCTGTTTTTCAGGGAATGTGGCAAAAACTAAAAAGTAACAATTCTACATAATGGCTTTTACAATATACTGTAGGTTAAAATTCTGCAATTTACGAACGCCAAGGCTCCTTATTACATGACTCCACCTACATTAATGTAAAAATTCCAGTTCAAAATCACAAGTCTTAAAGTTATAAAATTGAATATAGATAAAGGATAAAGTTCACATGAGATTTCTGATACCAATTTATTTTTCAGGTCAGAATCAGAAGGGAAGTGGGATCGTCTTGACCGCATGACTACTTTGTGAGTAATCAGACTTTTAAAATGGTTCTATTCTCCGAAGAAACACACAGAACAAATTGTTTACTGATTTTAGTAATAGGACTCTCTGTGCTCTCTGAAGGAGTCATTTATCAAGAGTCTCTGAAATTAGATGACTTGATATCTTTATTCGCAGATGAAGATTGTATTGAAGGATCGTTTTCTGTTACTGAAAGTGGGGACCCAGTTATTAATCCCGGTGGGTATGTTTCAAATGTCCCCTCAGTGAAAAACGATGAAAAAAATACCACCTTGGGCGATAAATCACCGATGAGTTTAGTCTATGAATTGGCTGAATTTAATCAGATTAAAGTTCTTTACACTTTGACACATGAAAGAGGTCCAGCTCACAAGAAGCAATTTGTTGTTTCTCTTAAATTAGGGGAAGAGAATTATGTTGGCGAAGGAGCCAGTATTAAAAAAGCTCAACATGAAGCATCCAAACTGGCATTGAACTCAACCTTGTATGGCCATCCTCCTAAACGAGACAAACCTAGAATTGTTCAAAACAAGAAAACACCGGTACAAAAACTGGATGATTGGGCACGAAAACACAATGATGCTTTAGTCACATACAATTTTTTTGAACAGTCTCAGTTAATGGACAAAAGTTCACATAAAAATTACTACCATAGTGGTATGTATTCCAAAGCTAAAAACATCCACAAAGCAAGAGTTACAATTGCAAACAAGGTTTTTAGTGGTGAAGGCTTTTCACTCGAAAGCGCCAAGCAGAATGCTGCAAGCAGAGCGTTGGACTCTCTCCAGAGTGCCGATGGTTTCTGTATGTTGAGTGATAAGGAAAAGTCTTTCTTCAGCAAAGTGTTAGATTCTGATAGTGAAAACCCTATTTCTCTTGTTCACGAGTTTGGTAAAATAAGTAATATGATTGTATCATTTGATTTAGTTAGTGAAGAAGGACCTTCCCACATAAAAAGATTTGAGTTTCGTTGTAATGTCGGAGATAGTTTTGAAAGCTTCGGTGAAGGTTCATCAAAAAAGATTGCGAAGCGGGAAGCTGCTGAAAATATGATAGAAAAACTCAAAATACATGCAACTTTTAACAAAATAGACTGTGTCAACACACCAAAAAGAACAAAGTCAAAGAAAAAGAAAACTAGAAATCTCATAAAATCTGTTAACAGATTGTATTCAGACGAAGATGAGGAAGGCTCAAGTAATGTTGAAGTGATTCCTGATAATCTAGACCCTGTTTCAAAACTGTTTCAGATTCAACAAGCAAAGCATGAAGTCCCACCTGTTTTTACATTATTGGAGAGTACAAATAAAGAATTTTCATTTGAGGTCTCTGTCAATGACTTGACAGCTACTGGAACAGGTACAAATAAAAAGGCAGCCAAGAAAAATGCTGCCAAAGCCATGTTAGAAAAGTTGGGATACTCGTCTTCCTATAAAAAAGATCACAGCATTTCACAGGAAAAGAAAAATGATTTTTCTAAAGGTTCTTCAGCTGAGAAGCACCTAGCTCCTGGAATAAATCTCAAGCCTAATAAACCTTATGAAATTCCAAACACAAAAGAATCTTCAAAATATAAATCTGATGATAGTAACAACAAAAGAAACCCTAAACTTAAAGAGAAACTTAATAATGACCCTGAATCACAAAAATCTCTGTATAAAAAAGACAAATCTGTTTCACAACCAGATCAAAAGAAATCCGAATCTAATAGAAAATCTGGTTTAAGACCTAAATCTCAGCTTGTTACTCTTTCACAAGAGATTGGATTCAAATTTCAATTTTCGGACTTTCCTAAAGCAAATAATACTGGATTTGTCAGTCTTATTTCTTTAACAACAGACCCCCCCAAAGTGTGCTATGGATTAGGCGAAACATCAGACCAAGCCCAAGACAAGGCAGCCCTGAATGCTCTGGGTTCATTGTACAAAGAAAAGCTCCACCAAATTTCTCAAATCCTGGAAGGATTAAGTTCTGCTTCACCAAAATCAGAGATTCCCTTTAATGAAGAGGATAATTTAGTATGGACTAGTTTGGCAACAGAATCAGACTAAAAATTGTTCAAACCTACCAGAAGACTTTGGGAATCCTGTAGTTATTTTTCTGTTGAACTAGATTCAGCCATAGTAACAAAGACAAAGAATACCTCATATTTTGATCTGGTTATATGGAAGAATTAATTTATTTTGTACTTAATAAAAAATAGAAAATGTGTTTCCTAAGCTTAGCTTGGTTTAGACTGTTACTTACTGAATTGCACACAAATCATAAGCCCAGTCAATTATTAGGTCCGATAGACATTCATTCCAGACAGATAACTGAATATTATGGGTAAGACAGTATTACACCTATAATTCCTGTCAAAACTGGATCTAGGAATCAAAATTTTTATTAATCCCATTTATTATTAGCATGTACAAATACTTTCATCAATACAGTGCCACTATTTTTCCATCAATGTTGTTTCCAATACCAAAAAAATGTTGTCAGTAGGCAATTATTGATTGTATGAGGTGTTATAAGAGTTTTGCCAAAAACTATGTTAACCAAGTGTAATTGAATTTAATTAGTTTTTCTTGTCTTGGTTGTATGTCAATTATGAAAGTGATTCTTGTTTGTGTGATATCATTTGTGATTATATACTGTATATATTTTTATGACTTTGTGGCTAATGTTCCTTTTCCTTAATGTTGTTGTTGTTTATCATTAAAAAAGTATGTAAATGTTATCCATCATTCAAGAATTTTATTTTAGACAAAGCAAGTAGAACTGACGAGCCAAGGTCAAACTTTGAAGCAGGTTGCAACTCATGATGTAAAACTGGGGTAAATATATATAAAATTCATCATATTTTTGGTATTTAGAAAATTACCAGTACCTAAACATTGACCCCTCTTCCACCTTATTGTGAATTAGATAAGTTGTTGTAGGTACTTAAAAATGTTTAAAATCAGTCCTTACTGTCCTATTTCTAATTTAAAATACAAATAACCACTTAAATGCTTTAAATAATAAAGAACATAAATTTTTGATGATCATTCTTTTATTATGAGTTCTTAGCAGAGGTGTATGTTCAGTGTCTCTGGGGTTCAAGTTTTGTTTATTTAAACAATATTTTATCGTATGAAGATTTGTTTTGTTATAAAAATACAGGTGCGGCAAAAAAACTGATAAACAGGACATTTTAGCCAAAGAAAACATTGTTTATTGGGTGTGCACTGTTTTATTTATGATCCAAGCCATTCAGTTACATATAGTTTCTGGCAGTAAAGATTATTATTTTTATTATTATCATGGATCCTCAGTATATGACAGCGGCAAAACCAAGACTACAATCGTGAGTCTACTGTACTCTCACGGCATTTGGTTATATTTTGATGAATGTAAAAGTGTGGATGGGCATGTGAGTCATTGTGTGTGAGTTGATAAGTAATGGTATGTGTGATAGTGTGTGCGTGTGTGAGCTTGCTTGTGGTATGGGTTAAATGCATGTGTGAGTGATTGTATGTGAACGTATGAGCATGTGGGTTTGGTAGGACTGTGTGACAGTGCATGGATATGATTGAAGCATGAATGGATGTGCATATGTGATCATTTTGATGGAATGGATGTGGAGATAAGCGAATGATTGTGTCATGCTCCAAATTGAAAATATAGATTTACACGTAAGTTAAGTTCATCCCTTTTTCCATATAACTAATGTTGCTTGTATGTAAAGAAAAAAGTTTTTTTGTAATTTAAATTTAATTCTATTGAGTTTTGTGCTAAGTGTAAACTTCACCAAGAGTGCTCTACACTATTCGATCTAGTTTTGGAGACATTTAAGGTTTCGGCCCCCACGCATAGGCATCGCCTATGTGGGGACCTTCTCAAGTTGAATATTTATGTAAAACTGTATTACTTTTATGAGAATAAACTTATTATTATTATTATTATTATTATTATTATTATTATTATTATTATTATTATTATTATTATTACTCTTATTTTGGTTATGTACCCGAGGCATGAGGTAAATACTCAATATTCAATATTCATTTTATAAATACCTATCCACGGGGTGTTTACACAGCCCGCATCATTAAGGTCTGCTGATGGCTGATTTGCCATAACGATTAATATCAGCTGGCCTGTTTCAAAGCCTCGCCTTCACCCTTGTTTCTATTTGCTTTAATTCTTAAGTTTCTTCAAATAATTTTGTTGCTAGAGATTTTGTAAATATAATAAGATTAAGACTGATTCTCTACTAGTTTTGTTATGCTGAACATCTATATGTAGATTCGGTGCATTTTAAATAATTTTTATGTTTGTATTTAAACCATGCACCATCAACCGTATTTCATGGCTATTTCAGGGCTGCGGATCTTGATATTGCACTCAAGTTGCCTGTAGAATAATGTATTGATAAATTTGGGTATTTTTGTAACTATTCAATGGGCCAAGATGAGAGATTTTGAAATTTTTCTATGGGAGTAGAGGAATTTTATATGGATTTAACTTTTATTACGGATTTGTAAGCCGTTGGGCCTGTCCACTGTTATCTTTTTCATTAGTTCTTCAAAATGAATTTGTAAATTGTTAAGAACTTAGAACTATGCAATGGTGTTACTTAATAAAATGTTTAATAACTTCAGTGCTTTTTCTTACACCTTCCCATCTCCCCACAACTGGAATTGAGATCTACAGGCACTTAAGCTCATTCGGTATTGAGACGATCGACCCTTGATCGACCTTTGATTGATCTCCCAGATTTTCAAATGGTTAATACACTGGTCTGACACTTAAATGGAGCCAAGTGGTAAGCTTATTGGAGCAGGTTAGTTCGATGCACTTTATTCAGATGGCGTTGTAAAAACATGACTTTCTTCTTCTTCACTGATTCAGCCAATCAGAACGACGATAACGATCTGGTAACTTCCCGTTCCGTTTCCCTTATTTTCTGTCACGACGCGACGTGTACACAACCATAACGAGTTGGAATTAATTTGAGTGTGGGAAAATATCTAAAGTACGTTTGCAGAAAGTTGTTCTAGTGTAAGTTGTTTCGCGAAATACTGTACTGCGTGATTCATGTTGTGCTTAAAGCTATTGATGGAAAATAAATACGTAGATGTTTACATAAAAGCACTTAATAAAAATTAACTAAGTTAATTTTTATTAAGTGCTTTCTATCAATCGCTTTAAGCACAATAAGAATCACTCAGTACAGTATTTCGCGAAACAACTTGCACTAGCGGCAAACGCACTTAATCTCAACAAACCGGTAAAGTCATTAAAATTAAAGTCTAGCAAACAAAACAAGAAAACGAAAATATAAACAAAGCAGACGACGACGATCGATATGTCGCATCGACGACCATCGATATATCGCATCGACGACCATCGATATATCGCATCGACGACCATCGATATATCGCATCGATCTTTTTAGTTCGTTGCACTTTATTCAGATAGCGCTGCTGTTCCCTTACCACCGAGTTAACATGGGAGTGCCATCTCTTTATGAAGTTCATTATTACTCTATGGTTAATACTCAGTCACTGTTTAAAAGTTATTCTAAAAAATAAAACATTATAAATTCCTTATTAATAAGGGTTGTGTACACTTAAAACATTAAATTTTCATAAAATCAAGTTTACTCTTACTTGGGGCTTTGACATTTGACATGATTTTTTGAAAGCATAGGGGTAAAATCGGTTCAAAAGTATTTAAGCATTATAACTCAACTAGTTTTAAGTTTTGGGTTGTGAATGAGAGGGGTGAAATAAAATTTGGTGTTCCAAAGGGTAAGTTTTAGGTCAAAGTCCCTTTTTTCATATAAAAAGAATAATTTTTTTTGTATTAAAAAAGAATAAAAGTATTTTTATGGTGCTCCTTGGGTATGAGTTTGTGGAGAAAGATTTAGTTTTGTCCTTGCATGTCAACCTACAGTCCACAATCTTTGTGGAGAGCTTAGACTCACCTTGTAGTCAGGGCGCCAGCAAGGAGGACCTGGAAATTTGGGTGGACAAAGGTTTTTTATCTGATTCTGACTCAGTTTTTTGCGCTGATTACGAATCTGCCGGGTGCAACTTTGGCACCCTTGGGCAAACGCCGCCATATTGGAAAAATGGCAGCAAAGAGGTTTTTCAATGTTAACATGATAGAATCCGTAAAAATGGTCCGATCTCAACGAAAATCGGTACAGACATGTAAAATGGTAATCCCCTATTCAATTTAACAAACCATCTCGATAAGGCCACCGGAAGTGGGGGTTAAGGGGAATAAACCCCCTTAAAAAGGGGTTTTTTGGTTTTTTCACATGGCAAAATTAAAATAATCAAAATATCGTTTCCACCATTGAATTAAGCTTAAAAAAACTAACAATTTGGTATTTTTAATCATTGCTCTATGTCCATTGGTTGCCGAGATATTGAAAGCGGAAAAACCGTACATCGTCCCTATGTTATCCTTATGGGGAAAAATGTAAAATTCTATATCTCGCTTACTTCTCAATATATCTGAATAAAACTTGGTGTGTTGCTTCATCTAGTTGAGATATACTTGATTATGGCCTTAAGTACTCTATTTTTACATTCACACTGCAGCAACCTACGTACTCATTCCCCATGCTATCCTTATGGGAAATAAATAAAATACTAAAACCTCCATATTTTCCGACATATCTCGATCAAACTTAGAATATAGCCTCTTCTATTTGAGTTATACTGGGATAATGACTGAAAAACACCCAATATTTACAAACATGCAGTAGCAGACCTGCATACTCATTCCCCATGTTATTCTTATGAAGAAAATAAAAATATGTCATATACCGTTTGTGTTGCATTTAAATATTATTTTAAGTGTTTTAAATTCCCTAGATATGCAGATCTGCTGCAATGGGGTTATTTTTTTAATTCTATTCAATGAAAAGGTGGTCTCTTTCATGATATTTAAACTTTTGAGTGTCCCCCTTAAATGGGGGATTTTGTGGGCAACTCAAAATTTCCAGGTGCAAACCCCTTTCGAGTGACCCCTCATTTTAAAGAGCTTTAAAAAAATAGGCAAAAATAGGCTTTAATCAAAATTGGCAGCTTGTAAAATTTTCAAGGAGTCGTATTCAAAATGTTGACAAGCTGCCAATTTTGATAGAAACAAGTTAGCGACCTCCAACCTCCACCATTGACCTATTTTTTAAAGCTATTTAAATTGGGGGTCACTTGAAAGGGGTTTGCACTTGAAAATTTTGAGTTGCCCCCAAAATCCCCCATTTTTGGGTGACACTCAACATTTTAAATATCACCAAAGAGACCACTTTTTCATTTCCCAGGTTCGTTTCATTTTTAAGTCACCAAAGGTGAATTAAAACTCCAAACGTCCTAGACGCCAGGTTTTGAGGATGTGTTGTATTCAAAACTTTGACAAGCTGTCAATTTGGATAGAAACACGTTAGAGACCTCCAACTTTCACCATTCATCTATTTTTTGAAAACTCTTTAAAATGAGAGGTCACTTAAAAGGGGTTTATATTTGCAAATTTTGAGTTGCCCCTAAAATCTCCCACTTTTGGGGGACACTCAAAATTTTTGTTAACGTAAAAAATAATTTGGGTTGAGTTAGCATCATTCCCGAAAGGTTATTTGTTTGTCTTAACAATAAAAAAATCAAAGATGGGGGACGGATTTTTTTACACACTGTATAAACACATTAGTCCTTTTTGGACCACATAAGTTCCAAATTTATTTTTTGAATTTATAAATATGTAAATATTTAAAGCCTTTTTGTTAACAGTCAGGTATTGTCTGTTAGAATGTATAGGTTCTAGACTGTATGTTTGGCAATTTATAAAATTCAAAAAGGCAAACGTAAAATGTAAAATATATTCATAAAATATATCTATAATAGCATAGTCCATAAAATAAGTAGGTGCCCATTCAAATATTTGCATCCAATGTGATTTACCAAAGTACCAAAATAGGCCTATATTAAATGACTCATTGTACGAACTCGATTAAAAAACTGCTACTTCATAAACAAGGAAAATCACGAGGACGTTCACCACAGTTAAGAAAATATCGTGTAAACATATCCAGCTGTTCTGTTTCAAATGTCCCTCGATGGAGGAGCGGGATTCTCATAAAACAACCAATAGAATTTGGGGGTGTGGCTAATATGGCGGAGAGTACAGTCGATGACTAAATCGGGATGTGGCCAAAAGTGGTTAGTTCCGTTTGTGCGCGAGGCGCCAAACCCGGACTGTTTTAAAACAGCCCCGATTCATCGGGAGCGTCAGGTGCCAAACCCGGACTGTTTCATTTTTGCACAGAAACGTCAGAGTCGGACAGCGCCAACTCAGGACGGAAAAACAGTCCCGAGTTGGTGCTGTCCGATCTTGGCACTGTCCGATTTTGGCACTGTCCGACTTTGGCGTGTTCCCTTTTAAAGCGTAGGGAAGGTAAACAAAATTATTTTATTCGCATGGGGGGCCAGGCTTAGTGAGTGTAAACTTCAATTATGTTGTGTTTGGTAAGTACTGCTAATCAAAGCAATAAATGTTGTGTTTGAGGACCGAGTTAAAAAAAAAATAAGGTCAGGCTCGGCGGTCCCGAAATTTAAGTTAAATTTTGGGAACAGCTTCTGGCTGAAATAAATTTTTGGGAATTTACAATTATATTTTTACTCAAGAGCTTTGGAAATTAATGAAATTGTTAGACATCGTAAATAACCCCATTGCAGCAGATCTACATATCTAGGGAATTTAAAACACTTAAAATAATATTTAAACGCAACATAAACGGTATATGACATATTTTTATTTTCTTCATAAGAATAACATGGGGAATGAGTATGCAGGTCTGCTACTGCATGTTTGTAAATATTGGGTGTTTTTCAGTCATTATCCCAGTATAACTCAAATAGAAGAGGCTATATTCTAAGTTTGATCGAGATATGGAGGTTTTAGTATTTTATTTATTTCCCATAAGGATAGCATGGGGAATGAGTACGTAGGTTGCTGCAGTGTGAATGTAAAAATAGAGTACTTAAGGCCATAATCAAGTATATCTCAACTAGATGAAGCAACACACCAAGTTTTATTCAGATATATTGAGAAGTAAGCGAGATATAGAATTTTACATTTTTCCCCATAAGGATAACATAGGGACGGTATACGGTTTTTCCGCTTTCAATATCTCGGCAACCAATGGACATAGAGCAATGATTAAAGATACCAAATTGTTAGTTTTTTTAAGCTAAATTCAATGGTGGAAACGATATTTTGATTATTTTAATTTTGCCATGTGAAAAAACCAAAAAACCCCTTTTTAAGGGGGTTTATTCCCCTTAACCCCCACTTCCGGTGGCCTTATCGAGCTGGTTTGTTAAATTGAATAGGGGATTACCATTTTACATGTCTGTACCGATTTTCGTTGAGATCGGACCATTTTTACGGATTCTATCGTGTTAACATTGAAAAACCTCATTTTTCCAATATGGCGGCGTTTGCCCAAGGGTGCCAAAGTTGCACCCGGCAGATTCGTAATCAGCACAAAAAACTGAGTCAGAATCAGCAAAAAAATCGCTGTCCACCCAAATTTCCAGGTCATCGTAACTTACAATGGGTTGGCACCCTGACTATTGTATAAATTATCTTAGTGAAGATAAATTCAACGGTAGTGTAAATGGTTTTACTGACGATACAGCATTAATTGAGCTTTCAAAATCAAGACATAAATAACCTGTACAGCACAGTTGTATGCAAACGGAAAAAGTGTTTTGAATTTTGGGTTTGCAAAATTGGCTAAGTGACAAAACAAAATATATGATTTTTAATATTAAAGAACAAATTGAATGTGATAAAAAACAAATTTATCAAAATTCTAATTGCTTAGGAGCCAATTGTACAGAGTACATTGACATAAAAAAGGTTTAATTTATTAAATATCTTGGCCATGTAATTGACTGAAAGCTTTCTTGAAAATATCAGGCCAAAAAAAATCAAAAAGAGAAATTTACAGTATGGTTCATAAGTTTTCCTTTTTGTGAAAATTAGCTAATCATGCTTTGGTAGGATCAAGTTGGGTAATGTATTCTTTTGTTAGGGAGGAATATATTTGTCGACAATAAAACCTATCATTATGTTGCAGAAGTATATCATCTGAATAATTATGTAAAAATCTAAATTTGAACATTCTTCTCCACTTTTTAAACATTTAAAAACTCTCCCATCTAGAAATTTCGCATACAGTGCCCCAAGACTGTTCAATGTCACTTTTAAGTCAATCACACTAAATAGCGACAACCGAACTACCTAATCAAACTGAAGCATTTTATAAAAAGTGTTTAGAATGTTGAGGATTAGCTTAGACCCGAGGTGTACGTGTAGTTTAGTATGTAATTCATATTTGTGTACATATTGTTCACTTTTGTACTTGTTGTACATATATTTTTATATCTTAAAAATTACTTCTCATTATTTCATGGTTTTATCTGTTTAATTTGATATGTTGTTATACCTTGAATATTTGTAGTTCAGAGTTGTCAGTTAATGTATCAACATATCTGATTTTAGAAAACTAATTTTATGTTAGTTTTTTGTTTTAACCCTTTCTTACCCACGGAGTATTTTTTTACTCATGGTTTGTTTGTTATTAAAACACAAGGTTTATTTTCCCAATGAATAATAAAATACTCATGGTTCAAAGGTAAATTTAATGCTGAATACGTTGGCAGCAACGGTAGGAGACTTCAGGGGCCCATTTCAGTTTTGTTGTTGTTTTTACTTGTCAAAACATGGTTCCCGGACTCCTGTGGATTTCGTGATTTTTGAGAATTTTTTTCGATATGTTCTTATTCATTTACAGCCATAAGAAAATTCCTTGTCATAAACTGTAAAGTTTTAATGCTTATTAAATACTTTTTAGAGTGATAACACGTTCTGGCTAACGTGTAGGTTAGGTTTTATTGATGAGTAAAATATTACTCACTGGGAAGATAGTTTAGGTCAATAAGTAAAATAATACTCATTGGGATGGTAAGTTACTGAAAGGTTCTAAGTAGTATTCAGCTCTTTGGGATGGTGATAGTCTCTACCCTTTTTGACTTATTTTATATAATGTAGTATTTTTCTGGACCAAAATAATACATTTTTATCGATTGCCTCCTTTTATATATGTTTTAAAATATATTTTGTACGTAATATAAATTTATTACTTTATATTACATACATTATATTATAATATATTATTGTAATATATATTTTGTATGTATTTTGTATTTTTTAAATGTATTTTATAATGTGATAAAACATTTTTGTATCTGCTTTTACACAGTGTTACTTTATATCCCCAATGATAAATATTTTACTCATGGTCATTTCGTAACTTCCCAATGATGAATATTTTACTCATGAAAAAAATTTTTCTATAAAAAGGTATATTTGTGTAACAAAATGTTTTTCATGTTATTTTAAGCCTTTTATTAATAAATAGAGCAAAGAAAAATTTTTTTAATGTTTATTTCATATCTTGGGAAGCAAAGGGTTAAGAGGGTGGCAGCCTCTTTTTACCTTGCATTCGCCCCCCCCCCCCCCATGGGCCTAAGGCCTGTGCGTGGAAGTTATCAAGCAAAGCAAGGAGTGAGCTGGTATAGTACAAGGGTGAACAGTACTACTAAATGTATGAGACAACGTCGGGACTTGAACCTGCGACATCTCTGCCACAGTTCTGAGGCAGAGTGCGCTACCAACTGCGCCACCCACTCACTATAGTTTACGAGGAGCTTCAGCAGGTGCTGTATCAGTCAACTGGATTGTTGCGAACATAGCTTATATGATTAGTTTTTTCTCTAGGGCAGGGCCGGATGTAGCATTTTGGCGCCCATAGGCCCAATAATTTTTTCCGCCCCCTAGTCTGGTTAAAGTTACTTTTTTCTTCTTTTTCCTCGAGTTTTTTTTCTAAATTCCGCACCACTTGGCTTTGGTTTTTGACTCATTATACAATAAGACTTGACCAACTACATTAATAAAAATAATTGTCGCAATAAAAATAGTTAAGTTAAAGCCGGTGGCACCCTGGCACGCACAACGAAATACGCACGACAAAACTATCCTCGGCCGTTGGACACGAGCATCACTGATAAGAAGACGCCAGCTGATATATTGCGAGGTGAGGGTGGTAAACAGTGTCTTGACAATAACAACATAGTCTCTTGACAATAACATTGCCAAGCGCATGCGCCCCTTATCATTCCGAGCATTTGAGCAGTGGCGCCGAGCCAGTATAGTGGAAATACGATGTGTACCGCTCGACGACATCCTTACAGCCAGTTCTTCCTTGTTTGAGATCAAGGCTGTAACGAAGTTGATGCGTAATGTTGAAAAACAATAAAACTTTACCAACAATTATTTGTTGCAATGATATTACAAATCAGAATATTTTTTGCCTGATGATTTGCTTTTAAATCAATTTAAAAAATATGTTCAGTTATGGCTGTTTATTTTAATTTTTTTATATATATTATTTCTCTTGCCGGTGCGCTCCCTGGATGATTGCGCCCATAGGCCCGGGCCTACTGGGCCTATTGGGAAATCAGGCCCTGCTCTAGGGTTTCAAGTAGTGGATATGAGCTCTATAAACAGAGATCATTATGGAAAATACCACCTTTGAATGTGAACATGTAATTTGGGGGAATTTGCTCTCAGTAAAGCCCGTATTAGTTTGATTTTTGATTGGTCAAATTCAATCTTTTATAAAATATTTGAAAGTGTAATAAGGGTCTTTAAGCCTCTGAAATAACACCTCGAAATATCTTAAATGTGTTTTTAAATGTCTCAAGTGTCCTAGAATTCATGATTTTGTCCTTGAAAAGCCCTGGAATAGTCCTGGAATTTTGTTTTGAAAAACCTGTGGCAACCCTTAAATAATAAATAATTTATTTATCATAAAATTAAACTATCATAGTTTAAATAAATTTATTTATCATGAGTTATTAATCATTGCCAAAGTCGATTAGCATCATAATCATTAGACCACATGTGGTTAACCAATGTTTACTCATCTTGCACAGTTTCAGTTTTGTAGTGCATATTCATACAGTTTTCCTGCAAATTTGTTGCAGGGATTTTGCAGGTGTGTGTCAGCAAATTATTAAATGTTTGAAAACATTGATTTTCAAATATTTTAAAATTTGCTGACTAACACCTGTATTTTTTATACAGAACATTTAATACCTTTACAAAGGTATTAAACCACCTTGCTGTGAAATTGTCAACCTCTTTCACAGTGGATTCGTACTCAACAGTTATTCCTTGGTCCATGAGTAAAGGAAATGATTCTCAATTTATCTGTTGTATTTTTTCTGCTTGTAATTAATGTTATTATACCTGGAATAGAAAGTGAAAATTCGATATGTAAATTAGTAAAAAGCCCCGCCGATGGAAAACCTACTACACTCTGCCCTGCACCGAAAATAACTAAAGGTTAGTAGTTTGTTTTAAAATAAAATCTAAAATGTAGCTCTGGAAAATTTTTGTTACAGGGATTTTTGGTTTGGAATAAGGTTTGAGAGTAAATAAAACAGTTAATTTAGGATGTGAGATTGAGAAAGGTAAATTATGTAGAACCCTATTCTCTCCCTGCTTACCTCCTTAGTCTTTATCTTTGTTCCCCATTTACATTTTCTGATACCTTCTACCCTTAGTACCCCCCCAACTACGTCTTGACGTAGTTTTTTATACCGTACAGATATTTTATTAAATAGGAAAGTCGGCCCCCCCCATCTATCATAAAACTCGTGCCCCATCTAAATATACAAACAATGAACATTTTCATTCATATGATACAAGGTACGAACGCTCTACGAGATGTAACAACTAACGCTACTGTTACTGACACTACTTTTTCTACTGACTGTGCTCCTTGTCCTAACAATAAAAGTGTGTTGGAAGGCCACGAAAAAGACTTTAAACAAGTTTTGATCATTGGCGACTCTCATTTGCGCCATTCCACTGGAGGTTTTAAAGAAAGGGGAGCTTACATAGAGTGTCTTCCTGGTAAAAAAATTTTAGACATTAAGAATGTATTGTTAAGCTATGTAGGAGTAAGATTATCAGTAATTTATTTCCATGTTGGCTGTAACAACTTGAGAAGAGGATATCGGGGAGGTCCGGGCTACAACGGTGGCCATGGTAAGCGTCAGGTCCTCGACAACTTGGCTGAGCTCCTATTTGCAGCTAGGACCAATTTCCCTGAAGCCAAAATATTTTTGAATAGTGTGTTGATTCAACGTGACCTCACGTACAACGCTCTCCATGACTTCAACGACCAGATTGACTTGATGTCAAATAACTTCGGAGTTGTGTTCATGGAGGCTAATGTATGTGTTTCCCGACGAGACCTCATCCGCGACGGAGTTCACTTCAAGCGGCCAGCTATGTTTCGGCTAGGCCGTTTGATGGTAAGCGCCGTTGCCACATTCCTGGCTCCAACTTTACAGCCTCCTAGTGTCCATGGTGAGGTTTTCCCAACTTCTCCTTCATCTTTGGATCCTTTGCGTGAGGATGCCCCTGGTGTTGGGTGCCAGGAGCACACAGCATCTGGGGCTGCTGATCGCCCGGGAAACTAGGTGAGAAGGGGGGCAATAGGCATCTCAAGGTCGCGCACCTAAACATGAAATCTCTCAATACTGGGTTTGAAGAGATGAGATCTCTTGTGTGTGACTTTGACTTTGATGTTCTTGCTGATGGTGAAACTTGGCTACACCCTGGCACTCCCTCTGACAACTACAATATACCAGGGTACACTATACAATCACTATACTATACTATGGCAAGGAAAGACCGATCTGATGATGTAGGAGGTGGTGTGGCCTTATACATCAAAGATGGTCTAGCATACGATCAGTACTTGCTAACTGAAGAAGTGGACCCTGGCATTGACGTTCTTTGTGTTGTCATCAACTTGAAGGGGAAGAGGCTTGGTGTTAGTGCAGTATATAGGCCCCCTCATCTGAGGTACACACTCCTCGAGCCTTTATTTCACTCTCTCTTTGTTGACTTAGCTGTTCAAGTAGACACTGTTGTATACTTAGGAGACAATAATATAGATTTACTTTCGAAGACGAACGATGCTAAGTACTTACACCGGCTCTTGAAAGAAACTAATACAAAACAACTTGTAGATCAGCCAACCAGAGTGACTGAAACCTCGGCGACCTTGTTAGACCACATCATTGTGGACAGGTCGGCTGAGGTCAAGAGGATCGGTGTCATTGATGCATCAGCCATCAAGGACCATAGAGGGGCGAAGATTACGGACCACAAGCTTGTTCATTGTGATATTGTGTCCACAAATTAAAGAAAGAAAGCAAAGATCATATCATATAGAGATTTCTCAAGATTCGATCCAGAACGTGCTGTGACAGAGATTGCTCAGATTGATAGGGACCACGCTAAACAATTTAACGACGTGAATGATGTAGAAAGATTTATTACATCCAACATTCTGATGGTGTATGACAGACAAGCCCCCATCGTTAGTAAGAAGGTAACACGGAAAAAAGCGCCATGGAAAAATACTGAGATAAAGAAAAAGATTACCTTAAAAAACAAACTAAGGAGAAAATATTGGAAATCCAGGGACAGTGCAGATTGGGAAAGCTATAAAAGCGTGAGAAACGAACAAAATATCTTAATCTGGAAAAGTAAAAGAAAATTTATGACTGATGCTGTCTCTTCCAGCAAAGACATGAAAAACATGTGGAAAAGTCTAAAACAATGTGACATAGTAAGAGACAAAAGAAGTGAACATATTCCAAATGATCTTAATGTGAATGATATGAACAGTTTTTTGCTGAAATGGGAAAAGGTTGTGAAGCTAGTGACCTCAGAACGAGGCATTTTAATGAAAATAAAAGTAGAGAGTTTGAGACAACTTGGAGATTTAGGAATGTGGCGGAAAATCAGGTTAAATCAGCAATGAATGCAATAAAATCTACTGCAACTGGTAGCGATAATATATCTATTCAGATGATAAAAGCTGTGAGTCCGTATGCCATTGGGGCTATAACTCATCTAATAAATCAATCTTTGACAAGCGGGATGTTTCCAAACAAATGGAAAACAAGTATCTTACATCCACTCCCGAAGACAGCTGCCCCTAAAGGAGTCCAACAATTAAGACCCATCTCAATATTGCCAGCTATTTCAAAGATACTTGAGAAGATTGTGGCCTGCCAAATAAATGAGTATATTAAACTTGAGGACATATTGCCCAAGACACAATCTGGATTTAGAGAGAATCACAGTACTTGTACTGCCCTGGTTAACCTTTTTAGCGAATTAATTGATGCAAAAGACAAGGGCCAATATAGCACACTAGTTCTTCTCGACTATTCGCAGGCGTTTGACTCAATCAATCATAAGTTGTTGCTGGCAAAAATGAATTATTATGGCTTTGGTGTGGGAGTGATTGAGTGGGTCAGATCGTACTTAGCTGACAGAACGCAGGTCACAAGTTTAAGGGTGAGATATCAACTGCTCTTTTGAGAGGAAGAGGTGTTCCTCAAGGAAGCTGTTTGGGGCCTATACTTTTTAACCTGTACACATCTGACTTTCCTCCTTGTGTCCAGAGTTGCACGCCACATTTGTACGCTGACGATTGTCAGCTTCAGTTGTCCTATGATCCTGATTGTATAAGGGATGCCATTTTTCAGATTAACTCGGACCTAGACAATGTTTTGACTTGGTCCTCTGAAAATGGCCTGAAACTAAACACAGGAAAGTGCAATGTGCTGCATCTAGCGCCACAAGACCGTATACAGGCTCTCAGCGATAGTGGAGTAGAGGTCAGCATTGGCGGTGAGAGTTTGGCCATTTTTAAAAAGATCAAAACTCTAGGAGTCGTCCTGGATTCTGACCTCTCTTTTTCAGACCATGTTTCACACACTATCCAGCGTGCCATCGGTAGGCTGAGGGGTCTGTATCGATTCAGAAGTTTGTTGCCAGAAGCTGTTAAACTACAGCTCATGCAGTCCTTGGTTCTATCAATATTTTACTACTGCTATCCTGCCAATGGGAACAGCATTACGATGCATGATGCACGGAGAATTCAAAAAATACAGAACTCTTCACTGAGGTATGTATTCTCGCTGAGGCGTGTGGACCGTGTGTCTGTGTATCGTGATGCTGTTAACATGCTTTGCATGGATGATTTCTGTAGGTTGATGACTAACTGCATGATTCACAAAGTCCTTGCGCTCAGGGAGCCCCAGTACCTGAGTGAGAGGCTGCGGTATCGGGATGAGGTCTCGCAGCGTGTCGCTCCGCGGCATGATCGAAAGCTTCACTTTCACAGGGTGAGGCTGGAACTGGGCCGAAAAAGCTTTTCTTATTTCGGTCCAGTACTCTACAATGATCTCCCCGGTATCCTCAAATCTTGCTCTTTTTCAAAGTTTAAAATCCAACTAAAGGATTTGTATAAAGTAAAATAGTGTTGTTTAAGTATTGTTTGTTATCTTTTTTTGTTGCTGTTAGATTAGTATTGACTTAAGTTGTCCTGAAAACCAGTTTATAACTGAGGAACGCTGTAAATAAAGGCTTCTTTTTTTTCATACAAGAAATAAATATGTAACAAAGTTTTGCCAAAAGACAATTTGGAATATTTTTGAAAGAAAGCCTCCTATACTGGAATACAATTTTTAAAACATGTCCCTCAAAAAGATTAAAGCAATTGAAAACTGTGCTAAATGTAAGAAGGCACTGAGGGAGTACCTAATGCAAGGAGCATTTTATGCTTTGGATGAATCGTTTGTGAAATTACTGTGTGAAAGTAAAGATCGATTTTAAGTTTAATTTTTGTGACCCTATGTACTTTGTGCAAAGTGAACAATAACGATTTTTTGATTTGAATTAAATCGATTTAAAATCATACAAACTAATTTAAAACTTAATAATTAGTTATATTGCCTTTAGTTTCTCTACGGTGTCGTGAACACACTAGCAATTACAGCACACTTCGGATTATCCGGATTTATGTGACGGAGTCCCAATCCAGGTAATGAAAAATCCGAATAATCCGAAGTACCATAACAACAGTGCGTATTACAGTCAGCCATAATCAGCAGATCGCGACGGATGACTCTTGTTATCCACTTTGCAGAAAAATCACATCTTTATGTTGTGACACAGCAATAAACTATTTCCACCTTCCCATTGTAGCGTACAGTATACGACACAAAATGTCTGCCGGCCAATCTAGTAGCACTATCGAGGCGGACGAAAATGAGTATTACCCTTCGGTATGCCCTTCCAGATGAATGAAAGAACAGTGTTGAGGTTGTTGATCCTGTTCATTTTATCACACGTTTGACTGAATAACAAGATATTGTTATGTTCTAGGTTTTTTCTACCTGAAGACGGGATCAGATTCCAGATCCCGAAACGTTGTGTAACTTATTTTTTACCAATCGGTGATGGCAAATGTCCGCAAAATTCCAAATCAAAAAATAAAATGACATCACCAACAATGAATTTCAAACAAAGGATAGTGATTAAATTGAGTATTGAGAACAGTAAATGTAAAGTGATATCATTCTTTACAGAAGAATGTCACCAGTAAATCATATATGTTCAACTGGGCTATCCACTAATATTCCATCGCCACTTAAAAATCTCTTAACCATTCGCAGTAACGACTTTATACATCTTCTGTTCAAAGCTTTAATTGGGATTTATTTTTACGTTTATTACCCTATGGATAAAAAAGTGAAATAGGAAATGGTCAGCCGGGGAAGTAGCAGAACTAGATCCATAGTTCTCGTGGGGTTTAGGTAGTGTGTTATAACCTTGTGGCAAAACAGTATTAGCAACCCCAACTTCTTACTTCAACCCAAAAAGTGGGTCTGTGGCAGATAAAGTGACAGTAACCTTTTTTCAGATGATGTTTGCAAAATGTCTAGCACTTGGGTCGAGATCACTTTAGATGCCACTATCAGCCAGGCACATGCTCGAAGACTGCAAATTGTTTGGCAAGTGCCAAAAGTGGAGAAAGATGATGTCATCAGACTCTACAGGACTCTGGAAACTTCCTTATTTGAGCCTGTCTTTGAAGTCGTTCCTGACGCAACATATGGGATGTCACAGACTAATATGTATGAAATAGAAATTGATGTTCTTTTTGAATTTCAACCAGTCTGCCTGGGTTTTTATGTAATTTACTGGAGGAATTCGGAAGGTAATCATACTCTTTTTTTCTATTTTTTTATACAATTCATTATTATAATTTTTGCGGAAGTTAATCTATAATAGATGAATGGGAAAAAGTATCAGGCTCACTAAAGATAGCAAAGGTTCATTTATTCCAATTATGTTTATTAAAATACACTAAAAAAATGGTTGGATATAAAGTCAATAACAAATTTATTTATCTTTTATTTTGGTTCTTAGTAGACTTTTTAATTATTTTCTGTTGATTATCCTAGTTTCAAATTATGTAGAAGTTTTTTTCGGTAGAAGATCACAAACTCGACTCCCGGTAACTCGACACTTTAGATAACTCGACTCCTTCGTTTTTGCAATAAGCATGTAATTTTTAACCTAGTGCTCTGTCAGACTGAGATTGAAAAATCCCTTTAGAAAATCTTAAGCTCTGTTCCCATAATTTTTATACAGCCTGTATTGCCTCTAGGCGATCAGAGAGAAGGGATCTGCGGGATCGGAAAGGTAGGAATAGAGAGTCATACTACCCTTGAGGAAACAGTATTTTGGGGAGGCTTTCTGGTGGTTTTAGTTTCATCGAGGTAAGGATTCAGCCTCATAGCGTTACCCATTAGCACCAATCTCAAATACTTCAGCCAGGTAACATGGAGAGGCGCCGCTGTCTAACAGGAGGCCGGGATGTGCATCTCTCAAAAATAGAACTGCCTCTCCCCACTTTCAACGAGGGCGAGGCTTAGCTTCTTGGGGAAATTGACCCGGATGTCTGAACAAACAAACCCCTGACAGCCGGATGACAGAATCAAACATATTATTCACAATAAAAACCGACCGATCAAACTTACAAGTTTTATTAAGCACGTTCATATTTATTAGTTTTACTGTAATCAGGGCCGTAAAGATAACTTTGGGGGCCCCGGGGCATCACCCAGGGCCGGATTTAGGCATGGGCTTGCGCCCAGGGTGGTAAATTTTTCATACTTGGGAATAACGAATAGAAATTCTAACGATTAGCAATATTCATTAGTTTTTTCGGCTAACTTCTATTATATTTGTTAGATTTTAAAAAGTACTGGAAATAACTTATACTGAGTTAGATTATAGCTAACGAATAGAGAATATACTCGTTAGTAGTTTTGGAGTTTCAATAGCTAGATTTTTGGATGGACGGAAGTACCTCAAATACGATCGGAGTTTTTACGCGATCGGTGGGGGTTGCGTGCGGCAGTGCGGGAAGCAAAGAGAGGGGTCAGCGCCCTTGTTGACAAACAACATGGGGAGGAGGGGAAAGTCCAGTTGCTTTGGTATGCAGTGGCAGCCAATAACAACACCGCAAGCACCGAGGGGTGGGAAGGGGGAATGTTTGGTAATTTGTCATTTTAAAACATTGTCTTCAATTAATGTTCATTTTCTGACAAGTGTGAAGTAATTTTTTCTATGATAGCAAACTGTGATGCATGATTTAACTTTCTTAGTGTTAAGTTTTGTATAATAATAATTGTGTACATTTATAAGTTGTATTGTTATAATAAGTTGTGTTAGTTGGTTTAATAATTTCGTTGTATTAAGAGTTTGTTTTTCAAGATTCAAGATTCAAGATCTTTATTGGCGAATAAATAACAATTGTTACATTAGGCTTCGTCTTATGAACTAAATAACATTGAAATAACAAAATAAACTATATGTGAAATAAACAACATTTTACTTATAACTATATATACACAGCAATGGCCTAAAAATGTATGTTAGACAAATAATTCAGACATATCACAGTTCATAAACTCATCAACTGAGTAAAAGGCTTTAAGCTTCAACCATAAAGATAATTTTGATTTAAACTTACAAAGAGGCAACTCTCTTAAAGGTAACTTATTGTAAAGTCTGATCTGCTGAAAACTATGGCTGTTAAATGTCTTAGTCAGTCTTACATTGGGCAGTACTAAATTATGTCTAAACCTGGTATTGTGATTATGAATGGCATCATGGGGAAAATAAGCGTTAATATTTTCTTTAACATGAACTAAGTTTTGAAAAATAAAAATACAAGCAAGGGGCATAATCTTTATACTACTAAATGATTGTCTACAAGATTCCTGAGGTGAAAGATTGGCTATTAACCTGATTTCCTTTTTTTGCCAAATAAATACATTTTTGGCAGCACAAGAATTACCCCATAATCGAGCACCGTAATTTAAATGAACATGAAACAAACCAAAATATGTAGTTAATAAAACTTCAAGATTTACACAGTGTTTCAGTTTGCGTAGTAGAAAAAGTACCCTTGAAAGTTTTTTACATATACTTTCAACATGAGTCTCCCAAGAAAGTTTACTATCTAAGAAAATTCCTAATAATTTAACAGGCTTAAAAAAATCAGCATTTAATTCACAATTTCTTCTATTTGTAAAAATTAGATTATCAGTCTTGCTTTCATTAATGATAAGTTTGTTAGCCAAAAACCACTCTTTGCTTGTTCTAAAGAATTGAATAACTTAATGTTGAGATCATGAAAATTAGAATCCGAACAAAGAAGTGTAGTGTCATCTGCATAAAGAAATTACATAGAATTCATATTACTGTTAAAATCATTTACAAAGACTAAAAAAAGAAACGGACCCAGCTCCGAGCCCTGGGGGACACCTGCAACAATATCCTTTACTAGATGAAACATTATTGACACATACCATTTGCTTTCTATCCATGAGGTAGCTTTTTATTAGCCCTAACTCTTTCCTCCTTACACCATAAAAATCAAGTTTATCAAAAAGAATGGAGTGGTTGACTACCTCAAATGCTTTTGTTAGGTCAATAAGGGTTGTACCTATCACTAGCTTATTTTCCAAACCATCTTAAATTTCATTTACAATTGTCTCAACAGCCATGGAAGTTGAGTGACCAGGCCTAAAACCAAACTGGTACCTATAAAATAAGTTATTTACCACAAAATATTCATGTAATTGTTTTAACATACAACTTTCAATTATTTTACTTAAGATAGGTATAATGGTTATGGGACGATAGTTTTCAGGTAATTCTTTTTGACCTTTTTTAAAAATGGGGGTAACCTTACAGTGTCTAAGAGAGTCAGGAAAAATTCCACTAACTAAGATTGAGTTTATAAGACAAGTAAGAGGCAACAATATTCTAGAACACATAGTTAGAAAGACCATAAATGTCCTCACTCCTTGAAGAGCTAAGGTTCATCACAGCTGCTTTGACCATTTGAGAGTCTAAAACCATCCATTTAAAATCATTTTCAATAATAGTCTTTGGTCTTGGGAACTTATGCATCATATTTATACAGTCGACTCTCGCTAACTCGAAACTCCACGGGACTGCGATTTTTCTTCGTGTTACGTATAGTTCGTCGTAGGAATAGTTCGAGTTATAGAGGTAAACCAAATAAAAATTCGTGATTTAGAGGTAAAGAAAAAATTAGTTTGTTCCCTACATCTTCGACAAATCTAAGCGTTTAACTTATTGATATACTATATATCAAAGAAAAATACAGTATTTATAATATAATAACCTGTAAAACACAAAAACAGATAAGATCATATTAATTCTGATTAAAAAGTCTGTAATCTTCCTCTGTTTAACATGTAAATACAATTATTACAGTATCGACCATAATTGTTATAAAAACAATAATATAAAGAAACTTTATCCCCAACAGCTACAAAAATAAACCTTTAACTTTGAATATTATTAATGTATTAATAAGTAATACTTACAGTACAGTATACAAAATAAAAAACGTGTAAAATAAAATAGAGTAAACAGTTTAGAACGCCGGGATTTCGTATTACAGAGGTCCATTCTGAAAACTTCGTGGTATGGAGGTAAACTTCGAGTTATAGAGGTAAGTCGCGAATCAAATTCGTCTTATCTAATGAACTTCGTGTTATAGAGGTAATTTTTTGTCCCTTCGAGTTATAGAGGTAAAATATACCCGGAAATTAGTTCGTTTTATGAAAATTAGTTCATGTTATGTATAGTAATTTCTTCGTGTTAGACAGGTTTTTCCAAGGGGATTAAAAATAATTCGTGATATCGAAGATTTCGTGATATCAAGGTTCGTGTTAGCGAGAGTTGACTGTATAGCTATCATTGTTACATTTAAAATCAGAACTTAGCCTAACAGGTACATTAACAAAATGATCATTTAAAATCTCAGGACATAAAGGTACAGCATTGTTTTTACCATGACCCATAAAACCACCAGCCTCGTTTCTTATTATTTGCCAGGCCGTCTTACATTTGTTATTGGATTTAGAAAGCAGAGAATCGTTTGAAGATATTTTTACATCAGCAATGGCTTTGTTGTACAATTTCTTAATATCCTTAACCCTGCAGTGGTGACGTAATTTTGCGGCTTCAACTGGTGACGTAGGTCTATGAGACCAACTTTTACATATTTCTTTTTTTCACTTACTAAATATTGGAACTTGTTTTTGATAAAAATTGTGTAATAACTTTATAGTATTGGGAAGATTTATACAGGGTTATTATAAAGAAATCACGTTTTGAAGTGGAGAAAAAAAAGTTTATTGCATTACATGTTTTATTCAATACTCGTCACAGAAAAAAAAATTCAGCAATATTAAACTAAATATAAAAACCTAATATTTATTCATTTTTTGTAATTATAAAGGATTAATCTTGTGATTAAATTATGAAAATCCAAAATTTATCCAATTGTTTTTTGAAAAACGTGTTTTGAAAATTGACAAAAAAGGGTTTATTAGTGAATATGCCAAGTCCCTTTTGAATGCGAAGTTCGCTTTTGAAAGAAGCTTATAAAAAAAAAAGAATTATAAAAAATCAATAAATAGTGCAAAGAAACAGTATTACTCTAACTTGATAGATAAGTCAGAAAATAAATCAAAAACAACTTGGAATATTATAAATAAAGACCTTGGTAGGAATAATAAAACATTACATCAAACTATTAAAGTAAGGAATAAAGAAAAAATAGTTTCAGAACCGGATACAGTAGCCAATATTTTTAATGATTATTATATAAATTTGGTGGAATCAACACCAATAGACTACCATCATAGATCCACTAAATTAATACATAGTCCTATATTTCCAAAATTTTATTGTAAACCAGTAGATGAAAAAGAAATAATTGCATTAATAAATAATTTTAAAAATAAAAAATCATGTGGTTACGATGAAGTTCCTATTATTGTATTAAAAACATCTATAAACTTAATAGTAAAACCTCTGGTACACATTATTAATTCATCTTTCATATCTGGAGACTTTCCACAAAAATTAAAAATATCAAAAGTAATTCCTGTATTTAAAAAAGGTGACACAAAAGAAATAGTTAATTACCGACCAATTTCAATTCAACCAACCATCTCAAAAATTTATGAAAAATGTATGTACAACAGATTAATGGAGGTCTTTGAAAAAAATAAAATCTTAGATAAAGAACAACGTGGTTATAGGCCGGGTAGGTCCGTTATAACAGCCGCTATCCAATTTATAGAGGGTGTAATAAACGATATTGACAAAAAGAATAAAGTAATAGCTATACTCATGGATCTGACAAAGGCGTTTGACAGGGTTTGTCATGACAAGCTTATTCAGGAGTTGCAGGACTGTGGAATACACGGATTGCCATTGAAATGGTTGGAATCTTTTGTTAAGGACAGACTACAATATGTTGAAGTAACAAATTGTAAGAATAATTTTATATCTAATCATAAATCCTCTCTTAAAAAATTAAAATACTCGGTGCCTCAAGGATCGATTCTTGGCCCTTTGCTATTTATTTGCTACTTCCGTGGGCTAGGGGAAAAACTTTCTAATATAAATAGTAATTATCAGCTTTGTTTATATGCTGATGATGCAACCCTTAAAGTATCAGAACAAAATTTTTTAACACTCAATCATTTTTCAGAACAATACATAAATGTAATAGTTGATTCACTAAAAAGCAAGAATCTACTTTTGAATTCAAGTAAAACAAATTATCTCATCTTTGATATAAAAAATTCACACTCCAATAACTTAAATCAGCAAAATTTTATTCTAACAGTAGATAATAGCATCTTAGAAAAGAAAAATAATTCAACATTCTTAGGCTTAATTATTGATGACCAACTTACATGGAATGATCATGTTGATCATGTATGTATTAAGTTGAGTTCTGGGGTCTTTGCTATTAGGAAAATGTCTTTTTATTGTGAGCTGAGTTCCATGCTGTTACTTTATTACGCTCATGTTCATTCACATATACAGTTTGGTTTGGTGTTGTACGGGGGGACATCACATAATAATTTAAGTAGAATTTTAGTATTTAAAAAAAAAACAATTAGAGCTATGTTAAAATTGAATCCAAGAGAATCATGTAGAGAAAAATTTAAAGAATTAAGATTATTCACAGTATTTAGTTTGTATATTTTTCACACAATCATACATATTAAAACATACCCAATAAATAATATTAGGATGGAAAATATTCATAACTACAATACAAGAAATAAAATTAACTTTGCCATTGAAAGCCACAGAACAACTTTATTTACAAAACAACCCTCTTATGCTGGAAAATACTTTTATAATAATATACCACAAAACATAAAGAATATAAATGATTTCAAAACTTTTAGAAATACTCTAAAAAATTTTCTTTTGGACAATCCGTTGTATTCCATAGAAGAATTTCAAGAGTTATAAGTCTAAGATAAGAATTGGGAGTGTATTTGATTGCCTCGTTCTGATTTATTTGTGGAGTATATAACATAGTCTAAGATTAGACTCAATGACGCCATTCATGTACATTATTTGTATTAATGAATAAAGATATTTGAATCTGAATCTGAATCTGAATCCCTACTATGGTGATGTCGGACTGAGGAACCATATATTAATTTTGGTGACGTCGGTCTGTGGGATTATATATTATTAAATGCTCGTAAAATTAGTAAGATAATAATTTCATACAATTAAAAATTGTTTCCTTAAACTTAATCTATAAAATATCAATGAAATTACGTGTAATTTCTCTAAAAGATCAATCAAACCTATAAAACCTAGAACCAGACTATGGTGACGTCGGTGCAACACACCGAAAATTACAACATTCACAACGTGTATGGTGACGTCGGTGTACCAGATCACTTACACTTTCGGTGACACCGGTGCAGTGGACCGTTGAACACTGCTGCGTACTACTACCTAACCTTAAAATTACACCCCGGCACGTAGAGGCACACTGAAGGGTGCGTGTTACATAACTCAAGCGGCAGCGAACACAACCTATCGGTAAACTCGTGAACTGCGACTAAAAATCGGATCGGTCTGAGAGACCGTGCGTCACCACTGCAGGGTTAAACCTATTTTTATCAACTTCACTTAAACTTCTTTTCCACCTATCATAAAAAATAAGCATATAAGACTTGACCAGTTTGATGTCAGGTGTAACCCAGTTTAATTTTAACTTCCTACCCTCTTTTTTCTTAACATTTATTAACAGGCAGTATAAATTGAAATGATAAGTAAGAATTTTGAGAAAAATGGAACAACTGTCATTAATTTCCAAATCATTTTAAAAAAAATCCCAATTAACATTGCACTCAAGGGAGTCCCTGAAATTACCTAATCTAACTGGAGAAAGAAGTCTTTTAGTTTTTACCTCAGGATCTCTGTCATTAGACTTTTTTTTATCCACGCTGGAAGGGAGGTTAAAAATAGCCCTTACCAGCTCGGCACGGTAAAAATGGCCACGGGGCAGCTCGGCAGCCTATTCCCGATCCATCTCGGGAGCACGCCCCCAGATGGTCTTCTCTTGCGCCAGCAGGTTGATTGGGACGACTCCCGCAAACTGTCCTTAGACTTAGGCCTACAACAATTCAAATTGATAGTCACAAAAATACCAGCATGATCAGATATGATGTCTTGTTTCAATAAGGTACATGTATAATTTTCTTTATCTATGTCTGAAAACATATTGTCTAAACAGGCCTCATTCCTTGTTGGAAAACTATGAGCACCATACAAATTCAGTGACCTGAGGGTGTTAACAAAAAATTGTACCTCAGAATCACAATTTTTGTATTTTAGAGATAGTTTAGTAATAGTTTTATTAAGTTATTAAGGCCAATAGTTTTAATTTAGTATGTGTCCTTTGTATTTCATGTCATACGAAACCCTTTAAGACAACTGCCCAGCAGCAAACTTCTCCGAAAACTAACTTTATTTCTATCAGTTAATTTTTAACTAACTAATAACTTCTATCAGTTACCCTTTTACGGGACTAACTAATAACTTCTAACTAGTTAGAATTTTTTACTAACTTTCCCAACTATAAAATTTTTAAGGGCGACAAGGCCAGTAAAAACTTTGCTAAAAGATTGTTTTATGCAGAATTTTTGTTTTCACTAAGTTATATATGCTAATTAAAACTATAACAAGTTCAAAGAGAAGTTTTTAAATTCATTAGATAATTTTTAATCAGACAACTTCTGCAAGAGCCGTGGAAGGGCAGCAGTCAACGTATGCTTTTAAAATCTTTATGTAGAAAAATCGTATTACAGTAGTATTGATGAGTTCTTTGCAGACAAATTTCAAATATAGGAACTGAATAAATTGAGACAAAAAACATTTAGGAAGACGCTGCACATTTTACAGACCAGATGGCATTGATACTGTCAGTGTAGACCCAACCATTATATTCAGTTTTTAGTTTTAAGTTTTATCTCTTGTTAATAATGACTTAAATTTGTTTTTGTTTCAAATTTATTGTTGAAACTCCTATCTTTGTACATTGTACATTTATAAGATGTAATGAGTTAATAAAGTAATCAGATTTGATATGCCATTATGATGTTATTTTGATTTATTTGTAAGATATTGTTGTTCAAATACTATTATTTTAGGTCTGGCAAATTGTCACGTTTGGGAGGGGGGGGTGTGGTGGCAAAGTCCTTTGGGTCCATGGGCGGCAAATTCGTAAATCAAAATGTTGTTCAGCCTTCGAAGATTGCTAGTCAGTCTCGAAGCGCCAGTTACTTGCGGTATGTTAAAAAACTATTTATTAATTGTATTAAAATAATTGTTTATCGTTTTATTTGAAATATAACTTAAGTATGTTATTCATTAAAATATAATAAACACAATTTACGCCCTTTGACAAACTTCACAACTTTTTCTTTCTTTAAAAGACATTTTTAGGTGGGGTATCTGATTATGCAGGATATTTTTATTGGGTAACTCACCACCTTCAGGTTACGGCGTTGGTCCTATGGTGAAGATTTTTAAAAAATTGACAAGAGGATTTTCCCATAAAAATCTTCACCATAGGACCAATGCCATAACCTGAAGGTGGTGAGTTGCCCCATAAATATATCCTGCATATTCACAACTTTTTATTAATATATAATATACTACCCCGATTTCCCTTGTCCGAGAATTATTTCTTTAAAATTTATTTCAGTTGGTAGAACCGTTTCCTACCACCTGTTCTTTTCTTACCTAGCCCCGCCTCACAATGTATTAATATATCTTCAATTTTTGACCAGTGGCGAGAAAGAAGGGCGTTCTCATCCCCCAATGACCTTATCTAGCTGAAACTTTACCAATAACTTGAAGTTCAACAGTATTTTCAGCCTGGTAATGTTACAATGTTGAAACCTAATGGAACAGATCCCGTATTTTGTCATTTGTTATTTTTATAAAGGACTCTTTAACAAAAGGTTATACTTGATCATAACCACATCAGGGCCTCTTTCAAACTCACAAAAAGTAAAAAGTACATTGAGTGAACAAGTCTCACGTCGTTCTATATTTCAGTGTTGGCTTTTTCATGTTTGCAAACCAACCCAACATGGATGAGACTCTACAATTTTGGGGCAATGAAGCTACAAGACATGTTTATCCCTGGAACTCATGATTCTGCTGCGTACCACACTGTTTATAATCCTCAATCCCTTGGAAGACTAGAAGATTACACGTTCACTCAGGTAAATACCGCTGTATAATATACTGCTTACTTTCCTGAATCTGTCTGAAGATTACACCATTATGCCTTTACTGAAGTAAGTAAAGTCAAAGGATCGAGCAATAACCATACATTGAGCCACCTTGCTGTATGGTCAGCAAACTGGCCCAATTTTAAAGCAAACTAGAAAGATGAAAGAAAGAGGCTGGCATTTTCAGAGGGTTCAAATTGGACTGTTAGATGTTGGAATAGGCTCTTCGACTTAAGTATCACAGTCATACATGATCAAGACATGACTATACTTTATCATTAAATTTTAGAAAAGAATTTTCAAAATCATGTAGGTGACCTGATCTGTGGGTCGGTAACATTCCCCGAAGTTCATCCGCTCCAGATAAATTAATTGCAATACATAACGATTTTGGCTTAGCTGAGTACTCAGAGGGTAACGAGAAAACAGTATAAAAATTTAATACTCTCGCTGAATACACTTCAACCAGGCTTTACCAGGCTTTTTTAATTTTTGTAGGATGGATTTGGCAGTGTGGGTTGTCCCAGACTTCCAATCTTAGGTTGCCCCAGACTAGAAATAACTTCATCCAATGGATGCAGGAATAGGGCCTCAAGGGATAGGTGGCCCTCATCTTGGTCACCAGTACACCCCCGCCCACCCTACCTCAAAGCCCAGCCTCCCCTGGTAGGGAGCTGAAGTTGTCCACTGGAAGGCAGCTACAATACTGCCTCCAATCATGACAAATAATTGTTATTGTGATAAGGCTTACCTTACGATCCAAATATTTTAGTCTATTGAGACCTAGGTTTCAGTGCCGGAGCACTATCATCAGTCTTTAGCTAAGCCACTTGGTATCATAATCTCTTGATTGAGATTTTGTCATTACTGTCAATGATATTAAAATGAACACTTATTGTACACATTGTTCATTTTAATATCATTGACAGTAATGACAAAATCTCTATCAAGAGATTATGATACCAAGTGGCTTAGCTAAACACTGATGATAGTGCTCCGGCACTGAAACCTAGGTCTCAATAGACTAAAATATTTGGATCGTAAGGTAAGCCTTATCACAATTATGTTAATTAACGATCCAGAGGCTACAACCCCAGATAAATAATTGTTTCATTCCTGTCCCCAGTATTGCTACCTACCTAGCAAAAGCCAGCTAGGATCCCACTGAGGGACCAAGAGGCTTACGATCCTATCGTTTCGCGGCAGTGCACATCCAGCAAGGGATAGCTTGTTCAAATGAATACTCGGCTTAAGCCAGGACTCCAAAACCTAACCAAAATAATTTTCCAGAATAGATTAGGTATCACTTTATATATTGTATTTAAATGTTGACAAACTTCATAAGGAATCACATTTCATTGTTAAAACAAATAATTGTTCAACTTAACAGGTGAAATAATGCAATTGAACGTACTAAGTAATTTTCTTGTATAGATAGGAATCACTGTCTGTGTAAAGGGAGAGGGTACTCCGCAAACTGACACGGCATCACTGAATTGCAAATAAAAAGGTACTAAAGGGGAGTGGGAGGATATAAATAGCTTTAGGGGCTTCCTGGAATGAGGCGTGTGAGGTGCAAAGCCGGACACGACTACCGACACCCATTATCCTTGTTTATTTTAATAAAAAAAACACGTGCGGAGGAAAACTCCGTATGCGCCCGCTCGAGGGTTAATGTGGTGGACACAACAATGCGGCTGTGGACTCGTCATTCCAAGTGCAAATCTCGTCATTCCAAGTGCAAATGTTGTGGCGCCCTGAGAGGTGCATCACAGGCGGCCGTCCCCGACTCAATTACTGACACATTCACAAACAAAAAGATGCATACATTCATCATTTAAAAATAAACAACATTCAGGGCAGTACCTTGGGACCTGACCTTTTAACAAGTTGGATTTTAATGGTAGACCCTTTTTATTTGATGGTGATACTGTAATTTTCAAAAGTAGCTCTAATTGGGCTGAAGTTCGCCCAGCCATGATTTATCATTCATCATTGCTTGAAAATTAGTTTGACTAGAACATACCATCATTGAATATATCTAAAACTAAATTTATGCCTATTTCTTTAAAGGGTGCAACAGATTTCCATTTACAAAAAAGTTTTTTATTTTTGTGAGAACCCCGTAAATAATGAATGACTAATTGTTTGATACTATTGATTAAGTAAATTCTTATAAATATCTAGGCGTTGGATTTGATAACCATATGAAGTGTACAAATCATGTACAATTTTTAACCTCTAAACTTACAACATATTTTTTTTTTAGATTAAAAGAAATTGTTGACTATAGTGAAATAAATTACCATATCACGCATATATTCAATCTTTGTTGTGTTTTGGAATAATTTGTATGGGGAGGGTCATTTTCATCTGTTCTTCATTCTCTTTTTATCCTTTAAATGTGATGCAGAAAGTGAAAAGGGACCTCAAGTCGCTGGAGTAAATTTTACAGTACGGGCATTTTAGTCAAATCGGGTCAAAAATATTGATTTTTAGGTTTCGATTGGATATGATTCCTTAATCTTTCCTGTACACATTCATTCGGTTATTTTAGCGATAAGAATCTGAAAAATATTTAAAAATAATCGATTTAACAGCCTATGTCATGCATACGAAAAGGGACCTCAAGTCGCTTAAATGGGAAATAACATGGCGAGCGACTTATGGTCCCTGTTCTGTAATTAATTATATTTACATATCAAATATAATTTGAAGGCAGTTCATAATTATTAAGACATTTTATTTAATAGTTGTAATGTAACTAAATCAATTTCAAATAACCAAGCAAGCAGTTTCTATTTCAACAAAGATAGCATTATCTACTAAGTTCCAGTGCGATTCAAAGTCCATTTAGGCTCAGCTGACGCTCCTTTACTTTCCTCTTGACCAGTGTGTCTCTAGATTCTAAACCGTACGGACCTAACCTGTGTCAAACATTTTTCTATCACTAACTTTTCTCCAGTGCGAGTTTCATTACTTTACGAATTGTCAGTTTACGTGCCGTTATGCCTCAACAAGTTCGCATTAATGAATGGACGTGATCGTGAGCGATTATTGTGCGGAAATATCGCGCCGTGTCGGCCTCGACATGATGTCTTCGCCACCGCTACTGCAGTCCCAGGGGCCCCTGCCATCGCTTCTATCACCTCATCTGGCATCTCACAGCCCATGGTCCGCTGGGTCAACCTCCGTCCTCTACCAAAGGCCAAGAGAGAAGACTCGGTGTGCGTGAGTGACACAGTCCATTATTCCTTTTAGATATTAATTTTCTAATAAACTGATTAGAGTTGCAGGTACAGCCGCCATTACGTTTTTGCTCGGACAAAACTAAAAATATATTACATTGCTAATTAAAAGAAATAATAAATTATTTCGGACACATTTAACAGTTCCATTTCCCAAATGTGCAGGCCCGTACTAACTGAGTCGTCAGGGGCATCACAAAACTGGTCTCTCCTGACATCTATCGGTGGGTAAGTGAACTACTTCAAGTTTTTCGTCGTAGAAGAATATTGCCTAAGTCAAAAAATCACCGTCTTGACAGAGTATTTATCTTTTATTCCTTGATATTCTGCCTTCCGACTTGAGGTTCCTTTTCAAACTTCCCACTTTCTCATTTTTTTAAACAATGAAAATGTAAGTTTATTAGGTCTGTTTTATTTTAGACATAAAGATCTACTTTTCAGCTTTATTTTGATACCAAATTCATTTCTTAAATATTAATAATAAATATTCTGTGAACGTTTGAAGTTTTGGGCTTTGATTTCCTAAAATACCCGTTTTTACTAATTCAAATTCAAATGCCAATAACTCAAAGACAAAAAATCATAGCACTATTTATTTATTTATTTATTGAACATAGTTTTACAGAGTCTTGGCCCCACCAAGTTATCCATAACTTGTCGGTGGGGTCCAATATGTATCAAATATAAAAAAATAAAATGTTATACATTTTTTACAATAAACAGTTTAATTTTTATAAATTTCTTAGGTAATTATTCTTGCTAAAAATATTCTGGGTGAACCACCCGGGCATAATCTGCTTTTAGTAACCAAAAGGATGGCAATTGACAGCTTTTAATCTAATAACTACCTCTACTTAACATTATACTCATCAACAATATAATAACAACAAGCAACATTCATTAATAATCAAAAACGAGCATTTTATACTTTTTTGTGAAACATACAATAAATAAATATATTAAAAAACCGAAGCAAAAGAAAAAAATAACATTTATACAATCACAGCCACCATGTCTTATGCTACGAGGTACAGTCAAAAAGTTCCCGGAATGAATTTTTGTAGACATTAGCGCGATCGCCAGAAGGAAATTCGACTTGCATTAGTTGGTACGACTCCTGGGGAGGGCATATCGGTAGTGGGGGTATAGCTAACTTTCCGTAGTACAGCACTGGAAAGCCCTTTTCGTGTTCCTGCAAGTCTACATTGTCGAATTTTGAAAAATGGTATTTCATGACCAGCGCGCGAACATTAAGTTCTGTATTTAACTTAAAAATCACATAGTGAGACTCTTGAGTTGTTAATTCAAGCTAGTGTAGAAGAGGCGATGAAGAAAAGTCAAGTTTATGAGTGTCACAAACGGTTCCGTGAAGGCCGTGAAAACATTGAGGATGACCCTCGTAGTGGACGACCTTCAAACATCAGTTAATGACGAAAACATTGAGCGAGTACGACAAGTTGTGCATGAAACTCGGAAATTAACGATCGATGAAATTGCATTTCAGGTAAATTTATCACATGGAAGTGTTCCTTCATGATCATTTGAACATGCATCGAATTTGTTCACTTAACAAACAAATTCGACATTTTGGACATGCAGGTACACAAAAAGCGCTTTCCAATGCTGCTCTACGGCAAGTCAGCTATAACCACATTACCGATATGCCCTCCCCAGGAGTCGTACCAACTACTGCAAAGCGAATTTCCCGCTGGCGATCGCGCTAAAAGTCTGCAACAATCCATTCCGGGAACTTTTTGACTGTACCTCGTATATCATTACAGTACTATTAATTATATGTCAAATTGTTCACAAATTAATGCTGAATTTGAGGATGTTAATAACTCAAAACCAGAAAATTCCGACGTAAGGTCCCTTTTCACTTTCCGCATCACAAATAAAGTTGACGCCCTCTAGTTCGGCCACCTCAGGACCGGACCACTGGCCGGATTACAAAATGGCCGGACTATCCGGATGTACTATCAAAATGCTAAAAAATCAACAAAACACGTTGTTTAAACATGTTTACAGTGCTTAATTGCCAAAGAAAATATTTGACGTCTCTTATGTTGAACTGTCATATTGCGTCACTCGTAGGAAACATCAATAGGCCTGTGTACTGTAAAACACACTAGAAATTTATTTCATCGAATTAATTTACACGTATTACTCGAGTCATAACCTGTACAAATTAAAAGAAATAGGTTATGTTATTTTATTATGCAAAGGAAATCTCAGATAAAATCTTAACTGTATAGTCCATGTATTGAAAGGATAACAAGATCGTTTGTTAGTTGAGGTCAAATGTGTCCATCAATTAATAACAAGCTTGCCCATAAACTAAACTGACATAAATAGTTTACTTCTACGGCCGTAAGCTAAACATTCAGGACAAATCCTGTCGAAGATCATTCCCCCATGGTACGAAGTGGCGATATGTCGGATATGAGTCACCCTCCTAGGACCGGCCGAACCATCCGGCAGCTGATCCAACCGAAGCCGAACTAGAGGGCGTCTACTGTACTGATAAAGTTGCATTTAACAACGGCTCTCACCACCCAACAGAGACATTTCAAGATGTGTCCTTGCTTAACATTAGACAGTTGTTCATAAAGAAACATATTCTATAGTCTTTAATAATAAGGAACTATTTTTACCAATGTTACTCATTTATATATTACCTGTTACAAAATATTCGCATCTCTACAGTCAACTAAAACTTATTCTACGACCAACTTTTCTTATATCTCTTTTATTTCATGTTGCACTTATGTCCAATCCACAATCGCCTAATATTTTTTTATTTTCCTACAATGTTTTCATTTAAAAAAGTGTCAATGATCAATAGTTATCGCAGTTAAATATTTCTCGGTCCGAGCACATAATCACAGCAGATTAAAGGCAATCATGATCCTACTACTTATTTTAGTCTATATTTTTATAACAGCCCAACTTTATTTTTTTATGTGTGTAGTCATAGGCACATAGTTGATAGTTTTACTAACAAAAAAAAACAATGTATATACAAAATGAATTTATCTTTTGAATCCAGAATCTAATATCTCGGGTGTTGGGGGGAGGGGTCTTGTTCAGGAAGGAGGGGGGGGCATCTCTGGTTAAGGCAGACTCAGAGAATTTATGAACGTAAACAGCTCTTTTTAAAAAACATTTTGTTGCATTTCAAATGGAAAAATCAAACTTTAACTGCTCATATCTTCTTAAACATTATGCTTAGGAAAAAATGTCAGAGCTTAAAAGAGTCTTAAAACAAAGTTTAGAATACAAATATGCCATAAAATACAGGGTGCGCCATCAAATCAAATCAAATCAAATCATTCTTTATTTATACATGTATAAAGTATATACATAAATAGCCGTAAGATAAAGTTGTCTGCCATACTGGTATTGGAAAATGGCGGTCATTCACAATAAAACGGAATGCATTTTTTGATAGTCTTGAAGGTGAAGTCCCCTCCATTTAAAGTTTTCTCTCAATCAAATAGTTTCTGAGATACCAATGGTGGCACCGTTAAGTTGGACACCCTGTGTTGTCTATTAACACACATTTGAAACTCTGAGCACTCTGTGAAAACTGAACGGCTTCTCAAAATTTTCATAGGTTGGCTTAGTTTCCATAGAATTTATGTTTTTTTCAAGGGCAACCTCCCCCCCCCATTTATGTTTGATCTTTGTCAAACGTCATTGGGTTCGATCTCAGCGGCGGGCGATTCCTGTTCCATCACGAGCGGTTACCTCTGGCTGGCCAATGTGACTATTGTCGCTACGGTACCTCGCTAGCCAGGATCCATAATTGAATAATAATGAATAATGAATAATGGTGTTTATTCCAAAGTTGAAACAAATTATTTTTGAAAACAATCTCAATAGAAATTTGTGTAACTTAGAACGGGACTTGAACCTACGACCTATCAATTGACATCCTCGAGCTGTAGACCACTCAGCCATTCATGGGTGGATTTAAGTCATAGTATTTAGAGGTGCCAGCTCACCTAACGTTTGAAGTATTTTATGCTCAAATTCAAACATCAAACTCTTATTTAAATGGTCCGTTTTAAGGTATGTTCCATATAAGAACTTGTTAGCGAATTTCCCATTTATTACCCATGTCATTTGATATAACACAGCAACCACTTATAATATATGTAAATACCTCAATCAAAGTCATGTTGAAAATATTTTTCCCCTTCACTGCCAATGAATCCACTAAATATCAGGAGGTGCCAGGCACCCCGTGGCTCTGCTTGGTAGCTATAAAATGAGCTTGTGGTTGTTATGATAAAATTATGATGTATCACATATACACATATTATTTGTGTATATTTTCCAAATAGTAATCAAATATGCTGATAATTCAATGCATTCTCTAATTTGCTTCCCTAATTTCTTAAAATTATTTATTTAATTTTAGATTGTCCGGCAAATAACGTAACAATTTTGGAAGAAATACATAAAATATTAAAAAATAAATTTAAAAACTATTAAATTGATATAACTCAAGCAGTAATAGTCAGAATCTGGGTTGCACAGGCCAGAACCTGGGCAGCACTGGCCAGAACCAGAGCTCTTCTGGCCAAAACCTGGAACGTACTGACCAGAATGGGCTCTACTGGCCATAACCTGATCTGTACTGGATAGAACCTAGACTCTACTGGGCAGAACCTTGGGCTCTACTGACCAGAACCTGGGCAGTACTGGCCAGAAACTGAGCAGTACTGACCAGAACATGAGCTCTAGTGGCCAGAACCTGGACAGTGCTGACCAGAACTTGGGCTCTACTGGTCAGAACCTGGGCAGTACTGACCAGAACTTGGGATCTAGTGACCAGAACCTGGGCAGTACTGACCAGAACCTGGGCTCTGCTGGCTAGAACCTAGCTCAGACATTCAACATTGACTTTTTCCATTGTCCGCGACAGATTATAAAACATTGCAACGGAAAGGTGCCTTTAATCCCTCAAAAACCTTTGTTGTTTGACAGGAAGGCGACATCCTGGATCAGCTGGTTCATGGGGCTCGAGCCCTGGACCTGCGGGTGGGGAAGTACAACTCTGACTACTGGGCCCATCACGGCCCCGTCAAACTCTCCCCGTTCGACGACATCTTGGAGCATATCATTCATTTTGTGGAGAAAACAAAAGAAATTGTAATCCTGGACTTCCACGACTTCCCGATCGGTAAACCATTTATTAATTCAAACTTTATTTCTGTTGTTCGAGTTGGAAAGAATCGTTTTAGAAAATGTATAATGTAATAGGATATTTAGTTGTAAGAAATCAGGGTAGGACAGGGGAATCAGCAGGCTTACCTGGTGGTTAACGCAGCTGAAGAGCACACAAAAAAACAAAACACAGAAACAAAATTGTGTTTATGTGTTTTGTGTTTTTTTAACAAAATTTTGTTTATGTGTTTTGTGTTTTTTTGTGTGTGCTCTTCAGCTGCGTTAACCACCAGGTAAGCCTGCTGATTCCCCTGTCCTACCCTGATTTCTTACAACTCAGGCCTAGAGCCCTAATTCACAAAATGTAATAGGATATTTAGTTACCGTACTAGTACCGAAAGTCAGAAAGTGGCATTTTCTGGTGCACACTCAAGTTTCATGTGTGAGGCTAGGAACACCAAGTTTCACAGCGACATACTCGACAAAGCCGAGAACGAGAATAATTGGAGCAAGTGCTGGTGAATCACTCTCGGTACAATTATGAACGATACTTCTTACCACAATGCCAAAATACACAGTACGAAATAAGAAATATGAGTAAAGTATAAACTTTTATATTTCTCAATACGGTAACTTTTGTTATGAAAATAAAGGGAAATGGATTATACAAAACCTACAATGGTTAACACAGCTGATATAAGTTGTAAAAATAAATGGCAAAGAAACATTAGTGCGCATAGCGGGCAAATGGAGAACTAATTGAGAGCAAGGGAAAGTAAATTTAGAGCAAAGGAAAATCAGTTGATCATTTATCCCTTGCTCTAAATTGAAGCTTGGGAAATTATTTTTGTTGATACCAGCTGTCATTGAAACTAGCTACTCTCGGTTCGGAGTGATGAAAAATGTTTTATTAAGATTTTTTATCTATTTCTCATCCTGGGAAACTTGTACATATACACTAATGAGTTTCCCATGACCTATGGGTGATAGAAACCGAACAAAAAGTACGGTACATCATATTTATCCTCGACGAGAATATTTCTTTCAAAAGAACTCTTAGGATTTTATATGTATGGTTGTAATTAATACCATAATGAATACATAATTATAATACGTAGTAAATTTTAATGTAATTCTACAGGAATAAACCATATAAAACAGTACATAAATCATAAATAAATATATATATCTATATACAAAATAAATATATAAATCATCTGTCCACAAAATGTTATTTTTATTTTATTGAAAAATAATGGAGCAATCATAGTGTTAACTATCTAGATTTGAATATACAATTATTTAAGGATTAATTAAATTTTTAGAGTAATTCGGTTATAGTCGTAAAGAAACAGTTGTTAGTCAATAGCAATGTGACCTGTCAAGGGAAAAGGGACTTTAACTTCCATTTTTACGAAATTGAGCCATTAATTTATCCTTAATCTCCATTAAAATCCAAACACTCAGTTGAAAGAATCTTCAAGATATCTTAAAAAATTCATGAGTAAAGATTCAAGATATCTTAAAAATTCTACTTTTAAATTTTAAATATTGAAACGAGTAATTTTAAGAGATCACATTCCAATGTTTTGCAAATTTCTAACTTCTAATTTTTTTAACGACTTGTCTTATTGGCTGTGCTTCACACAAATGTGAATATGATCATTGAATTTTTGACAATTGTTTGTATTTTTGTAGAACCTTGTTTGAACAGATGGGGGTGAATTAAAAAAACAAACTTTATACACTAATTATACACTTTATAAAACAAAGTGTATAGTAAAAAATTAAGTTGATTAGGCCTAATTTTAGTTTTGTATTAAGTCCAACAAGTTTTTCTGGAAGATCCTGAATTTGTTTCTTCACAAACTCTACGATTTTCTTAACTTCCAATCATTTAATCAACATCGGGGAAGTTAAGGTCCTCTTTCATCAGATTGCTAGGCTTAAGAAGAAAATAATCTAACCATGTCCCAAATTTAATTCAAGTGTAAGATGCGCCAAATATTGTTAGAAACATATATACAGAAAAAATTAGAAATTGAGTTTTTCAGTTCTCTGTTTAGCTATGTTCTTTGTCCAGGTTCTCCTGGCTGTTTTACTAATCTTGTTATGTTCTCGGTTCTTTTCCACCGAAGACGGGATCAGATTCCAGATCCCGAAACATCGTGAAACTTTTTTTTACTAATCAGCGACAGCAAATGTCTGCAAAAATCAAAATCAAAACAACCGTTAGAAACTAAGATACAACTATTAGAAAATAAGATACCAGTCTTATAGTTGGGTGACTCAGAATTGGGTCATGCACGATCAATCACAAGTTTTCCTAGGGGTGAGTTTGGACGGTGGCTTTGACTGGAGCGAGCAGTTGGACAAAATTAAGAACAAATTGGCAAAAGGAATTTTTGTTTTGCGAGGCCTAAGTAACTTAAATGACTTAGGCCTATTAAAAAGCGTTTACCACTGCTTGCTCAAGTCCTACATCTCCTACTCAGTGGTCTTGTGGGGAGCCACAGAGGGGAACATGAGGGAAATTTTCACCTGGCAAAAAAAGGCACTGAGAGCTATGCTCAGACTGCCTCATCAAACTCACTGCAAAGAATTTTTCAAAGAACTTGGAATTATAACGGCACCATGTCTCTTCATTTATGAAATAGCCATTTATGTTAAAAATAATCTGCCAGTTTTGATTAATAATTCACATAACAAAACATCATGTTACGTTAAGATGTTTTGTTACTAGGGATCACTAGATTTAAGAACACTTTTGTAGAGCAGCATAAATTGTCTTTGTATGAACAGAAGCCTAGCTACGTAGGCAGAAAAATTTATCAATCACTTCCTGTTAAAATTAGAACAATAGACCATTTAAATAAATTCAAGAGTGACCTAATAGTAGTTTATGCAACGATTGTATAATGAATGCCTTTAAGCCACGAGTGAGCGAGTGTTCTAAATAACTCACGAGTGGCTTAAAGTCATAATACAATCGTTCCATACACTATTTTATCTACGACCAACAATATATGACAAATTTCCCCCAAAGTTAAACAAAACTCATGACTTTTAATAATGATGGAATAGGTCAACTAAAATTTGAGGTTAGGCAAATGAGCAGACTAAACCATGAATCGTTGTGGAACAATCAGCTGATGGGATAAGTAAACTCAAACATGAATCGTAATGCAACAATCAGCTGATGTGCGAATTGCGTAATTGTTATTATGACACTACTTCCGTCAAATGCCGAGCTCTCATTGGTCTAGAACCAGTTCTCTAAAGTGACTCCAGTACTCTAAAGTCGTCATTAGAGTACTGCTTGGTTTTTGGTGTTCTAATGTATATCATTATAATGTTTATTGTAATACCATAATTGGTGCTTATTGCA
The DNA here is from genome assembly GCA_035578135.1 of Flexamia atlantica. Lineage (NCBI taxonomy): Eukaryota > Metazoa > Arthropoda > Insecta > Hemiptera > Cicadellidae > Flexamia > Flexamia atlantica. The sequence goes on from JAQJVK010000007.1 coordinate 37,732,282, forward strand.
ATGGTCGTAGATAAAGCAATTTTTACTTTCACAAAGTTTTTATAGCATAAAAGAATTTTTTGAGTTCAGTCAAACCTCATTGTTCCCGTAATACAAATCCCCCCTCCTTGCCCTCCGTATAAGAGGGAAAGTTGACGCTCCCGAAGTCGTACGACATCATGGGGAAGACATCAAGTATCAAGTAAGTAACCGTAACATAGTAGCAATGCGTCGAATCAAAACCAATATTTTGAAGGTACATATTTTGGAATTTTGGAGGTGGAAAGGTTCCAGCTCCAAAATTCTACAGTAGAATCACAAATCTGTTGAGATTTGACACAATCCGTAAAGGCGAGACTCTTTTGCACAACAAAAACATGATGCGTCTGCCGCAATACAGGTACGAGATCGTCCAATATACGAATTCTGTACAGTACAAGTCATCATATTCTTTGTTTGAAACTTATTGTTGGGGATGGTGAGTTTATGTTTTTATTTTGATTTTTGCGGATATTTGGCATTGCTAATTAGTAAAAACAAGTTTTACAATGTTTTGGGATCTGGGATCTGATGTGACCTTCAGGTATAAGGGAACCTAGAATGTAACATTACAGCCTGGAAAACCTGACAAAAAACTTAGCTAAAACAGAGAACTGTAAGAGCAGTAAAACACTAAAAGCTGAAAACAAACTAAAAACACTTATGATTTATTTAGTTTGTGAATTTAGAAAATAATACACAAGTTTTTGAGAGTTTTTGATTCTTGGCTACACTACACAACTCGTAAAACCATTATTTAAAACATAAAACGTCATCGATTTTATATATATATATCAGCTATTTTGGTTTGGAGGTTTTAAGCTTTTAAGACAATGGCCATTTTAAATTAGTGCAAAGTAGAAACTCCATCCTACACAGCAAATCAAATCTGTTAGTCATTACCTCTATTATGTTTGATAATTACCTTTTACCTTTTACCTCCTCCTTCGTCATTGACCCTCATGGTTGAGGGAATAAATAGACTGCGGGACTTGCAAAAACTCTCGCAAAACACATAAAAAACAAACTTTGTAGGTGGACATGCAGCATGCACCCCCCTACTCCAGATTGTCCTCCAAAAACTCAGAGACCTTATAGTAAGGCCTCTTTGTGAGAAGGTTATTTACCGCCCGCCCATACCTCCTGTCGTCCAGCTGTTTTATGGCTAAAGGGAGTTTATTATGAAATCTAATAGCCGAGGCAGGGTAAGACTTCTGCGTCCCGGTAAGTCTGGTCCCGGTGGTCTGGTTAGCTGGTGGCGGTGTCTTGAGTCATGGTGGTGGATGTGACCACGGGTCGCTAGAAGTTTTCATCGCTAGCACTGCTCCTTATCTGAGTGAGGCAGGCAAGGATGTAATTGCTGCAAACAGTCAATATCTTCAGGCGTACAAAGATAGGTTTGCAGTGTGCACTGAAACTGCTGCCCGTGATTATTCGCAGGGCAGCCTTCTGCAGTTTCAAAATGTCCTCCACATCAGTCACATGACCCCACAATTAATAAATCGATTGGATAAATTGTATAAATATTCCCTACCTGCGGAGCATATCCTTTTATATTTTTTGTTTTTTCATGTGTATGTCCTAAATTTGCAGAACACTTTAAACAAAATTAAATTCAGCTTATTTAAGCCCAAACAAAACATTGTACATTTTTACAGGTTTCTTCAACATTCAAGACCACTTCGACTTTGTAGAATACATCAAATCCAAGATAGGGGAATTCTTGGTCCCCACATCTCATGGTTGGGACACTTCACTCCAAGAAATTTGGGACACTTGCAAATATATCATCGTGTCCTACAACAACGCTGCAACTCAATACGCCATGAATAACATTCTTTGGCCTCCCATAACACAAATGTGGGGCAATAAGCAAAATGTTGAAGAGCTTTATGATTACTTGGACTCAACTTTTAGAAGGTAACAGTCACAAAAAAAGTGAAAGCTGATTTTACTATCTGAATTATGCTTTAAATTGATCGTAATTTTATGTAATTGTTTCAATTAAGGAATTATGATGTATTCCAGTAGGATCATGATTATTTAAAGTGATTAGGACTCATTGGGATAAGCCCATGCAAATCTTTGAGAAATAATCATGCACAGACTGGAAGTTTTATTACGTAATTAATTAACCGATGGAGAGAAACTTCTCTGGATTTCCTCTATGCAAAATGTGTTCTAGTCTTCTAATCAAAGTTGAAAAACGTTATAACAAAGTCCTTGAACTAATCATTGTACCAGAGTATAGCTTTCAATTTTTCAATTAGAGTTTCTTTTGTTAACTTACTTGAGAAAATGTAATAAATGAATCGGTCCATGCTGAAAGGGCTTCAGTCACAAAAACATAATTTTCGGAAAACAAAAAAAATTCTGTTCAGATACACACTGTTAAAAAAATATGAAAAAAATATATTTGAATTTATAGTCATTAGGCACTTGTTATAGGGTAAAAAAGTTAATGTACCTCAATGCTCAACTCCAAAAAAGTTTTTTTTTATGACTGAAGCCCTTTTTGCACAAAATTGTATATAAACCCCTTAATTTTATGTTTGTTCTGTCCAACATTTTTAATTTGGTTCTGTAAACATTAGACACTTGTTATAGGGTAAAAAAACATGTACTTCAATGCTCAACTCCAAAATTCTTTTTTTATTTTTACTGACTGAAGCCCTTTTTGCACGAAATTGTATATAAACCCTTTAATTTTATGTTTTTACTGACAAAAATGTTTAATTTGTTTCTATAAACATTATTCACTTGTTATAGGGTAAAAACAACATGTACCTTAATGCTCAAGTCCAAATTTTTTTTTCACTGACAAGCGCATTTTGCACAAAAATTTTATATTTACCCCTAGTTTATGTCTTTACTGTCTAAATTTATTTTTTTACTCAATAAAAATTATTTCTTATTGAGGCCAGTTAATTATTTCTTGATTAAATTCGGAATATTCACAGCTGAATTGACAATAACAGCTGATGCTATATTAATGATTCCCTGCAAAAAGGACTTCAGTCACCTCCTGAAGACCTTTTTGCAGTTGACTGAAGTCCTTTTTGCACAGAGTCTGCAAAAATGCCCTACTGTTTAAAGCATAAGGGGGCATGGGACTGAAGTCTTTCTTGCACCAAAACATCTGGCTACATTTACAAATATGGTTTCCATAGATAACTCAATTTAAAAAAAAGTGACTAAAGCCCTTTCTGTAGGACCAATTCAAATTGAAAACATTTAGTTCAGTAGTAATTCAGACATTGTATTCAACCACTGAAACTTGAAAGCATAACTATCAAATCATGATTGAAATAGTAACTACGCCCTTTTATGCATTATTACCCATAACTTACCGACAAAACTGCCTATGTTGTATGGGTGGTTTAAAAAACTCATGGGGGGCCCGAAAAATAAAGTTTGTGAGGCCCGAAAAAATCTGTTACGCCTCTGATTATGTGTAATCAGGGGCGGAATGCCAATTTGGGCATTCGGGCAAATGCCAGAAGGGCATTTGCCTCTTTAGGTCAGAAAAGGGCCGGTGGATTAAGAAAAAGTGGGCCCCCATAAAAAAAAAAATAAAAATCAGCCTCTGTTGCTGAGCTGAGGCCGGCCCTTGTGGAACAACGTGGCCGATGGCCCATCCAATGAATTGTTCGATAAAAGTTATTGTGAAAGAGAGGCCGCAGCACCAGAAACCAGTGACGGAATTATGGCCCAGCCCAGATTTTATATCTGGGCCTAAGCGCAGATTACTGTGCGGCCCCCTCGAAGACCCCAATGGCCTCGTCAAAAGGTAGGCCTTTTTTAGCTCAAAGTTTTGCAGCCTAATTATGGCCTCATATATTTACTAAAAATACCTGATTTCCAACCATTGCAGCTCCTATCGGCGCACGGCCCTAAGCCCGGGCTTTGTAATCTGTCATTTCTAGACTATCTGCCTTTAGACATTTCCAGGTGTTCAGATAGCCTTAAAACACGATTTTGGGTTTCAAATTTTGCAAATTTTTCTGGGGGTGGACCCCCGGCCCCCTCCGCCCTGGGGGGTGTTCCATACCCCCCAGCCCCCCGGGAAGGTGCCCCCCTTCTTTCTTGGATGGGGCCGGTTGCCAGAAGGAAGCCAGGGCCGTTTTTTCTTCCCAGTCCGCCCCTGTGTGTAATGATACATCACACAGAGACAGCATAATCCGCGTATAACGTTCACAATACGTTGATACAAAGATATAGCATCACTTATTGTTATCCCTTAAAAGGGGACTTTTTATTTTGCTCACCTGTGAATTTGTACATGCAAAAATTCGACACTAGGTATCAACCATTGATAAATTTAAAGTCAGAAGGGTTTTTTTCATTTTCTGCTATATTTTTCTTCACATATAAGTAGAGTGAATTTTATTTTAAGAATTCTTTATACGATAAAGTAAATTTTAATTTCTAACAAGTATGACAATTATTTGTACTACCATAGGCTATTAATTAATAATATACTTAGGATCGACCTTTAACGAATTTATTAGAGTTTTGTTTGCTGCTGTTCTCCTCTTTCTGTACATGTCCTCAATTTCAACTCAATTGTCGACAATCAAGGAAATTGGAGTTGATAATCGAGGAAGGACAATCGAGTTGTTGATGGTGTTGATTCTTGGTATTTTTTTGTAGGGAATTTTCATTTCATCGAATGAAAATGATAATGGCTGTGACAGTAATAAATTTTGTTTTCAAAACAGTGATGTCTGTTTTGTTAAATTTATGTTTAATACCAACTTGTTGACCAAAACCTCATTTGCAGATTAAAAGGAAGATCAAGATGTGACCAAACGGTCACCCTGTCTCTGAACGCCTCAGTTATGTTGCATTTTACATGAGAATGTTTTAGTCCACCGGGAGGGATGTGGGCGGCCCAAGCTGAACTGACGGCCAGAGCCGCAAATGTGGCGACCAACGATCTACAAGGCCTGCGAACCATGGCGCAAAAATCAAACACTCCGGTTTCCAAGTGGTTCCGAGGTCGATGGGGTGAACAGTGTCATATCGTAGGGATGGATTTCATTCGGTCATCGTCTATTGTCAAAATTGCGATAGAGTGGAACCTCAAAAAATTACACAAATATCGTTGCGAAGAAAATGATGGTAAAAAAGACCCGACCGTTTTACCTCATTCTAATAAATTCGATGTAAAGGAGGAGAACCAGAATGAAGAGGAGGAAAATAAGAATGATAAAGAGAAAAAGAACGAGGGTAATAAAGAGTCATAAAGAAAGTGGAAGGAAGAATTTAACAAGAAGTCAGAAGAAGACATAATACAATATTCAGCTCCTGCTGAATATTGTAATATATCTTCTTCTGACTTCTTTTGCTATCCTGATAAAGGGATTTTACATTTCATAGAGTGAAAATAATAATGGCTTTGACAGTAATAAATTTTATTTTCAAAACAGTGATGTCTGTTTTATTAAATTTATGTTTAATACCAACTTGTTGACCAAAATCACATTTGCAGATTCAAAGGAAGATCAATATGTCACAAAACCCCCTCACAAAAAAAAATCTTGCAAGATATTCTGTTTTATTAAAATAAAAATTACAATTACAGTTTGTTGGAAAAATTACAATTACAGTTTGTTCCTATGAATTTGATTGAAATTCACTGTTGCAAACAGAAACATAGAGTAAAACCTGTTGAATTCGAACTTCTATATTTCAAATATTTACTCCAGTCCTCAGCATTTTAATTTGTACATGCAAAAATCTGACCTTGATTATCAATCATTGATAAATTCAAAGCCGAAAGGATTTTTTGCTGCTGTATTTGTCTTCAAACAAAAACAAGCAGAGTGAATTGTGTTTTAAGAAGAGAAGAGATACTAAGAGATTTAACTAACTACACTAAATAATAATAACAATAAAATATTTCAAAGAGTCATATTTCCTATGACACTTCCAGTAGACTCCTCACTTGCACTCATGGTTCATCGTCAATTCTGTCAATTTAAATTTGATATAGTATCTTAAGTGGAGAACACAAAAACCATAGTACAGTAGAAATAAAAATAATATATTTTTTCTTTAACATAATTTTTATTAAAACCAACAGTCCTATTTTATTTTATTGATTATCTAATTTATTTGAGTTATTTTAAATTAGGGCCTAGTTCAGTTTTTACAGTCATTGATTATTCACATCATTTATGGGGATAATCAATGATATTACCAATAATGTGCAAGGTAATGTGCAAGTGTCTCTATATCAGTTGCATTCCAATTACAGATATATATATATATATATATATATATATATATATATATATATATATAGATGTATAATTTCTATTAATGGAAACTATATAAATATTTTTATACATCAAACGTTGCACAGAAATGGAAAACAAATGCAAGAAAGACCCCAATTTATTGTTACATTTAGTAAAAATCACATTTTTTTTATTTCTTAAATGTTACACAGTTTCAGTCGTCATTAAAAAAATGACATAACCTTTAACGAGTATTAACCTTATATACATAGGGGATTCATGCATCTGGGCAACCCTGCTGGAGGATTAGTGTGAGTCTTTACCTTCGGCCTTGGTAAATAAGTGTTTAAAACCCAGCACCTAAGGCCTGGTTTACGCGGTAAGTGACAAGTGGACAGTGAAAAGAAAAGATACTTTGTAGTGCAGATAGTGCAATAGAACAAAGTATTCTTAGTTTTCACTAGCTACTTGTCACTCACACTTGTCACTTGTCACCGTGTAAACCAGGCCTAACAAGACAAAGATATATATATACTTTTCGTTTGTTGAATCACAACAACGATTCTTAATGAAATAAAAAAACTTATGTGAAAAAATACACACCAGTCGGTTATGGCTTGGAGGCTTATGGTGTTACAGTGGACTCCTTCTTATCTGGACCCCTCGGGACCAAGGCCTGTCCAGATGACGGGTATTCCGGTTAAACCGATGTTTCCCAAAATTTATTTATAATATCAAGACATTTAACCCTTTGGAGACCGGCCAAAATATATAGGTCTTGCGGCATAGGACCAGAGCTATTTTAGCAGTTGTTGTTATGTACTGGAAAAATGCCTATAACTTTAAACAAAATTAATTTTTTACTTCCGATATAACGGAAGTTCACTGTTTTAGACAAAACGGCAACTTTCGATATATCGGAAGTTGGTCTCCAAAGGGTTAAAATTAAATATTTTATGATGGTTCGTCTATTATATATTTCCCCTGGGAATCGACGATATCGTTCCTCAGTCACTCAAAAACTAACTCATCCTATTTAAATTGAAGAGAACATAGTATTTAGACACGCCATTACTGGTGGTCTCAAATACTTTCCCACAAGAATTGTCGATTCAGAACTGTCTATTTCCTGCCGATCATGACCGGTTAAACCAATGTTTTGATAAATATTGTCCGGTTAAAAAGAAAGAACCTCCCTGAGTATAGTCCGGTTAAAAGGTGTCTGGAGAAGAGAGAGTCTACTGTATTGTGTTTGGCATTCACAGAGATTCTCTAGATGCAACACAGCTGGTTGGAAGATCACCAACGATCCCTGGTTAAAAGAGAGGTTTTGTAGTGACTAAATATCGCTTTAGTTACAAAGTATGACAAATACGAACAGCTCATGTGATCCAGTATCAGTATGTTACATTACCACCCCGGCAAGTACCTACTGTTTACCGGCGAGTGGCGAGTGCGATGGTTTCCGCGCGGCCGGAGCCGGAGACGACTGCGGTATTTTCATGCAAGTACGATAAAACTTACCGGGACAAGATATCTCCCCCCTTGCGTAATAACGCACGATACTTTACATCACACTACTCAGAAAACCCATAATTTTTAAATATAACGCATTTTTTTCAAAAACCATTACGTTTCTAAAATGTTCAAACATGACGTATGTATAATAAACAAACATGTTAAACAACTTGGTATTTGTTGCAATCGGCTGTCAAGTGCTGACAGCATTAGTCCTACTGGTAGCAGTTGATTCATATAAGCTACTGCTATCACTGCTGCCACTACGTTGTTCTATTTTTCCGTTCTTGTATTTAGCACGGAATAGTATTTCATTACTAGTACTGAAAGTGGCATTTTCCGGTGCGCACTCAAGTTGTTTGCTACTCGATTCTCGGCTAATACCAACGTAAGAAGTTCTATAAAAATTTTTTAAACAAAACCCCATGCAAATTCTACTTACTTTTGCTTTTGGTGCATGGCAAATAACCGCGCATGTAATATTCCTCTTCCAAATAACGAGGAAAAGGGACAAATAAATAACTCTTCTTCAACTTTTCTGTTGTGGAGGAGTTAAAGTAATAATGGACATTGACATTTTTCTATTTATTTCTCTTAGGCTATATACCAGCCGCTCCGCCAAGCTATTATATATTTCACTATGATAATGTAAAAAGATATCTCCCCCCCCGAACAGAAAACATAGACACGACCAAAAACCAACGCATCCCACAAGAACAAAGCAAAAATCGCATATTTTAAACATAACCTTTAACGGATAAGGAGGTGATGCTCTCATTCTCTTTGTATTTCAATTCGTAATATAAAGTTCTTACATATAGTATTGTATATAAGTAGTGTGCAGCCCGGGAGCCGGGAGCGGACTCTTAGAGGTCAAACTCACAATGATCCAAGACTTAGTTGAGAATTGAAAAGACTAACGTATCCTAAAATAGCTCAGAATAAGCTTGCTTCCAAAACGAAATTTTTTCAAGCATTTCAATGGTATCTTATAATAAATTTGCGATAGCTTATTCTAAACATTCTACACTTTAAACAATTTTTAACTCCGTTATAACTCAACTTCGTTAATTATACAAACGAAAATTGTTGACACTGTTTGGATATAAAATGAACGGTTCAGAAAACTGATGTTTTACCCTTTCTCCCGCGTAAAAAAAGGCCAACGTAAAACAAGGAAATCTACAATATGGTGGTGTCATTTCGTTTGGCATCCATGCGGAATTCTTATAAAATCGTTAGAACCGTTTTTAAGATATTTGGATTTTGACATTTTTATGGGGTAAATAATCAAAAATTTATAAATGCCTGGATATATTTCGGTTTTATAACTACTTACCAAATTTCATGAAAATAGGACCAATGTCGTGATGTAGCTCTGCTTACATTCATCCACATCCACAGACTCGGACGGACAGACACTATTCCAAAAACCTTTCTTATTGGATTATGGAAGCATTATAACGAATATACAGGGTGAGTTTTAATTGTCCCCCCCCTTACTTTTTTTTACATTTCTAAAAATAACTATCCCAGACCCCGCCCAAACATTACTGGGTAGTAAGTACCTCGTTTTGAGGGGGTACTCATTTTCGGCCGCCATCTTGGATCCGCCATATTGGATCCAAAATAATTTTTTCAAATGTAAAAGTGGTGTTGTGACCCATCATTTCAAGCTAGAGTTTTTCACTGATTACAATGCCGCAATCCGTTTTTTAATATCTCGATTCGTTCTCAAGATATGAGTACTTTTAATTTATTTATTTTCAACCAATTTTAACATTACAAATTGATAAAATAGGCCCATAACCACAAAATAATGCTAGATAGTGACGAATAACCACCATCAGTCTTTGTTGAGCGATTTACACTTAACTTTCACCAATGTAAATTTTTTGGCCGCCATCTTGGATCCGCCATTTTGAAATGACGTTAGTTATTTCAAATATGAAGTTGGGGTTGTGACCCATCATTTCAAACTAGTTTTTTGCTCCGAATTCAATGCCGCAACCCGTTTTTAATTATCATGTTTAGTTTTCAAGATATTGACAAATTTCTAATAAAAATCTCAAAAAGTATTAATTTTTTAAAAACCAATTTTTATAGCTAAAAACGGGTTGCGGCATTGAATTCGGCGCAAAAATCTAGTTTGAAATGATGGGTCACAACCCCAACTTCATATTTGAAATAACTTACCTCATTTCAAAATGGCGGATCCAAGATGGCGGCCAAAAAAAAACATTGGTGAAAGTTAAGTGTAAATCGCTCAACAATGACTGGTGGTGGTTATTCGTCACTATCTAGCATTATTTTGTGGTTATGGGCCTATTTTATCAATTTGTAATGTTAAAATTGGTTGAAAATAAATAAATTAAAAGTACTCATATCTTGAGAACGAATCGAGATATTAAAAAACGGATTGCGGCATTGTAATCAGTGAAAAACTCTAGCTTGAAATGATGGGTCACAACACCACTTTTACATTTGAAAAAATTATTTTGGATCCAATATGGCGGATCCAAGATGGCGGCCGAAAATGAGTACCCCCTCAAAACGAGGTACTAACTACCCAATAATGTTTGGGCGGGGTCTGGGATAGTTATTTTTAGAAATGTAAAAAAAAGTAAGGGGGGGGGACATTTAAAACTCACCCTGTATATATCTAACAACTCAAATTTAACAAAAACAATACTTTTTCCATACACGATGAATAGCGGAGAAAGTAAAATGAAATTTAGAACCAAGATCAAGACCAAGTAAGACAATCATAAAACCTCAAGTTAACTAGACAATCAAAAGTCTTCTCATTTCCAAACTTGATTCAGACTGTTTTTCTATAACAAAACTTGACTCGGCCGATATCTATTAATACGTATTTTTCCCTGTGAACACAAATACTTCCAAAAATAGTTCAGAATAAGCTTACTTCCAAAACTAATTACTTTCACATATTTCAACTTTCAACGTTATTTTAATAAACAATATGCGAAACTTACTAAACGAATTTTAAATTTTAAACAAGTAAAAATTATTACATGTTACATTTTGAACTCCGTCATATCTCAACTTCATTGTCACAAACACAACGTTCGTTCGTCGTGGTTTTAAAGGTAACACAATAAATATGTAAATAAAAGTTACTAAATAAAAATACAATCAATCATAAAAGCTCAAGTTGAACTTTCTAAAATAGACGATAAAAAACTCATTTCAGAACTTAATTCACACACTATTTCAATATAATCAAATTAGATTCAGTATCCATCACTATGGCTCTTTCAGTCTGCATCGGTACGAAAGCTTCCAGATTGTCACCAGTCAGTGATGCTCTCGATCCGGTCTTATCAGCTCTGCTAAGATCGTAAAAACTCGGCGAGAGCGGTGACTAGCGTAATCGCTGATCATAGCGGTTACTTTTAAATTGTACATTGTACGGCAATTAAATTTGTCAGAACAAATTTGTCGATGCAGTCTTTTGCCAGATTGCCGTTTACGAAGTGTTTTGCCCTGGGTACCCTTTGCGCCCGCGACCTACCAAGTAGGTCATCAGGGGCCCCTTCGGCAAATAAAAACTATTAGAGTTTGAATAATAGTTCTGTTAGGAGGAAAATTAAACGGTTTTCAACAATTTACATTTCTAATAGATAGTGTTGCAATAAACTTAACTGAATCAAAATTAATTAATTATTTGAACTTCGCTTCGGTAAATAGTTGAATAATAAGACTAATGAAGACTTTACATTAACTTATCCGGAAAAAAACCAAACAAAACTGAATCGGCTACTTAGCTACCTGCACATGTCTGTACAGTTTATTCATTAGGTTAAATTTGACTTTTAAGCATTTATTTTTTATGTATTTTATTTAAAAAGCAACAACATACAAAACGATAAGTCCAAACCAAGCGAGAGTGCGCAAAACTTATTATCACCTCAGATGTAGTGCTAACACAAGGTATCCCTATCAGACTATCAGCCGACATCCTTCGCGCGTGTGCGGCCGGGTGGTGTGTGGTACGAGCAGGTTAGTTTTTCACGCGACAAAATGTAAGTAGCTACTTGAGAGGCGGGAAAAAGGTTTATTTTATAAAATTATTTTGTTAAACATAGTTAATTTATTAATATAATTAATTTTATTTAATTTAATAACAAAAAGTCCAGTAACATGACTTGAGGGGTTTAATTGCGAGGAAGTAAAATGTTTGGCATTGAGAAATCATGCGAGTGTAAAATAATGGTTTCATCGCCACCTGACTTCGCGTTATAACTCAAATCATGTATAAATATATAGTTGTAAAATTTTGATTTTACTTCATGCGAGGCTTTGTGTAAATAGTTTATTTAAGAAGTTGAAATTCGCCGAGTATGCGGTGTGTTGCAACGGGGGTGTTACGTTTAAGCGAGTTTTCATTTTGAACTTCTACTACGAATCAAGCGGGGGTCTTCTTTCTTGTCCCGAATTCTCTATCACATTTGAATCAGGTTTTTAAACGGGCGCGAGACCAATTTTTCCGATTTTTTTTTCTTTTAATTATTGTTGTAAATACATGTATTGATTAGTATATGTGTGTAATATTAAAAATACTCGTTTCTCTTGAAATTTAATGTTTCTAACTCTTTGAAGCATGCGATAAAAAACGAGTTTGAATAAAAAATCCTAGAATGAAAAAATCTCATCACCCCCCGGCAAGCAAACCTGCATACTCATTCCAGTCACGAAAAATATCGCGTTTCTACCTGCTCCTCCCATAAGGCCGATGTTAACTTTCAAATTCGGTACAGCCTTAACCGCTCAAACGAAATCGATAATTTTTAGCTCATTTGAAAGAACAAAAAATAATCTAGCAATTTCAGGGAACAGAATTTTGAAATCACGCATAGAATAACTTATAAAAAATCCAGAAAATCTTATTTTTCCGATTTTTAAACAACCAAACAAAAAACTATATTAAAATTCTGCTCTCTGGAAACGCTAGATAATTTTTTGTTCTTTCAAATGAGCTATAAATCAAGATTTTGGTTGACTGTTTGACGCTGTAACGAATTAGAAAGTTATCATTAGTCTTATGGGAGAAGCAGGTAGTCGCGCGGGACTGGAGCTCCCTCCAAAGGTTATGGAAAATAAAAAAAGTTGTGTAGTTTGCTAATTTCTAAAAATATATTGTTAAGACTTGGTATCTAGTTAACATCTACATGACCATAGCCTAAAATCCCCAAATATTTAGATTCCTGAGGCAGCAAACTTGCGCACTCACCACCCAATAGGAAATAAATAAAATTGCGAAGCTGGCTTATTCTTCACAATATCTTGATAAAACTTGGTATGTGGCTTCATGTAATTCAGATCTATAGGATTATAGCCTGAAATTGTTCATTTTTAAAATTCTGTAGCAGCACACCTGCATACTCACTTCCCATGTTATTCTTATGGAGAATATTTTTGCATGGTTATTTACAGGAGTCAGTTGATTTTACTTCATGCGAGGCTTTGTGTAAATAATTTGTTTAAGAAGTTGAAATTCGCCGAGTATGCAGTGTGCTGCATCGGGGGTGTTACGTTTAAGCGAGTTTTCATTTTGAACTCCTACTACGAATCAAGCTTCTTTCTTGTCCCGTATTCTCGATTACATTTGATTCGGGTTTTTAAACGGACGCGAGTCCAATTTTTCCGAATTTTTATTTTCTTTTAATTATTGTAGTAAATACATGTATTGATTAGTAAATGTGTGTAATATTAAAAATACTCGTTTCTCTTGAAATGTAATGTTTCTAACTCCTTGAAACTCGATTTTTTAGGGCGATATTTTTTTCATTTTCAAAGCTTTATTACTCAAATCATGTATAAAGATATAGTTGTAAAATTTTGAATCCGGTTGTAAATTGTGGTACAAACAACAATTGTTGTGGTGTTTGCTTTAATGTTAACAATTCGTTTAAAGTGAAACTTTTTGATTTAAGCATTTTTTTACTTTCCGAAAGTTTACTTTTCGGAGCTCGCGCCCGTTTAGAACAAAAAATGTCTTGATTGGACCTCGATCTAATGCGGTTCATACTGAAACGTCGAATTCGCGTTCCAAACCACTGTGCGCCGGTGACGTGCGACGATGATGACGCCTCGAAAGAGAAAGGAGGCAGGGCAGTAACCTTCACCGGTCTGCAGGGACCGGGGACGGAGAGCGTTGTAACGGTACGCTGGCTGCGCCGTCCGTAGCCGCCATGACTGTCTGCCGTGTCTACTTCTTGTGTTGTGTCCTGGGTGTTCTGTCGCGACGGGCATCCTCGCTCACCACCGTCAACAGAGGTAAGGGATGAAAGGAATAACGACCGCGTGTATCGCTCGATCTGTCACTGGGTATTGTAAGCACCAGGAAATTATTCGTTTCGGGGTCTCCGTTAGTAGACGAGGTGGGAAGCGGAAAATATTTCGAGTGGAATCGAGTTTTCCTTGATGGAATGCTTTTTTCGGTAGATAAATTTTGATTATGACTTTTAGGCGACGTAATTTTACCAGTTTTGTATTTATAAAGATTCGTTGTTAAAATTATAATAATTTATCTTAACTATAGATTTCAAACCGCTAAAATATTCTATACATTTTCGATTTCAATTGTGTTTTAGAAATGTTTACCGATTAAGGGACAGTTTAGGCAATTCCTGCGCCGCGTCGTCAATATGACATAAGCATAAGTGCCTTCCCTGCATTCCACCAAACCATTGTGGTGATACAATTACCATACTGTACCTCGTTGAAAGTTGTGAACGTTCAATTGATTACGGCGTTGTTCAGGGGAGCATCCTTGGACCTATTTTATTTTTAGTTTATATATTTTAATAACTTATCAAACCTTATCGTTTAAGGGAGAACTTATTTGCGGATGACACAATTTAGTTTGAGGGTTTTAATTGGAAGGAAGTAAAATGTTTGGCATTGAGAAATCTTGCAAGTGTAAAATAATGGTTTCATCAAAAATTTACTGATTATAAATATATCCAGAACCAAATTTCTGCCCATAGCTTTGAAATCAATTTGAATACTGACTTTCATAGTCCTTCATTCTTGTGGGGATTCTTTTGTCTCTTTCCTGCAGTTGTGGTATCATTAACAAAGTTGAATCTTATAAATATTTAGGGGTTGTATTTAATAACAGTATGAATTGGAAAGCTCATGTAGATTATTTAAAAAGTAAAGTTAGGAAATTATTTTTGCTCTTAGAAAACTCAATGAGATTTTATAAATTAACGGATAAAAATTTTGTTATTTTGTTTACTGTCAATCTTTGTTCATGAGTGGAATTATTGCTTGGGGCGGAGGGTATCAATCTATATTAGAACCGCTAAACGTTATTCAAAAGTCAATACTCAAATCTGCTTTGGGTAAGGGACCTAATATCCAACTCAAAATTTATTTCATGATTTCCATGTCTTAATTTATGGCAATTGTATATTAAATACTTATTATCTTATATATTTAACCATGTCAATGAAATTTTTCAAAACTTTGACCATAGTTATTTCACCTAAAGTTCGAAAACCACAAGAATCAAGAGTGAAGATTCTGTCTAATTGTGATCTGCCAAAGGAAAAGAGACCTTAATTTCCATTTCTTCGAAATTGAGTTATTACGGGCCTTGCCTTAAAAAATATCTGAGTTATAAATTTTTGAATTTGAAATATTAAAATAATGAATTTTAAGAAGTCGCGTTTCAATATTTTTCAAACTTCTAACTTATACATTTTTGCAATTACTTGTTTCACACATATATTTTTGTTAGAAACTTAAAGGAGAATATGAACCCAACATTGAATTTGTGACAATAGTTTACATTTTTTTTTGTCTAACCTTATTTAAATGGATGGGGTTGAATTAAAAAAAAACTAACATTTAAAAAACAAAGTGTACATAATAAAAAAATAAAATTAACTTAGTTTCGTACCAGAAAAACTTATCACATCAGAAAAAAAAAAGCATATTAACTTTCTTTGCTAATACCCGTACTTTTTTTATGTTTTGACCATCAGGGACATTTTTTATGGGGGTAAAACCTCACTTGGACCAGCAGCGACTTATTCTGGAAGATCATGTAGGCTTCATTTTCAGGTTCTAGTCCTGGGCATGGCATAATAGCACGTCCTTTATTTCTTATATACAGAACTCATTGATTTTATTAACTTCCAACTGTTTGAATTATAGCATTTGGGAAGTTAAGGTATTTTTTCTCCAGATTAGAAAAAAGGTTTAAAAAAATTGTACTTAACCATGTTTGAGATTGAATTCATATATCAAGTGTCAGATGGACCAAACATTGTGTATCTTACACAACAAAGATTGTAAGATTATAAGATTGTATTTTCTTGTTGTTAAGTAAGAAACAATAAAAATAAGAAAATGAGTTTTTTCACCCTAACCTCTTGAAATTTGCTGTCCTGTAAGATTGTTTGGGAAGTTAAGGTCCCTTTTCCCTTGGCGGGTTACAATCTGATGTCATCATGTTTTCTTCGTATTTTACTATTGAATATTGTAATGTAACTGACATTTCTCCATGACAATGTATTTTATCTGACAAAGTTTTTACAAATTTTAATCACAACAACAAATATATGGTGATTTCATATCAGCTCAGATAAAAAAATTGTAATAACTCGCCTAAAAACATAACTAAAATTGACTTATTATTTAATGTAAAACACCCACCTTGACAGATGTTTAGATCCTAGGTCAAAGTATTGAGAAATAAAAGATTACCAACCCACATGAAACTCGAGTTAATTAATTTATGTACGTATTTCAAATTCAAATTTAAAATAATTTTATTTCTAATGACTAATGAGTACAACTTGTTACAAACATTTTATGCAAATTAGCTAAAAATAAAATAGATTTAGTAACAAGGACTTATTTGTTATACACACTTTCTCAGGGAAATTTACCCACATGGGCCAAAGCCTGTCTGTAGGTACGAGTCATGCATTGTTAGTAAGAAAATTGAAGAGGAAAATATTATTTATTGCTTAAAAACAATCCTAGTTAAGTATTCGGATGAAGAAGTAGGCATTTAATTATAACAGGATGTATTTATTTTTATAATTTTTTTATTATTTATTTTGATTTATTTACTTGTATGTAATTGTTTGGTGCCTTTTTTCAAATCGTTAAATGATTTGAACTCAAAACTCAAAGTGTAAAAAGCTTGGCTTGTAAATTCATGGTGCTTGTCAATTATTGTTTACACGCTACGGTAACTTATGAAAAGTACTCAAAATACAATTCGGTATTCATTTGTAATTGTTTAATATACCCTATACTCTCATAAACGCTATAAGCATTGTGTTCCTTCGCATTTATTTAGATTTCACTTTGAAAGGCTACTGATATTCTTCCCTGCAAATAGCATGGAAAGCATTAGAGACATATGTCCTCAATAACACCTAATATTAACTACATTCCTAGTTCACAAAACAGCTGATCTGCATATCTATAGTTATTTTCATACTGCATTAGACAATTGCCTTGCGCCTTTATTCCTAATAATTTGTGACATTCAACCCCCAAAACAAATTTATTTATTTATTTATTCATCGACGCTTCAATACAGCTAGTATATACCCTATTACATTGCAGCATTGCAATAATTGATATTCTATCCATGGGAAGCCTCATATTTAATGTTCATCTTCATGTTTTCATGCACTTATACTAATTGACACAATGTCTAATAACTTAATAAAAAAAGAATTTCATACATATTTATTAATTTATAAATACATGCAGTAATAAGTAGATATTTAGATTAAACTGAAATAATTTAAATCTGACATGCAGTTTAAGAAAAAATTTGAACGGTAGCAGTCAGCAAAAAGAAAAAGATTAAATATATAAATAACAGATTCAAAACTTATAAAAATATTAATCCAGTATGTTTTGTAAAACTTTATTTCTAAATTTATCCTGAGACATGCAAAATACATCTAATTCATTTGGCAATGAGTTAAAAATTCTACCTATTATATTTAATGGAGAATTGAACCCTAAATTGGTTTGAGAGTAGAGAGGAGAGAACAACATACTGCAGCGGGAATTCTGTCAAGGTAAATTGAACTGTAGTTTTATTTATATACCTTTTACATCTTTTACATCCAAACGTCAATGTATATATGTGATTTGTTGAGATTTCCTGTTTCATTATAGAACCACTGACACTCTTTGATTTTGTTTCTTTTCCTCCTGAAGTGACAATCTCTTTTGCACTTTTAACATAAATTAATATTCAAGAACAATTCACATCGTCAATCTCAGTTTTAGTTGGATTTTATATATTCAACAAAAATGAGTCATCTAGATGCAAAAGTCGATGTTTTCTCTCTCTTTTGAAATTTAACAGAAGGTACCTTATTGTATTCATTGATCCCCTGGAAAATTGTTGGTTTTTCGTACTTAAAAGTGGGGTTTTATGCCTTTAAACCTGTGAAATATACAGCATTAAAAAGCTTAGTTTATTTACAATTTTCAAAGTATAAATTTGCAGGAAAACAACATTATAGGCTATTTCGACTTTGAACATGTGACTGATGAAGAATATCTTGTTATGTTTACTTCAAAACCATTGCAGTTATTGTTTTATTTGTTAAAAGAAATAGGCGGTCGAAAAACAACTGTGTTATTTACAACTCCCCTACTTTCCCGGCTGTTTCTTCACTGTAAATGTCATTTTCATGGCATTCTCGACTACAGCTTGCAGGTTAAACTCAATAAACTATCTATTAGACAATCAGAAAACTATAAGAAAAAGATAAAAATAACAAAATAGTGAAACTAGAAATCCCGCATACTCAATCAGCGCATACTCAAAAAATGTATAATACTTCGTCCAACCTCATTGTTTAGCCAAATGATTTATCTGATATCAAATTAATTTTTTTTAGCCAAATGATTTATCCGATATGAAATGAATGTTATAACGATTAAATATAAAAATAAAGTGAATGTTAGCAATTAATATGGCAAAAGTAAACAACTTACTTAAAAACAATTGGTTCAAATGAGTTGTGAATAAAGGTTTTAGAAAATAGTTGAAAATAATTTTTATTTAGATTTTATTGTTGGCCGGCTGCATAAAAATAAACTTTTTTATATCAGTGGGGCACGTGCCCCCCCCGGCGGGACGCCTATGATGAGGACTAAAATGTAATGATTTCCAGAACTGAAGCCGAACCATGACCGGGTGGTGGCGTGCTACGTGTCGTCGTGGGCGACCTATCGCTCGGGCCACGGGACCTTCAACATCGAGGACATCGACCCCACGCTCTGCACGCACCTCATCTACGCCTTCGCCGGGCTCAACACCTCCGACAGCTCCATACGCAGTCTCGACCCTTACAACGATCTCCAAGAGAACTACGGTAAAGGTGAGTATTCACAGTTAGACTGTTAGTCTAATAATGTTTATTTTTAGTTAATGATTCTGTCCATTTTTATATAATGCTCCAGAAAAGAGCTGTCCGCATCCTCACTGGACTAGGACATAAAGACTCCTGCCAAGAGGCCTTCAAAGAACAGAAAATCCTCACTGTAATAAATCTATACATACTTGAAACAATATTTTTTGCTCTGCAGCAAAAACCAACAAGAGGAAATGAAACACATAATTACAACACAAGAACAGCAAACAACTTATTTTTACCAATACATGACTGACAATGTTTGAAAACAGCCCACACATACCGGCACTATAACTTCTGGAACATCCTAACTGAAGAAGTGAAGAAAGGAAATTTGTTGAAAACAATCTCATGCTGGCTTTTCAACCGTCCCTACTACACTGTGGAAGAATTCAAAAACTGGAGGAGGGACCCGCAACCGTGGACTAAATAAAGATCACAACAGAGACTAAAATTCACAAACACAATAATTACACTGTTATTATAACACAAACACTGTTTTTTTACTTTTAATCTGTTCTCAAGGAATATGATTAATAAATGATTCTGATTAGTCTTTGGAGGAATGAAAGCCCCAGCATTGCCAGCTAGGCAACTTTCCCTTGGGATATTGTGCGGCCTACGGAAGAAAGGGATTTCCAGGATGGGAAAGGTATGATGAGGTCAGTCAGCCTCACCCATGAAGGAAGAGAGATAGATTTCCAACCCATCCTCCAGGCTCTTCCTGGGACGACTCACCCTCTAACCTGACACCTCCCAAGCATCCCCAGACAAGGACCTCCACCTGGGAGCT
The DNA here is from genome assembly GCA_035578135.1 of Flexamia atlantica. NCBI lineage: Eukaryota > Metazoa > Arthropoda > Insecta > Hemiptera > Cicadellidae > Flexamia > Flexamia atlantica. Next base: position 37,752,291 of record JAQJVK010000007.1, read on the forward strand.
CTCCTTGTTGTGAAGAGTCTCACGCAGGTCGGTTCGCCCTCCAGACTAGCAAGTATTCACAGTAATGCCTTTTTCTCACTATTTTTTTTACTTAAATTACAGTCAAGGCCATAGCCAATGGGGAGTCAAAAGGGGTAGAAAAAAGGAAGTCAAAAGGGGTCCACTTTATTTTTGTCAGGGGGTCAAAACCCTCCCCAAAAATGTTTAAATTGCTTTTAAATCAAAGTTATAAAGTTATGAATTTACATTAATAGAAGCAATAAATATACAAGTTGTGTATGTACATCTCCTAAATGTACTAAATACCATACATCTATGGTACTGCACAGCTAATGTATTAACTAACTGTAACAACTTAATCGTAGTATAGGTCCCAATAAATATCACTGGACAAAATCGAACTATCGAGAATTGAACTACTGTAATTGATTTCATTCGAGGTGTCATCAGTGTTTAAGTTTTACTACATTATTATTAGTCTGGATTCTTCATTGGATATATTTTGAAAGAGGCTCTAAACACTGATAATGCAGGAGTCACTTCATGATACTGGTTTAGACCGATGAGAGTTCAGCATTTGCTTCTAAGCTGTCACTAATTAATCAATTCTGTAAATGATTTACGAATATAACTTGATTATTTTGTTTACAGGTTCCTACAACAAGATGACTGATCTGTAATAGTTTTTAATACAAAATCAAAAATAAAACTTTATTATGTGCAAAGGTTCCTACAACAAGATGACTGAGCTGAGGAAGAAATACCCTCACCTGACAGTCAGCATTGCTATCGGGGGGTGGAATGAAGGTTCACTCAATTATTCAAAGCTCGCAGCAAACTACGAGAGTAGACGTCTATTTGTCGACAGCGTTGTGAGATTTTTAAGGTGAGTTAACATGTAACATACTCTTGAATTATGTGATGTTTTAACCGAGAAAATTAAATAGCTAATAAATATGTGTACACACTTACAACACCTCTGCAACATCTGAATGAATCTCGGATTTTAGTAAAGACTTTTCTCCGCTCTTGTAGACAACATAGGTGAACATGATAATTCCGCCTCCTTCTCCTTTTCCCTATCAGGAGAGTGAAAAGAAGGTACTCCTTGACAGCATTTTTCTAAAATATCACGCAAAGGAGTTGCGGATGTTAGTTGGTGGGAACAGTGTCCGCTGCAGTTGCCCGAGCAGAGTTATCGGTAACAGTGGTCGTGTCATGTCTAAAAGGGACAAAAGATGTAAAGGGCTGCAGGTCGTATAACACATTCCGGGATACTGAGAAACTAAGAGAACTGTAAATGAACCTGAAAACCTGTAAATGAATGATGCTGTAGGGAACTGTATTCATTATTAAGTTAATTCATTCATATTTGGCAAATTACATTCTGGTATTGCACAAATGTAGGCAAATATTTTAATAACATTTTAAAAGGATTTTCTCCCTAATAAAATTGTATTTGGCAAATTAATGTTGAAATTGCAGTAGAGTTAACTCTTATATAATATGTATATTTAATTTGATATGTTTCAAAACTACATAGTTTTTGATAGTTTTAAATTAGTTTTTATTTTAAAGCTAAGCTATTTTTCAGCTAAATTGGGAGTTTAGGTGAATATTTATTTACCTTAAGTGTTCAAAATGTAGTCCCCCTGAATTTTCTTCATACAGTTCAAACATGTTAACTTATAACAATATTGTTATATACTATTTTGACACAGCATATTACAGTAATTCAAAGAGAAATTCTTTTACATACATATATATATGTATAAAACGCAAAAAATAAGAACAAAGTACCCTTTGTGATTAACCACAAAAGGTACTCTGTTCTTATTTTTTGCGTAATATATATAGTATCCCCCATCATTGAATCGAACAACCTCAAATATATATATAAATATAAATATATATATATATATATGCAGTGCTTGATTTGTAAATATTGAGGTACCGGAACTGTAATTGCCAGTTTGTACATAACGCCCCCCCCCCTTATCATTCTTCCCTTCAACAAAGTATTATTTGTCTATGTGAATAATTAGGTCGATTTAAAAAGCCACATTTTATGTAACTCAAATTTTTGAATAAGTAAATAAAAAACAAAGCATTATTTTACCAAAAAAAAATAGTCTAAAGAAATTCTAGATTTTTTATAATGCCTTGTGCGAGTATCGGGTCTTTTTAGCGGTTTCAACATTCGGCTTAGCTCAAGACTACACAAAAGTGCGCTAATTTCAGGCCGAAACTCCGTGCGTAATTTCAGTAAAAGTTCGGTCGAGTACACGCGATCGTCTCTTCCGAAAAATACTCAAATACAGCAAATTTTCCGGCCGATCTTACTCGATCGTCTTTAGCGTCAAAACTCTCCAGCCGTTCATACGCGATCGTCTTTTGCGGCAAATTCTCAAGCCGATCTTACGCGATTGCCTTTAGCGTCAGAATTCTCCGGCCGTTCATACGCGATCGTCATTGGCGACAAATTCTCCAGCCGATTACACGCGATTGTCTCTTATACGACAAATACTCCCCGATTACACACGATCCTCTCTCATGGGGAAATCCTCCGGCCGATTGTACGTGACTGCATTTTACGGCAAATTATCCGTTCGATTGCACGCGATCGTTTCTTACTAGAAATACTCCGACCGATTAAGATTTACAAGATCGACTCTTGCGGCAGAAAGAGGTCCCGGGACGCCGTTCCGCCGCAAATCAAGCACTGTATATATGTATGTTGTAGTCTTCCTCTTATTCGGACACCTCAGGACCAAGACAAATCATCAGGATAACAGGTTTAACCGAAGTTACCGAAAAAGTATTAAATTATGAAATCAGTCTAATGCACACCTCACAAACTGATCCTGACTGTTACATAAAAACAGTAAATACTACACACTGTATTATAATTAATGCTAACACAAACCACAAGAAAATATGTTTAGATTTAGTAGGCTATCTTTCAAATCTTTAACAAACAACCATTGCAATTTTTGATGGGTACAAGATATTATTTCTGAAATCTTTCCCACGACAAACATTAATCCAGCACCATCCATTTCCTGCCTATCACGCCTGGTTCGACTGATGTGTAAATATCGTCTGGTTAAAAAGATGGAATTTCCATGTAGAGTAGTCCAGTTAAAAGAGTCCGGATAAGAGGGAGCCTACTATTGTCAGTTTTTCATCCATCTTTGTTCTAAAGAAAACTAATAAGCTCTTTTTCCCTCCAGAATGCACAATTTCAATGGTTTTGATCTGGACTGGGAGTTTCCAACTAAGCGAGGAGGAGCTCCAGAAGACCGGGAAAACTTTGTTTTGCTTGTCAAGGTAAATATTTTATTAATTTTTTTGCCTCCAGGATTGATAATCGACACTTTATGAGCAGGTTATGTACCTCCCACCATCAAACTTAAATAATCATGAAACAGATTACTGCAGTTTCAAGACTCAAGTATATGACGTTCCACAGGGTGAATCTCCTGTGCCGTCCAACACAGATTTAAGGCAGTCAGCTTGACACTTGAGAACGAAACAAAACTTTTTTCCTCCAACTCATACCCAAGGAACAGTGTAAAGATATTTTTAAACTTTTCAAAATATAGGATATACCAAAAAACTGGAGGTCATGGGTCCCAATCTCAGAATTTTCTAATGTAAACATGTTATGCTGTGAATTAATTTAAAGCTCTAAACAAGGCAAATAATTTGGTGAAAACCAAATTCACTTACAGTATCTTTATTAATTTCAAGATGGCAGCCATTTTTGGAAAAAATATTGGTATTTACAGAAAAACCTTGTATCTGGAAAACCAATGAAAATGATGTATACCAGCATACGGATATTATGGTCTACTTAAGGATGATTCCTTATGAACTGTGACTGAGATTGGACAGGATAGCTAGATTTTTTAATATGTTAAATATTGTTACATTTGTTAAGAGTCATCAGAAAAACATCAGACTAAACAACTTGTGAACCAACAAATAGTAAACTGTTTCAGGAGTTACACCAGGCTCTAAAGCCAGAAGGCTGGAGTCTGACTGCAGCTCTGGGGGCCGGCAAGGATGCCATGGAGACCGGCTACGACCTTCCACAACTGAACAAATACCTGGACCATGTCCATCTCATGTGTTACGACTACCACGGCAAGTGGGACAACGTGACGGGAGCTAACGCCCCGCTGCACTCGAGTGTTCCTGGTGATGTCAACACTGTGGTATGTTAACGCCCCGCTGCACTCGAGTGTTCTTGGTGATGTCAACACTGTGGTATGTTAACGCCCCCCTGCACTCGAGTCTTCCTGGCGATGTCAACACTGCGGTATGTTAACGCCCCCCTGCACTTGAGTCTTCCTGGCGATGTCAACACTGTGGTTTGTTAACGCCCCCCTGCACTTGAGTCTTCCTGGCGATGTCAACACTGCGGTATGTTAACGCCCCCCTGCACTTGAGTCTTCCTGGCGATGTCAACACTGCGGTATGTTAACGCCCCCCTGCACTTGAGTCTTCCTGGCGATGTCAACACTGTGGTATGTTAACGCCCCCCTGCACTCGATTCTTCCTGGCGATTCAACACTGTGGTATGTTAACGCCCCCCTGCAGTCGAGTCTTCCTGGCGATGTCAACACTGTGGTATGTTAACGCCCCCCTGCACTTGAGTCTTCCACGTGATGTCAGGACACGTACACGTACTACTTACTATACTTGACCAAATTAAATTATCAAAATCTCAGATAAAATACAGCAATTTTATGATCACTTACTTTAAGACCAAAACAAACTATTTACCTATGTTCAAACCTAAGTTCCTTTAATTATTGAAAGAAAGACATCTTATTTGAAGATAAATCAAGTAACGTAGTAAAATTTATGCTGATTCTTTATGAGAAATTTGCCCATGCAAAGAGTTCCTTTAATTAAAGACATAAATTACGAAAATTGGGCAGGTAAAAAACGAAAGAAACTTAAATGAAGAAATCAATTTCTAATAAATTTTGTGTGCTACTGAGCTAATAAAACTATTTTTTACCAAAATAATCACATATAGTTCAGTGAAGTTCAAGTACCATATTTGAAATTCAAGTACAATTCCCGTAATTCTAGTATTATAAAAAATTCCAGTATTTGAAGTACAGTAGAACCTTGATTAACTGTCACTCTTTTATCCGTCACTCTCTGATATCCATCACTGCTTCCGGGTTCGCAATATGTTGTAAATTGACGCAAAGCATGGCAGGAAAGTGCAAGCGCCATTGTGATTGAACGAACAGGTTTATAGCTAAATTTCTGTTATCCGTCTATTCTCTTAACCGTCATAGTCCCGGTCCCGAGAGTGACAGTTAATCGAGATTCTACTGTATTTCCAGTTTCAGGAGACACCAAATGTTTTCTGTGTTACAGGAATACAGTGTGAATTACATGCTCAGTCACGGCATCGAGCCACACAAGCTTGTGTTGGGTTTACCGATGTACGGACGGACATTCAAGACACAATCCATGAACAGCGAGAAGCTGGGGACTCCTTCCCTCGGCTCAGCCTTCAGCGGGCCTTACACTCGAGAAGACGGCTTCATGGGGTACAACGAGGTAAGGCTATTGATAGTCAATTAAATTGGAACATTCATGTAGACACTGTTTGTAAAAAATATCTTCTGGAATTTATGGATTAAGACAACTAATCAAATTTACTTCCCTAAAAACTTTAAAACTAGTGTATCATGCCTTAATTGAGTCTCATATTGCCTTTGGGTTATGTTTATATGGTTGCTCATCAAACATGAATTTAAATGGCATCCTAATACTGCAGAAAAAAGCGCTTTGCATTATATTAAAACTACAATCAGATGAATCAGTTAAACACCTTTTAAAGAAACTGAGGTAATGACAGTTTATAGTTTATTTATTTTCCAACTTACTATTTTTGTGAAAAACAATATTGATACACTACCAAAATTAAGTTCACGCCATAAGTATGATACAAGGCATGGGAAAAATCTGGCACACATTAAGCATAACTTAACATTGTATGAACAAAAACCTTCCTACAAAGGTATACAATTTTTTAATGCATTGCCTGGGAATATTAAAGAATTGAACAGCTTTCGTACATTCAAAAAACAACGTAAAGTGTTTCTTATCAGTAACCCATTGTATAATGTGGATGAGTTTTTTATGTGAATCCTTTATATTTATATCTACTCTGTTATCCTATATTTGAAAATAGTTTACTTATAATTAGACTAAACTTCTTTTGTACATTTGTATTTGACACCATTCTGTGCATATTTTAATTTGCCTTTACGAATAAAGATATTTTGATTGATTGATTGATAGTTCTGCAGAAGGTGCACGCTTCGCCTCACTATCTAGGGGACTCGGTGGGAACCGGGGTTATTGGGTGAGGAACTGTCGATAGACAATCACCTCTTACGAACGATATATTGATATTTGTTATCGATTACGAATTTCCTTTCTCTAAAAGCTTGGCCGCTGCTGCAGCCACGGCGCCGTGGGCGTCACCAAACAGGCACCACCTAATAAACGGGCGCTAGTTTTCAATCTATTCGCTTTTTTACATAATTATTTGCTATTTTGGGCGCGGTGATTATTTCCTTTTTAGTTCGAACGACATTAGCGATTGTGGAATTACGGCGGAGGAAAAAATGCGCTACGCATTACAGAGCCGGTGCAATGTCACCCGATAACTGTTCGAATCGATATATCTGTATGTAGATTGGATAGAACTATCGATATATATCGAGCCAATTCGATTGCGGGCTATCAATGGTTAGTTCTCCACCCAACAACCCCGGTTCTCACCGTGGCCTCTAGATCCTCTAGAGAGGTGGGTGTGCACCTTCTGTGGAACTTGTACCATGAGGTAATCTCCTCGTCTCATTCACCTGCTTGGTAGAAACTCTTAAGGAGATTACGAAAACATTCTTCTTATCGAGGGTATCTTCTTTCTGAGGGTCGTGATATCAAGGTTGTTTTGGCAAACAGTCATATTATCAAGGTAACCGTAATAGCTGGAAACCTCTTATAATAAGTATATTTATTGCAGAGCAGCTCTCACTAAAACATTGATTACAAATATAGTTAGTTTTGGTGTTAATCTTTTACTACAAATAACTTGGCAATCAATTGGTTTTATTAATTATGAACATAAATGGATGTTGAAAAATTTGTTAAGTGTATGTGGTAGAATATTAAATTGCTTATTAAGTTTTCCAATTTATTTTTATCGTATTTCCTTGACTATTTTAATCACTTCGGGTTTAAAATCAACAGTGTGTGTTTGGACATTGTTTTGTTTGGGCAACACTAACACAACGCACATTGACAGCAATATAATCTCTATGGCTTATCACCTATTTATTTTGACAACGAACACATAACTGACCTGTCATTTGTCAAAAATGTCTGAAGAAGGTGGGAAGGGAGAGCGGGATTTTGAAGCTAGGACTTGTATTCGAACGAGCGTTAGTTTTTCACCCCAAAACATCCACTCTGATAATTTACTCACCATGAGAACCATTCCCCATACAAGTGTATAGGCAGTGCAATATGAAGTTTGGAATCACCTCATCGATGTTAATTCCTTAAAACTCATTGGAATCACCTAATCGATGTTAATGCCTTAAAAGTCATGTTATAGAGGGTCAGAGCTACGATGTGAATCATGAAATAGTGTAATTCAGGGTGTCTGAACGAAAACTGTAGAGTTATGAAGGTTAATGTAACATTGAGTGTTATGGTAATTTCAAGGGGATTTGAAAAGTAGACGTATTATGGAGGTTGTTGTGTTATTGATTGTCATATAACCAAGGTTCTACTGTATATCGTATGTGTAAGCTCAGTAACAGTTGAAAATAATAATCTTCCCTACCATTACAAAGCGAAACATCTTGGCCTGACAGTAAATACTAAACTTACTTGGGGTGATGCAATTGGATATTCAAAAGAAAGTCTATAAAAGGTGCATTTGGCATGACTCGTTCTACATCACCATCATAAGGCCTAATGCGGCAAATTGATTGCCAAACGTTTGAGTAGCTCGGATTCACTCTGATTCGGCAATAGTAAACTTGAGCCAATAAGTAATACTTTACTCAATTGAGCTAGTAACCTCTAAACTGTTGTTTAATATATGTATTATCAGTGTGGTTTTTAATTGTTTTTTCTTCAAGTCCCTTTGAATAGACTGTTAGACTTTGGAGGAATGAAAGCCCCAGCATAGCCAGCTAGGCACATTTCCCTAGGGATATTGTGTAGCTTGCGGAAGGAAAGGATTGTCAGGATGGGAAAGTTATGATATGGTCAGTCAGCCTCGCTCCTGAAGGAAGAGAGATTTCCAACCCATCCTCCAGGCTCTTCCGGGGACGACTCACCCTCTAACCCGAGACCTCCCAAGCACCCCCAGACAAGAACCTCCACCTGGGAGCTCTCCTTGTTGTGAAGAGTCTCACCCAGGTCGGTTCGTCTTCCAGACTAGCAGACGCTTAGAAGTTTGTCGGATAAGGGTCCCTCCTATAAAGGCCATAGTTGGCTCTCTGACTGGCCTATACCAATACAGAGGTCGACAATGGCTACAGTAACTAGAAGCTGTCACTGTTCTGGTAAATCTATTGGCTGTCCAGATTGACCAGCTTCCTGTTCACCTTGGTTCCTCCTTGTCTGAACTTTAATTCCCAGCTGAGCTTGGATACCCAGTCAGGTCTGAGCCCTGAAGGGAGTTGTGGATCATCCTGGTCTGTCCATCTGGGAGGGGATGAGGGATCCTTAGCCCCTTTGAATGGTAGGTACACAAATACCGATGAAAGCTGTGGCGATAGCAAAAACTACTGAATGGGGAAATGATTTAGTTTAAAATTAAATCAATGCAATGGGTGAAACTAGATCAATCGGTGTTCAAGTGACATCTTGGGTTGGTTTCACCAACCTGTGTATTTTCAAATAATCCAAAAATACTATTAAAGCTTTACATAGGACTTAAATGCATTAGCTAATAATAAATAATCATTTTCATAATAAGCTGGATTATTCAGCCAAGTCGTTATCTGGCCTAGCTTAGTCCTGTGGTGGCAGGTTTATGAGGGGTTCTACGTATACTTAAAAACCCTCTCATGTCAAGAATTCAGTTTGCTTGGAAACCTATTAAAAAGGTTTAATGGTATTTTTGAGAATTTGTAGTCTCGCTCTTGGGATGTTTAGTAAGCCATGCTTTCTCTTCGGTCGATATGATTCCTTACATTGTTTATTTATGGTTGCAGATATGCACAGAATTAAACGAACCTAATTCCACGTGGAAGAGATATTGGGACGAAGCATCTCTGACTCCTTTTGCAGTGAATGAAGACAAAGTTATAGTGTATGATGATCCACAAAGCCTGAGGCATAAGGTTGGTTTTTTTTTTTTAAGAAAATCTTTATTGCTTCAGAACATTAACAATAACAATACATGTTTTACAAAGACAAACAATTGAAACAATAAACACCTAGGTTATTACCTGTTGCGGTGGATTTACCACTGTTCATTACAACATGATAGTCTCAAAGAGTTGTGGTGGGCAGCAGACCAGTCTAGATGTAAAACACAAAACAAACACTAAGGCACTGAGAAAATCATTTTAACATCTTTTGTATCACTTTCTCACTACACTGTTTTCACAGAAAAAAGCTTTTACGAATAAAACTTAAGAATAAATAACAGTGGAGAAAAAATAATCGACACTTTCTCGTTCCAGTAAATACTTCCATAGCATTCTGGTAAATTGTTGTTTACTTTCGCATGTTTTAATATTTAAAGGTAAGCAGTTAAAAAATTTTGGAGCAAGATATAAATAAAACTTTTTAAAATGAGTTAAATTTGGTCTAGGTATCATAATATCAAACCTGTTTCTCAACGAACCTATTCTATCCCTTGTATATATATTTCTATATCCACTTATATAAAAAAATATACGCAAAACTTTAAAAATGAATAAATTTTTAAGAGGAAGAACATTTATTGATTTGAACAAAGGTGCAGAAGGTTCTAATCTTCCTTTGTGTAATATGATTCTTATAAATGTTTTTTGTATGTTTAGTAATACGCTCCTCCCCATATACATATTCCATATTCCAACTTTGAGTTTGCTAATGCATAGTATACTGTTCTGAGAAGTTGTCGATTACATACAAAGGATAACATATAAAACACTCTAACATACTTATTTAATTTATTTTTCAAGTAATCAATGTGGCTTTTCCAATTTATTTTTGCGTCTACATTTAATCCCAAATATTTTATTTCTGTAACCTGATCTATAATTAAGCAATTGCAATTTAAATCAGAGCATCAGAGCATCCCATTTTATGATATTTTAGAGGGCAAGCAAAACTAATACTTCTTGTTAGATTAAATAAAATATACTTTGTTTTGGGACTCATTACCATAGACGTGTAAACCACCATCTAAGCACATTTAAATCGTTCTGCATATTTACTTTTAAAGAATCTAATGTATCGGCTTTGTAAAACAGGGCAGTATCATCCGCAAAGGATACCAATTTCCCATTAAAATTACCATTACATAAGTTATTAACATAAATTAAAAATAGAGGACCCGAGAGAACAGAACCCTGAGGGATTCCGTGTTCAACAAAACCTAATTCGCTTATTGCTCCTTCAACTCTAGTCTTTTGAGTCCTACCTCTCAAATAAGACGAAAACCACAACAGAGGTACACCCCTGACCCCAGCCTCCTGCAATCTACTAAGTAAAATTGAGTGATCGACAGTGTCAAACCAAAAAATTTGGTTTTTTACCAAATTTCACCATTTTGTCTATGTGTATAATTAATATCTTGTTTAACATATGTATCAGTAATAATTGTACTATTCCCTTAAAATGTTTTTTATTTAAAACTTTAGTGGTTGCTGTTGTTAGTGTTTCTCGTTTCAGGACATGACTTGCGAGAACATAATATTACCTCTTTCTGTGTAGTATTCAACTAGTCACTTATGTTTCAAAGCACAATATAAGTTTTGCAATGTTTATTAAATTTGAGAGTTTCCTATCAACCCAAAATTCCTATCCTACGAATTCAATTTATATGTATCGTCCCAACAGTAAGCACCATGGAAAAGTGTGAGATGGTCATAAGAATTGGAGCTTATTATAAATAGGGGTCTCAATCTCGGACCTAAATTCCAATCCCGGGATTTCGGAATTGAGGAAAGCTGATCCTGGGATATTGGGATTCTTGTTTTCTACATGTCTAAAATATATTGCTGTGATATGGCAACACTAATAGAATTTTTTATTAAATTTTAAAAATAACTTTTTTTTACTTTACATATTATTATTTTACTTCTTCAATTTTATATTTTTACTTGTCAAATTTGGGTAGCTTGACGTATTTTAGACTTGAAGGCTGTAGCTATCAGATAATGTTTTGCTCAATACCAAGTATGCGTTGCACTTTTGACTGTACTTCACGTGCCTCCAATTCTAGGAAAGATAAGACATAATTCTGCTAGTTTGGTATTTATTTAGTTCCTTAGATAAACTGTTCATTTTAGCCCAAATGAAGAGGAATTAAAAAAACCTTAGATAATTGTATAAAAATTCAGTAATTATTAATATTGAAATATAAATTAAAGTACACTCTCGATTATCCGAACCCCGGTTATCCGAGACTCCGGGTTATCCGAGGCAGCTCTAAGCTTGAATATATGTTTTTATTTTCTTACTAAGCGTTATAATAATGTGTGAAACAAGTGTTTTTATTTAAAATTCTATTATTTGCAACTCGAAAGGACTTTCATTGTCGTATTTACTGGTAAATACTATATCTAATAAAACATTTTGAAGTAGTCTTATTATAGCCCAACCTCAAAACACACGTAACTCCGTATATCCGAGGTTCGCGTTATCCAAGGTAGCCTTGGTCCCAAAGACCTCGGATAATTGGGAGTGTACCTAAAAAATTTTCATGTTTATGTTTGTGAAGATGACTTAAGCAGTAGTCAACCATTCAAATCTTGCCAAAATTGTGAAACAATGATTTCTTTGCAATCCCGAATCCTGGGATTATCAGATACCTAAAGGCGACTGGGATCCCGGGATCCTGATTCCCGGGATTGAAAACCCTATGTAAACTGTAAACCCTAATTACCCAAAGTCCAAAGTGGTTAGTCACTCATCACCCTTTAGACCATTCAACCCTTAATACTCGAGTGTAAACAGGGCTTATATCCTACAGTCCATGCTAATTAACCTTCAGCTATTGTTATAGCTAAATTATCTGATGAAAATTGAATTTCAAGCTCATATAGTAGTGAGCTCACGAGAGTGGGACTCAAAAATGATGCACCCCGCAGAACACCTCCGTAACGATAGCATGGGCTGCTGGCTATAGCCTTCAAATCTCAGTCCCCCACTCAGAGCCTACTACAGTAATTGTACTTTTATTAAAATTTCATACACTCTTTTAATACACAGCAACTTTATAACAAACTTGAAATGTTTTACTTTCCAGGTTAAATTTGCGATGGAGAAAAACCTCGGTGGAGTTATGATCTGGTCATTGGATATTGACGACTTCAGGGGAGAATGTCCGACAGAGGATGGCCAAAAACATAAATTTCAACTGTTGCACTCAGTTAATGTCGCCATAGAGGAAACCTTGAGAGAAGTGGAGCAGGAGAAGAAGAATGACAGAGATAATTCTGTGGACGAAGACGTCAAAAACCACATTGTCGAGCCCAGTGCAGCCGTTTCAGCTTCTTACTCTATCGCATTACTCTCGCCTATCCTGATAATTCTTCACCTCTTCAATAATTAAATTGCCTTAACATTGTTGTATAGAAACAAACACATGTGATATCTATTAGATTAATCAAATGTATAGTAATAATATTAAAGAATACAAATCAATATCAGAGACGTAGCCGAGGGGGGCAGGGGGGGACTGTGGATTCTGGACTACTTCCCTTTTTGAATATTTTTAAAATATTGAAATTTGATCCTGTTATGAGGTATAACTTCTCAAGGGCAGCCCACAGGCTGTGTGACCCTTGCAAGGATGAGGGGGGGTGTCGGCGAGCGTCACTAGCACAGACGGTCATGGAATGTGATTATAAAAATTCAAAATTGCTGCCGACTGCAAGTTAAGTGAATGTAAGCAGATAATTAACTGCACATTATGATGAACAGTGTTTAGTGATATAGGAGTGTCCCACAAACCCGGTCTGACATGGACTGATAGGTGTCTGGGTTTGTGAAAATTCTAGGTTATCATCAAGAAAGGAGTAAAAATAAGAAAAAGTACAAATAGTTTAGGCTATTCCTATAAACAAACATTAATTTATAGAAAAATACATCATAAAAAATCAAACCTTGAACCTCATCTGTTGAAACAAATAGAAAAAAAGACCAAAACTTTTTGGGATGCCTACTCTCAAAACTAGTATTGTACTTTAATGCTCTGGTAGGTTTTCACGAGCACCAGCAATCTGCCCTAAAACACACTTCATACACAACAATTTTAAAAGGATCCACAGGTGCTGGCAGACATCTACAAGACACAAGTTTTGCTCTTTGAGCTTTTTGAAAAGGCTCTACATGTGCCAGCAAACATCCGCAGTCAAAACGAAAATGTCGCACATTAAACACAATTTTAAAAAGGCACTTTGAGCATGGCCAAATGCCGCCAAAACAAACATTTTACACTTACTTTGAATGGTTAAAAAAGGTTCCACGAGTGCCACCAAACGCCGCAAAACAAATGTTTTGCCCTTTGAACAATCTGAAAAGGGGTCCCAAGGTGCCAGCAAACTCTGCCAAATTGCATGCTGGACTATTTGAAAGGGCTCCCTGGGCACCGCTGCGGATGCTACACCGCGTTGACTTTACCGCTTGGGCTTTGCACTGGCCCTGAGAATAAGCTCAAATAACTGCCTTAACATTTTCATTTTTGTATGGAAGTGCCCCCCCAGGCAGCTTGTGCCCCTAGGCCCGGGCATCCTGGTTATGCTCCTAAGTTACAATTTTCCTAGGTTAGGTCCAGCTCCTAGGTTATATCAAGCATGGTCATGTAACGCAAATTCAAAAATTTTAATTTTTTGTAGTGGACTGTATTCCTACCACAACTTCTCAAAATCCCGGCTATGTTCTAACAGTTTTTAGTATTTATTAAAAGTTAGTAAAATATGGATACAAAATTGAAAGGATCAATTTATATTATGTTCATAAATTTTAAGTCATGTAATATCCATTAGATTAAGCAAACCATGTACAGCTTCTATCTTTTTAAATCAATGTTTTTTAGTATTTATAGAGATAATAAGATATTAAAAATAATATTCAATTCGTGGGAAGACTCGAGGATGTTTGTTGACAGAAAATTATATTTGAGACAAATATTGATGCCCCTTTGTATAATTTTCTGAAATAGATGAGATTTGAATTAATTGAAGATGTACTACTTGTAATTTTTACCCTCCAGTCATCAATTCTGTGCATAGATTCTTAAGTTCAAAAGTTTCATAAAGATCGTGGTAGAGACAAATCAGGAAAAAGTGAAAAGGGACCTCAAGTCGCTAGAGTAAATTTTACAGTACGGGCATTTTAGTCGAACCAGGTCAAAAATATTGATTTTTAGGTTTCGACTGGATACGATTCCTTCATCTTTCCACTTGTATAACGGCGTTTGCCATATGTAATTAATAAATAAATGGGATGCTACACCACGTTGACTTTACCGCTTGGGCTTTGCACTGGCCCTGAGAATAAGCTCAAATAACTGCCTTAACATTTTCATTTTTGTATGGAAGTGCCCCCCCAGGCAGCTTGTGCCCCTAGGCCCGGGCATCCTGGTTATGCTCCTAAGTTACAATTTTCCTAGGTTAGGTCCAGCTCCTAGGTTATATCAAGCATGGTCATGTAACGCAAATTCAAAAATTTTAATTTTTTGTAGTGGACTGTATTCCTACCACAACTTCTCAAAATCCCGGCTATGTTCTAACAGTTTTTAGTATTTATTAAAAGTTAGTAAAATATGGATACAAAATTGAAAGGATCAATTTATATTATGTTCATAAATTTTAAGTCATGTAATATCCATTAGATTAAGCAAACCATGTACAGCTTCTATCTTTTTAAATCAATGTTTTTTAGTATTTATAGAGATAATAAGATATTAAAAATAATATTCAATTCGTGGGAAGACTCGAGGATGTTTGTTGACAGAAAATTATATTTGAGACAAATATTGATGCCCCTTTGTATAATTTTCTGAAATAGATGAGATTTGAATTAATTGAAGATGTACTACTTGTAATTTTTACCCTCCAGTCATCAATTCTGTGCATAGATTCTTAAGTTCAAAAGTTTCATAAAGATCGTGGTAGAGACAAATCAGGAAAAAGTGAAAAGGGACCTCAAGTCGCTAGAGTAAATTTTACAGTACGGGCATTTTAGTCGAACCAGGTCAAAAATATTGATTTTTAGGTTTCGACTGGATACGATTCCTTCATCTTTCCACTTGTATAACGGCGTTTGCCATATGTAATTAATAAATAAATAAATCTTTCCACTACATATTCATTCGGTTATTTTAGCAATAAGAATCCGAGAAATATTAAAAAATAATCGATTTAGCAGTCTATGTTGTGCATACGAAAAGGGACCTCAACTCGCTTAAATTGGAAATAACATGGCAGGCAACTTCAGGTCCCATTTCCGAAATGTGCAAGCCCGCACTGACAGAGTCGTCAGGGGTATTACAAAACTATTCTCTCCTGACATCTATCGGTAGATAAGTGGTGATTCAAGTTTTTCATTGTAAAAGAATATTGTCTAAGTCCGAAAATCACCATCTTGACGGTATATTTCTCTTTTATTCCTCGGTGTTCTGCCTTCCAACTTGAGGTCCCTTTTGCATCTTCTCACTTTTTTGTTTTTTAAACGATTAAATTGTAAGTGTATCACGTCTGTTTTCGTTTAGATTTAAATCTAGTTTTCAGATCTATTTTGATACCTAATTCATTTCTTAAATACTAATAATAAATATTCTATGAACGTTAAAAGTTTCGGGCCTTGATTTCCTACAATACCCATTTTAACTAGTTAACATTAAAATTGCCAATAACTCAAAGACAAAAATGATAGCACTATAAATTGCATGTCAAATTGTGTGTAATTTAATGCTGAATTTCAGGATGTTAATAACTCAAAACCGGAAAATTCCTACTTGAGCTCCCTTTTCACTTTCCGCATCACATATTGTAAAAAAGATTACAGAGAATTCCTAACATCTTTTTTGGTTCTAAAAGGCAGGCTAACATGTGTTTCCAAGTATCTCTATCTTGAAAATTGTAAGCACCCCCTTCTTGTATTCTAAATAACAAGATACCTGTCACCTGTTTGCCCTCCATGGAAAAATTGCTTACAGGCGCTCTTGAACTAATTTATGTTCATTATCTGTTAATGAATATCCAATCAGTTCACTGGCATTGAAAAGCATATGTAGTTAGCCACAAACAAACACTATAATGTGTGCAAGCTTCAAATATTTGTTCCCCTCTGGATAAGTGAAGGAAGATTAATATCACTAAAACTATCATCTTAAAACATTGACTGGTAGGATTACTGAGTAAAATCACTGGGTAAGAACATTTCATTTGTATCAATGATTTGGAGTTTGCATATAAATTGAGTGGCTTTATAGAAACAACCTTTAACTCAAAATAACTTGTAATATATTGATTTAACCAGTTGACCTAATGTGGCAAAGTATGCCAAAGGTAAAGTACTGCAGATAGAAAATGTTGGGGTTTGGTTTTTTAGGGTTTCTATAAATTTTATTTAATTCTTTAAAATTTGTTTTACCCAAAGTTTTTTTATAATTCAATACAAATAGTGTAAAAAAATATTCAATCTTGTCATAATATTTTATAGGTTACTTTTGAAAAATGACAATGTGATCTTAAGATTAATGTTTGCCTCGATAAAATAGAAATTTCATAGAAAATAGAAATATGTTTTTTAAGTTCCAAACCTTTAACACTTTAATGACTGGAGTACCAAATATGGTACAAAGCAAACTTCCAAAGTGGACTGTGCGTACCAAAAGTGGTGCACAACGAACATGCACTGTGGACTGCAAGTACCAAGTATGGCCACATGCAAGAGTTAAATAAATCGTCAGTGTTCACTTTGAGGTCACAGTATGTCATTTTTTTATATGCATAAATATGTTCCTCTGGTCCAAGATAGTGAGGAAATGGGTTTGGGTGAGGATATGTTTTGAATTTGTACTGTCAAACAACAGCTATTTTGTATACAAGAAAGTAGAACTACATCATGAAAAATGAAAAAGTAATTCAAAGAAAAATGTGTTGTGATTGATTTACGATGTAAAAGAAACTTGACGTATAATTTTTGAATAAGATCTTTTCTAACTAAGCATGTAGTTAAAATTATCTATGTACACAATATGATATGGTGCACAAAAAAGTTCTGGAAGGAAAAAACTTGAAACTACATAAAATTTTCTTGTCAGGGACCAGTGTACTAAGACTAAGCATTAACTTAAAATTTGTTGTGTAACAAATTGGTGTAATCCCTTGAAATAAATAACTGAAAACTTTCCTTGAACTTCCTTGACAAGGATCAGTATACAAAATATTGTAGGCCTATACACTAAAAAATAGCTTGAATGACAAATTAAAAAATTAAACATGGAATATGTTTAAAGTGTTTCGGAGAGGAATTTTTCTTTCACTACTTTGGTCAAGGGGGTTAATTTTGTCTCAATGGCCTTGTTGGTCAGATGGGAGAAGTGGTCTGGTCGTTAGAGAGTTAATAATATATGTACGGTACTCTGTGTGTGTATGATTTTTTTTTCAAGTAAAGATAAAAACTATGAAAAGGACTGGGCTGAAATATTAACTCAACTGTAGGATCATTATAAACCCGGAAAACACATAGGCCTATTAAAATCCTTAAAACCCCACTGGGCTAGGCCCTGCGGATGACTGAAGTTTCACTGTTTATATTTTAGAGAAAAAGCTAAATACTGAAATGCAATTGGCAGTAGATACTTTAACTAAGCATGTAGTTAAAATTATCTATGTACACAATATGATATGGTGCACAATATCTCTGGGAGGAAAAAACTTGAAACTAAATAAAATTTTCTTGTCAGGGACCAGTGTACTAAGACTAAGCATTAACTTAAAATTTGTTGTGTAACAAATTGGTGTGATCCCTTGAAATAAATAACTGAAAACTTTCCTTGAACTTCCTTGACAAGGATCAGTGTACAAAATATTACACTGCACAGTTTAAAAAGTACAAGCAAGAACAACTATTTCAAGCTAACTGAAATGTTTCTGTATTTTTACCATAAGTATAATTTTCAAGGCATGAGTTATCCTGTTTCAATTCAAGACATATCAAAATTTGAAAAGAAAAATCCTTTTGCATCTGTAAACATCTTTGGCTTGGATTCATCCAACAATGTTTACCCCTTACGTATAACACCTACCGAACGCAAAGATCATACTGATTTATTGATCATACTGACATAATAAATGAAATATATACATGCAGGGTAATGGTAGAATATTTAATTGTTTGAACAAACTTCGACAAGAAGTTCTTGGACTGACTTGTGCAATTACTCTTATAATTCGTTTTTGGATAAGAAATATTCTTTTACTTGTTGTACAATTTCCCCAAATCTCTATACCATAAGCCATATTAGAGTAGGTGTAAGCAAAATAGACCATTTTTAAAGTTTTTGTATCCACAATTTTTGACAAACTTAAGATGACATAAAAAGATTTGTTCAGTTTGGAAACAACTAGAGTCCAAACTGAACAAATCTTTTTATGTCATCTTAAGTTTGTCAAAAATTGTGGATACAAAAACTTTAAAAATGGTCTATTTTGCTTACACCTACTCTAATATGGCTTATGGTATAGAGATTTGGGGAAATTGTACAACAAGTAAAAGAATATTTCTTATCCAAAAACGAATTATAAGAGTAATTGCACAAGTCAGTCCAAGAACTTCTTGTCGAAGTTTGTTCAAACAATTAAATATTCTACCATTACCCTGCATGTATATATTTCATTTATTATTATTTGTAAAGAAGCATATTACTCAGTTTGAAGCATTCAAAACCAACAGCAGATATCATTTTAGACCAAGCAGTTTTGTATTACAATACCCTATACATAGAACTACAGCATATGAAAAAAGTACATTTTATATGGGTCTCCGGTTTTATAATAAATTACCTTCTTTAATTAAAAATGAAATTTCTAGTAAAAAATATCGCTTGAACCTGTTTTCCTTCTTAATTGAGAAATGTTTTTACAGTACTGAGGAATTTTTAGCCATGTCAATTGCAGAATCCTAAATTTATAATTGAAGATATTCTTTTTTATTGTATTTTGCTAAATTGTTTTAGTATAATTAACATTGTAGTTTTAGTTTATATGACAATTCACCTGCCTACGAGCAAACGTACTCATTAAGGCGTAGTGTGATGTTAAAAAAAAAAAAAAAAAAAAAAAAAAAAAAATGTAAAGTCCATCAACTATTGATCAATTACTTCCAACCTGCACGAAGAATGGGAAAAGTAACAAGTATTATTTATACTTTTATAATCCAAACACCATTGACAGACTGAATGTCTCATCACCTATTCTCAAAAACCACAAGGCTTTGAGCAATAAGACTTGGCACAAAAATTCTTCAGATCTAGATGCTAACCAAGAAAGGATTGCAGCCAAACTGTGCAGTCCCAGCTAACTGTAAGTGCTGGTAGGTCTAAAAAATATTCAAGGAACGAAAAGATGCAAAATGCAAATTTAAAAAAGTGCAATCGTACTAAGGTTATCAATATTTGACAAATACACTCATTGACATATCATTGCACTTGACCTCCATCCTTTAATTTTTATATAGCTATATGTATAGGCATTCCCTAAGTACAGGTCTTGCTGCTATGAATATTATATAAAACTTGAAGGGAAATTGTAAGGAAGCGGTAGTGGATTTGTAGAAAGTCTGTTTCTCCTGCGGCTTCTGTTTCAGCGCTTATGAAGCTGTGACAGCATCTTCTCTCTTGACAACATTTTGATATCAGAGGGTCAAACTGGCACTGTTGCTTACAGAGGGGTACCTCAATAAAGCTTACAGAGCACATTGTTTACAAAGAAAGGCTTTAGGGTAGGGAATCCAAACCCAAAGGTTATTTTCAATCCCGGGATTACAAGACTGAAAAATTTGATCCTGAGATTGACCCAACATGGTTTTCGCCAATCCAAAAAGAAAGTGTTAGTATACCTTTGTAGATATTCATGGTATCGCAATTATAGTGCAGTACATAAAACAGTATTCCGTTTAGTTTTGAGTTGTTAACATATTTTTTTCACAAATTAGAACTCCTAACAAATTTTTGACATGGTCAGCTTTATCATGAAACACTCAATATATATACATCTGTGTCCAAACAGAACACATTATCAGATAGGCCCTATACAACAGTAATAGTATATTACGTTACTAGGCCGGGAAGCACTGTTTTGCCGTACGAGCATGATAGTTCCCGTGCGAATAGGGGTGTGCGAGTAGTGATTTTTGAAGTCGAGTCGAGTTTTGAAAAATACCCGCGAGTTTCAAGCTTTTTTCAAGTCGAGTTTTTTTTAAAGTTTAGTCATCATGTTTCTACATAATGGTAAACAATTATTATCATTACTCAAATACAAATTACAATTTTGAGGTAATTAAACTTAAAAGAGTTACTGAACTAAGAGCAGATATACAAATAAATGATACCAAAAAAGAAAGAAAACCTTTTACTTAAACTCACAATTATTTTTGGTTTTATTTTTTTTTCAAGCCTAACTTGTGTTTAAGGCTTACCTGGGTTTTGAAATGAAATAAAAACACTGACTATAAGCCATGACCACCTGACTCAATTCATGATTAAAATATTTCCTTTGAGTTATTCACACAGGTACATTTTTATTAATGTAACTGTCAACAAAAAAACTAAGTTTTTATTTATTTGGAATGATTCCTAAAATATATCAAAAATAATTTTTTTTAAGAGATGTAATAATAAATATAACCTCAAACTATAGAAAAGATAGTGATATAAAAATTTATGTGTCTTTAATAACTAAAAGGAACTTTTTACTTTTTACTTAAGTATAACAAACGAGGTTTCAGTTAAATCCGTTAAAAATGGATTGACATTGTGAAAAATAGCCGTAATATTCTTTCGCACGTACCGATTTTGGGTAAACGGCGGGAGTAACTACTCGACTCGAACTTTCGAGTATTTTGAAGTAAGTCGGGTAGTGTATACTCGGCTCGAAAAAAGCTCGATTCTCGAGTACTCGCACACCCCTACGTGCGAGCGAAAGCGAGTGCGGGATTTTCATGCGAGTACGGCAAAACTTCCCGGCCGTGTAACGTACGATATTTTTCATCATGCTATGCAGAAAAAAACATACTTTCAATCATAACGTAGTCCTTGCATAAATATACATTTCTCAAACCTTCAAACCTAAACTATAACAAACAGAACAAACATTTGCAACGGATGCAGTGCTGCCACTACATTTCTCTAAAAAGAAACCAATAATCCACTAATAAACAAGCATTAAACGTCGCTTTGCTGCAAATCAGCTGATTGTTTACTTCCGTTTTATCCAGCCTAAGCTGGAAAAAGTTTATCCGGCCTAGGCCGGCAATGGTAACTTTCGAGCCAACAAAAAATAACTGAAAACAGATGTTTCTGTGTTAGTATGATGAAAAATATATAAAAGAACGATAGAAATATGTATTTAAACATAGGTTAAAGAAAGCCTTACCCAAAATATTAATATATTTAGCTACTTGACCAAACAATAGTAGAACTAGAAGTAAAACCTCGCTTGGAAAGATGTAAATAAAAAAACTAGAACTAAGATCAAAATTATTAAAAAATAATCATAAGAGCTTTTTCATGAACCCATAGACATTATGATGAAAGTTGATAGCAATTATACCATATAAAAAATAATGTCTCTTTGTAATTTTTTCAACCGCTTAAAAATATTAAATGAAAATCACTTATAGAAGACGGCAAATAACTCATCAAACCATGACTACTTGGTCAGCATTGACATACGACTAGATTTTCTTTGTTATAACTAATGGGAATATAGTAGACAAAATTTTGCCCGTAAATGTGATAATCCTGAAAATCCCGGGATTGAGCCTGAGAATCCCGGGACTGAATATACCCTTAAAACACGTGGGATCGTGGGATTGGATTCTCTACTTATGGGAAAGATAAATATTTGAATATAAACATATAAAAATTCATCTGCATATTTTATATATCATTAATTAGACATTACTATAAATGTATTAATCAATCAACAACAAAAGTAAAAGACAATGATTATTCATGGTTTTCTTTTGGTATAGTAAAATAAAAAATGTATTGATAAAAATTTTTCAATTTTGCTTTTGGACATGGAACACATTACAATTGTGTTGAATCATGACAGGTACTTTCTAATTCTAATATAATATATTTCAAAGGAGATGTTAGGAAAAATAATATACTACTTTTTTCAACATATTTAAAACAAAAATAATATATTTATTTATATATAAAACACACCATATCCGTAGTCTTGTAATGTTCAGTTTTCTTTTTACAATAAGACAGCATGTTGTGACAAAAAAAATCATGGCAAAAAGGAGAAAACAAAGGTTTTTTCATACAGCAAAAGTAGATTCCGGCGTCATCTGATTATTTACACTTATCTGTAGTCGAGTTTCTTATGCAAATATTCCACACGGTTTAGATTACCCAATACATCAATTCCTTAACCTATATAGGCCTTGTGCTCTGAAATCAAACATATTTCTCATAAAATAAATTGTTCAATATTAAATAGATTACTAGATAATTATACATAAACTATTAACTAAAAGTAATATCACAATTTATTTCCTACACTACAAATAATGGTTACTGGCAGAAAACCTGACTCATACATGGGCTGTAAAAATTAGTTACAAACAGCCTTATTTTACACAGCTCGTTTTCATATGAAACTCAGATGTAAAACAATGTTTTACCATACAGGTAACAATAAACTATCCAACTTCCTAGATATAATTCTGTAAAAGTATTTTTTGAAGATTTTCAACATTTTAAATCAACCCCCATTAGAGGGAGGCAAATAAATGAAAAGGCAAAACATTACTATACAATTGGCCCAGGAGTTACACAAAATGTACAGAAAAAATGAAAACTAAATTGTCCCGGCAAAATAGTTGTTATTCAAGAAAATTAAATACTGCAGTTGCACATGAATAAATGTTGCAATAGTATACCATAGAAAAAAAGTTAAACTATAAGAAAAACTAATAGAAATCAAAGCTATGCAAAATGAGTAATTTTTATGAATAAACTACTTAAGTTGAATAAATATGACAAAGAGTTACCTTCATATTAACCATGTTTTGTTTATTCTCATACACGGCATACTCCAATTTACAAATATGCAGCCAACAAAAGAATGTTGCTTTGTCAACATAATCAGACACCATCAATTTGAGCTTAATGTTAATCTCTAGCACCCTAGAGTTGTACAGGGTCGTAATAACTAAAATAAGAAAATTTGCTAAACAACTGTGAGTTTCAACAATGATTTTATTGTGTTCAGGTTATTTCTTTATCTTTAAAGTGACACTCATTTAATACTTAGTAGCTGTACATTAAAGATTAGAAGCGACATGTTAACTCACAGGGCAAGACAATGTAAAACATAATATTAAATATAATCCGTCAACTAGTGTTCAGTGATTATATACTTAGAGTGATACCCCAATAAAGTGGGTTGCAATAGTCTTGGGCTGTAGGCAAATACTATAAATTACTGAGACATTAAATCGGGACAGATTCACTAACCAATTAACAGTTAATTGGTAAACCTGTAATTATAATAACAGATTTACTGATTAAAAAAAGATCCTTCTTAACAGTCACTATATTACATAGTTAA
Organism: Flexamia atlantica; assembly: GCA_035578135.1. Classification (NCBI taxonomy): domain Eukaryota; kingdom Metazoa; phylum Arthropoda; class Insecta; order Hemiptera; family Cicadellidae; genus Flexamia; species Flexamia atlantica. The sequence goes on from JAQJVK010000007.1 coordinate 37,776,368, forward strand.
TACTGTTCACTACGTACCAAGAGAAACTTCAGTAACTCTTTCAAGCAGGAATTTACTCTGTGTACACCAATTTTTAATTTTGGAAATTTGTATGATTGTGCTTAAACCAGTTTTTACAATGTAAAACATAAATAAAAGTAAATTTCCAATTTCTTATGAATCAAAAAATAAATCAAAGGTCAACGAAAAACTATAAGAAACCCTACTTGGTTCAGGGGAATAAATTTTAATCAAGAAATGAAACAAAATAACAGATAAAGATTATCTTGAAGTAGGCATAAACATGTCAAAAATGAATATAAGCTAATGAAAGCAAATATAGTTTAAAGTTATTTCAATAACTTTAAAAATACATCTAAATAAAATATCTTTTGATCAAAAATTTCAAATTCTTATTCAAAACATATTTATTAGAAACATCATTATTTTTTTTCAGACAAAAGCAGCCTATGAGTTTGACAACTTAAATAAGGGCAAATATATTTATAGGAAATAAATGTCATATAGAAGGAAATGTAAAATCAATACAAAGCTGAATCTGTGCATGAGGAAAAAATAAAATGCAAAGAATATAATGCAAAATCATAGGAAGGAATTCACTATTGTGACACAAGTACGAATAAAATATTTTAACAAGCAGCTCGAAAGCAATAAAGCGAGTCAAAAGGAAGTTCTAAGGAGTGGCTGAAAGCACAAGCTTTTTACAAAAATTAAATGAAAGTTTAACTAAATTTGTTTTTTGCTTGGTTTGTTGAAATATAATCAGTCACTTGTATAATTAATCACTAATCAATAAAATTTTTTTTTACAATTTTTTACTAATCAATATACTTATAATATACAGTCAACTCTCGATAACTCGATGTACCACAGAAATATAATTTCTCTTTGAGTTATGTATCATTCGACTTGGGCATACTTAGAATTATAGAGGTAATTCTTGGTTAATTTCGACTCATGGGTGTAATATTAGATGAATTCAAGGTATAGAGGTAAACCAAATGTAAATTCGAGTTGAAGAGGCAAAGAAGAGAGACGTTTGACCGGATATGACTCATTGACAAGTTGCATCATGTATGCCGGGGTTTCGACTTATAGTGGTTGAGTAAGTTTCAAGATATAGAGGTAAACGTTTACTTTTCGAGATAAAAGTCCAAGTTTAGAGTTATCTACTGAATGAGTATAGGAGTAATTTTGGGGTTGCTTTGACTTGCAGAGGTAAAGTATTGCCGTAAAAGTATTTTGATTACGCAAGATTTTTTTTTACTTTCCTTATGAGAATCATAAATCATTCGAGTTAGCGAAAATTGAGTTATTGAGGTTCAAGTTATCGAGAGTCGACTGTAAATATATAAGCGAGCCTTTAAAATTTGATCCGTCAAAGAAGACTGTAAATATCTGTAAAAATCGTACCAGTCTAATAACATCCCAATGAACCAATTTAGAATATCAGAGAAGAAGACAAGAAGCGGATAAAGAAGTATAAAAAAAAACAGGAAATACAAAATAATGTATCAAAGGCAGCTAAATGAAGACATACAGTAACTGGAAAGAAAATTTCAAAAGAGAAGGACTGGACTGAATTTTGTAAAAATCATATGATTAATTACAGAAAATTAGAACCAAAACTGCTTTTCCTCTAAAACCCAAATTATATTACTGAGGTTCTTTGATATTTCTTTCTGACACGACACTTTGTCATAATATGGTTCATTTTTTGTATATAACAAGATTTAAAAACTAATCATTTGATGCTCAGTTGAGGACCCCAAGCTAACAATTCCTAAAACCGAAAAATTTAAATTAAATAACAAAACAAATTCTAATATGAAAACACGTGGTCCATGTACACATATAAAGACAAACTGTTTCTACTCATTTGAAATAATTACTTCCATGAAAACCTACAAATTATAAAACTTATAATATTTTATATATCCTATAACAACCACAAAGAGATTTTGCTTAAATATAAAATGTGAAAATGATTAAATAAATACAGAAAGATTAAACCAAAGAAGATCACCTTGACTTAGTCAATATGTTTTATTGACACATGTCACCTCATAGAGATAGGCCATGATTAAAATTTAACATTAGAGTGGAATCTACAGAATGCACATACAAATACTTTATAATTGCTTACTTTATTTCAGGAACTTAATTTTATTGAAGAAAAACTTTATTTTTTTATTTCCAATCCAAAACACCTGTAAAATCTACGAACAAATAGAAAAATTGTATAAGTGATGTATAAAAATAAAGTTGTTACTCTGATTCAAGTTTAATAAATTTAAATGCAGACACAATGAAAATGCATTTTTTAAATTAACACATTAAATACTCTCAGTTGTGTTGAAGCTAAAAAGCTTGAATGAAAGTAAATAGCGGCTAAAGTTAGTAAATGATGATCTACAGAATTCTTGATAAGGTGCTCTTAAAAAAATAAAATTATCCTGCGTCAAAATGAGTTAACAAATTTTGAAAATAGGTTTAATACAGGGTAGGTAGAAATTATCAATCAATTTTTTAAATTAAATAAATAGAAATAAGCAACATAATTTAATGGGAAGTGTTTTCTTTTTAATATAAGACTTAAACTTTTAATGAAAATAATTAAATAGTGAATACAGTTTATAGTTTGATTTACAATTAAACTAGAAAAAAATATTGGTGGTGAAGTATTTTGCAGTGTCAGTATTTAAAAAGTTTTATCATCAAGTGTTATTCTTTTTACTTTCCAAGGAAAGGGTTGGAAATAATTTATTAATGGTCTTATGCTTAAGAAATTATAACAATAGCACCCCTCAAAATAAAAACCCCCCAACAACACCCCCCCCCTTTTTTCCGAATGCAATTAACGTTTAGTCATTACATCGAGCCCCGTTTTCCCAACTCCGCGACTGATAGTGTGGCCTAAACCCCCAATCCCGTCCTCAATTTGAGCCAAGTCCAGTTCCCCAACGATCAAATTTCATTCTTACAGCTTTCAAAGCGGTGGTGTCTACTTTAAATCCTACCGAATGCGAATGAAATTATTGCAATAGTGTTTTATGACTTAGAATGTTAACTCCATGTTGAATTTATACCTAGAGAAAAAGATTATTCTGAGTCTATTGAGATAACTTGACATGCCTTACAAAACAACATGGAAAATCCAACCAACCTTAAGGTGCCTTTTAGGCAAAAAGCAATCCACACCTGCCGACTACTTTGAAAGTACAGGGGTTTACAAATTAACTTGTGGCTCTTGCCCTCAATTTTACAGAGGGCAAACGGGAAGAAGCTTTTACCAGTAGTTCAAAGAACACCTTACCAAAAAGAACCCCCAGCTCAACAACCTATTCAGAACATCTGATCTCCAAAAACCATTCCTACTCTTCAATAGACAAAACTTAGAAATATTATATAAAGCTCCAAAAAGTAACAAGTTAAAGAGTTAAACACAATAGAACATTTTCATATACATAAAGCTAAAAATACTAACCCATCCCTCATCCTAATTGAACAAAAACGTTTCGCCGCAAACATTATGTTTGATTCATTGATCCGGATTCACAATAATAAAAAAACTAATAATATGATATCAAACACGTGACTTACAAAAAAAAAATTGTAACGCTATAAAGAGATAACGACCGACCATGCTAGTCATCTCATCACTCTTCCCAACATTGGAGGTTAGGTGTGCTAGTCAGTCATGATCATGGTCATGAATCATATGTTCCTTTACCTGTGTTTTTATATATATTTGTGTCGTTGTAAAGTATGTGTGATTTCATTTAACTTGACCAAATCTCAAGTAAGAGATGAGAAAGATATTTATGTTTAGTTAAACCTAGGAGAAAAGGACTGATATTAACGCTACAGAATTGAAACCTAGGTCTCCACTGAATAAAAATTGGATCGTAATGTAAGCCTTAGATACAACAATGGAAAATCTCATCGACAAAGGTGTTCCTGATCCAAGATAACATGACATCCGCTCCCCCCCACGCAGCCTAAAGTGGGGCATTTGCTGACAATCCTGTATAATTCTTCTCTGGCCCTTGGTGATTACCTTCTCTTTCAAAGTTAAGAGAATTTTTTGACAGGAAACTGTTTGCAAATCGTAAGGAACTAAAAGAAACAACATTGTCAGGTCACATCGTATTGGAAGGATTTTCAATAGACACCGCCATTTTGAAATGCTGTAAGAATGAAATGTGTGATCGCGGCAACGAGACTTGGCCGCGATCACACATGATCAATGATACCCGGAGTTGAGGTTTAGGCCGCGTTATCATTTGCAGAGATGGGACAACAGAGCTATATGTAGGGACAAAACACTGTTTACTTTCTGGAAGTCCCACGTATCTACTTAGATAATCTATAAGTTTTTAAAGCAAAGACATAACTTCATTAGTAGCTAAGGGGTGTCCGAAAGATGCCGTCAAGTTTTATAAAATTACAAAACTATGTGATCACATTTACGTTTAAACATTAGTCTATCAAAGATGACCAATTTGTTGTTGACCTATTTGTTCAATAATTATAAGTTAAGTCTTTTTTGTGAAGGGAGGGGGGAATAACTTGTCTGGGTTCATCACCTGAGGAAAATATTCGGAGCTCGAGACTCACTTTGCATGTAGATTTATCAAAGAAAGATAGTAGAGTCCGGCTAATAAAATTAACTGGGACCGAGCCCTGTTTGGCTTAGCGGGGATTTCAGCATTGATAGAGAATGAAATCAATTAATATTTAAGATGCAAAAGTATGAAAGTCAGATTGAGCCAAGATGAAGAATAGCTATTACCATTTCCAACCGACATCGGACACCGTTTCCTACCATGATTAAGCATAGCAACTGCCATGTATCACCGACATGAAGAATTACAAACATAATTTTTAGCCTAAATAAAAAGTGCAATTTATATGAAGCTGAGAGTTATCGATTGCAATGCCACTTAGGGCTGAGATCTTCAATCCTCATGAAAAACCAATCCTATCATGTAGTTGAGAATCTCTCGGTGTGTTTGTCGATTAAAGCCAATATTTGGTTATTCATTGAGAACTCAGTTGTTTCTGCTGCTATGACTGCTAGCATATTGTGTTAGTTTAAGGTCACATTAGTTGTGTTTATAAGACATGATCTGGTTAAGTCTTTGGTTATAGTAATTTTTTATTTTCTATTCAAATTAATGATTTGTGACATCTAAAATTGATGATTATTGAATGACATAAGTCTAAAGAACGTTATATTAAAATAGTAATAAAGTTGAAGTTGTGAACGTTATACACTATTACCGCGACAAAATTATACTGCAAGATTATATGATGATGCTTTTTAATCCTGGTTTTAGGCCGGGCCGGACGAAGATGAGGCAGAACCCCACTCCAGCCCCACTACACCACTGATTACAACAAACTGTGTTTAGAATACACTGATTTTAAGAATAGCTGAGCTGAGAACAGCAGGACTGCACTGTTTGGAACCAAATGGTCCTCCAGACTGTTTATGCTCACATTTGATCGACCCAGGAAAAGTAACGTAACACAAGCCAAAGAATATAAAATCACAAACTGTATGTTTATGTGGATAGAACAAGCCACTAAAGCTGGAAAACAAAATATTCAAACACTAACAATTGAAAAACCAGTACATGTGTTTTTGTGAATGTTCTGCGTTGTATGTTTGAGATGATAATGGCTACTTACAGCGAATAGAAATTAATTCTTTGCAAAAGCTTATAACACCCTTTTTATACAGATAGATACCAAGAGAAGAACACAAATTAGATTACAATGCGACTGATTCCAAGAAAGCACTGTACCAACTAAAACACAGATTTTAAAACAATTACTTAAAACAACACTTCAGAAAACAGACTATACAAAATACAGAGGAACTTTTTGTTTGCAAGATACATGTTTGTGTAATTACAGAATATAATTTAAAAAATTCAAACTATTGTTTAACATATATTGCTTCATATAGAAAAGACAACAAATTTATTAAAAAGAAATTATTAATACCTGGCAAATGATTTTTGTGGGTTACGCAGACCACAATTTGGCCAAATGAGGTTATGGACAGAATCTAAATGGTGAGACAGCTTGGGAAAAACTACAAGTTCTGGAAAATAATTACCATTTAGAGCATTTCTGAATACATAACTATCTTAAAATTTTTCTTTATAACACTCAACTCACAGTATATCAACTATCTTTCTCAATCACATTTATTGTATAAACTTTTTTTCAAAGTACTTGAAATGAAAACTGTTTGAATTACCTTAGAAAAAAGAGTGTATGATAAGTTTGTCATCATATTACCCTTCCAGTTTTCAGTGATTTAAAGCAGATCCATGTTTGTTAAACCTCTTTCAAAAATTAACTCTTTTGCCTTTACGGTGTGGTAGCCTTAATTGTGACGAAAACTAAAATTGGAGTTTTATAAAGTTTGTTACTGTCTTCCATTCTATGTAATCTTGAAAGATGTCGTCACCCAAACATATGTTACATTATTTTGAAATCTTAGAAAGAAATGATTATCAAATGGTATATAACAAAAGATTAAAAATTAAATGATTTTAAGACTTTTAAGGGAGTGAGTTTAAGAACTTATAGATAATAGAATCCAAGCAAGTAAACCATTTGTCTGTGCCCATTCTCTCATTAAGCTTCATCATAATGATTGAGACCAAAATCTAATGCTTTCAAATCTTCAGTGTATATTTATAGTCTCAAATACATGAAGAGTACTTTAAAAATTGTTTAAATTGATAATCTAAGTAAATCAAAGTGGCCCAGGCCGTTCATACACCCAATGCTAAAATCAACATTAGTCTGTACTGGGCCATGTTATTTGAATTGGAATGTAAAATTAAAAAAATTAATCGAGGATTTTCAAATAAACCCCCTTTTTCAATGAAAACAATCAAACTGATATTTGAATTAAAAACTTTCAACAAATGAACTAAGGTGATTTTAAAATGACAACAAAGAAAAATTTACTACAAAATAGTATCCTCAAATTATAAATATACAACCCTATATTAACCGATATTGATTGTATTAAGTGGTGGACAACCATAAATCAGTATTCTCTGAACCAGGAGTAAATTACTATCTCTAATTGTACGAGCACTTTAGCGTTTAAATTTAAAACAATCAAGAAATTAATAATCAAAACAAATTTAAAAGTGCAAACAAATTTTAAAAAGTCCCAGGAAGTAATAAGTATTACATGATGAAGGAGCTAATATAATCAAAATGAGACTTACAAACGGTAACATTCGGATACAACACAAAATAACAGCAATAAATGAATGCAATATTTATCGATGACTAGTAAAGTAGCACTGGTCAAAGTCAAAACTAAAGCGACAAACCTCGATACCGGTGAATCACTATAAAACAAGGATGAATGAATAATTAATGACTGAAAATAATACTCATGCTATAGGAGGATCGTCTTCATCTTGACTACTAACCAAGACATTGTTGTAGGAGCGTACCCGCATTCTGTAGAGGCGGCTGAGCCACATCTTCTGACGCCCGGTGTAGACGATTCCCCCGACAGCGGCGGCTAGTAGCACGGGCATTATCAGCCACAGGATCAACTTGAACCCTGCAAACATCAGTTAGACATCTGTTAGACTTATTTACCTTAATGTCAAAAGATTAGTCTACAAGTGAGGTCACTGTGGGAGGCCTGTTTACCAATAGGCCTTTAAAGGTAACTTTTGCGGTAGGTAACAGTTACCACAGACAACCCAATTACTCATGAATTAAAATAATCAAAATTTAGTTGCAAGTAACATTGACGGTAGGTACAGAAGAGCGCCGATTATCCGAACGTTGATCATCCAAACCGTCGGTTAACCGAACGCTGTAATGATTCATATTTTGAACATGATTCTAAAGCAATTCAAATTCGCGCGCCAACCGAAACTCCTGTCGCACCACGATATCCATGTATTCTGATAGATTTCATAATAAAGTTGCGTGAATAATTTTTGTTTGTTAATTTTTTAGCCTTTTTACTACTAAGAATTACGTTACATATATAATTTTAAAATGTTGTCTTTTCATGTTCGATTATCCGAATATTCAGTTATCCGAACACCCCTTGTCCCCAATTAGTTCAGATAATCGGCGCTCTACCGTACTCCAAAATGGCGCTCTGCAGTCACACTGTAGGTCGATAATATTGTTAATACATTTAATACATGTAGGGCGGGACTGGTTCAAGCAGAAGAGGTGGTAGGAAACAGTAATACCAACCTAAGCGAGTGGTGAAAGTAAAATCCCACTTAAGGAGAAATCTGAGTAATACAATAAATTTTAATTTCAAAGCGTAATTTAATTTTGTGGATTGAAATGCATGAACAAACTGTCAGTGTTATTACTATTTGATTATAATCAAAATTAATCCTGCTTCCTTATTATATAGTTAATTAACCCTCCAATTACATTATTTTAGCACTAATTATTTTCTGGATCCAGGATTTGCACGAGTCAACAGTAATACATGGTTATATACCTCTTAGCACTACCATAGGTTACGTTAGGGTAGGTAAGATTACATAAGTAACAGTGATTAAATTTTTATAGTATTTTTTTTAAACCTTAAGTAATTTAACGTAATTCCAGGGAATTTTTATCCCATCAGGTTGAGCGTCCTTGTTTTTACCGTACGTAGTATGCTTCTATCGAGCTTCCGACTGCGAATTCCCTCCAGTCCACGCCTATTTCACACAAACTAACATGATAAGCAAGGAATGAGGCAAGAATCGGCTCCTGGACTGCAGAATACCATTTCGGGGTACCTACCGTCAATGTTACCGTGTGCTAAATGTTGGTTATTTTAATTCGTGGGTATCTGTAGTAACTTTTACCTACCTTAAAAGTTACCTACCAACAGGGATTCCGTCTCTCCTTAATGTTTGCTGGAAATGGGTCACTGATGATGACTTAATTTTATTGAAGTAATTTTTGTTGCAATTTTGTTCACACACTTAAATTTTTAGTGTAATGTTCATTTTTATGTTGTCAATGTGTTTGCTTACATCAATCGATGACAACTGACTGAGGATGATAAGATCCTTGGTAATTGGAATGATAAATGATTAGTTATCAAATATCTACCTACCCTTTCTAGAGGTAATTTTTTTTAGGATCTCGAATGTTAAAATTTAAGTACAATCTTTCCATTTTATTGAAAAATATTACTGACCTACTTTTAAATCCTGCTTTTGTTTAAAAACAGGGCTGCCTAGTGCCCCTTTCTGCGCCCCTCAGGCCCAATTTGCGGTCACCTAGTTGGCCTATAATATGGTGTAGCCCATCCTGGATAGACCAATACAGATGTGCTATGATACACCATAGATTAGTTACACTCCCACCAAAAAAAAACATAAAAAACAGTAAATTTGGTAAAAAACAAACTTACCAAATCCACCTGAACTGACTTCATCTGCAGTATTGGGAGAAGGTGTTGGGTTCGATGTTTTAGGCACTGGTTGGCAACTGCCATTGTCATTTCTTTCAAAATCTGTTCTGCATTGGCAGATTGTCCTTGTATCCACACTAGTACACACTTCGTTTTCTTCGCATTGTTGGAAGTCTATAGTGCCAAGGTTGCACGTTCTCTCTCCTTTAAAAAAACATATTTATGAAGGTGTACTTAAATGTATTTTTGAAACTATTTCACACTGATAGGAACTGATAGCAGAGTTGTTAGAGCAATTAAATTATGGCAAATAAGCATTAAAATAACTAATGGCGAAAATGAATTTTCAGGACACTCCTGCAGGGAGATAACAATCAGAGGCCCGTTTTCACAATCCCAACTGAATAGTCGATCAGCAAAAGACAGCCAAGTGGCCAAAACCCCTTGGCATAGTGTGAACACTTCTGTGTCATTACTTGAAATTATTGGGGTGAAAACATAAAAACATCATGCCTCTTCGGGGGACTTAAAAATCTCGAATACAATTTTTTGCGAGGAGTCGCTCCGACCGTCTTACTGCGACTGGCCTGTCCAGCGGGTTCACGACTTTATCAGCAGGAGGGGGCGGGGGGTCTATTGTCTTGCCTCTGTTTACTTTATTTTTAATTTAATTTTCAACTAATGGGACAAACATGTGCGATACGGTATCTGTGTGTGTGTGTGACCATTTTTAACAACTTGATAAGGATCAGCACATCATTAAATTAAGGTGGGTGTTGCCCAATAATTTCAAGTAATATATTCGCCCCGCCCAAATATTGTCATGTCATTTCGATCAAGGACTTCTGTGTCAATCAGCATGCCAACTAACAACTAACATGTCGATTGGACTGAAACTGAATTGTCTCCGAGAGAAGAATGAGACCGATGTTTCTGCTCCAGTAACGCTTCCCGAGCCGACTGACACAGGGTGAATGGTGTGGTGTACGGTGTATCCAGGTAGATCGGCCTGTTTGAGCCAGTCCACAAATCAACGAGGTTGTTTGTGAATTTAATGGCGGGTAATCTATTAAGTTATTAATCTTCTCTCATCTACAGACCTTGCAAACACCCTGGCTCTGGGCTCAGGATTCACAAATAAGATCCAACCTAGCTCTGCCAGCATAACAGGAGAGCTCTGATACAGTATCCTTCAATCTCATAAATGGTTATTCGGTGATGTCAGGACAAAAATAAGTTTGGAAGTGGGGTTTTCAGTTTTCTTGTATTTGTTAAGAAAATAATTAATGGGTAAGAGTTTCATATCTGATCTTCTGCCATTCGTCAAGCCCGTTTTGACCCCCTGAGCGCTATGGGCAGATCAAACCCGTGCGCCCCCCACCTTACAACCTCCCTATGCCCTTTTCACAAGGCGCAGAAACCGCATCTTTGGTCACCAATTCCTGACATTTTTATTGTTGACGTGCAGAACATCAAAGTCATGGTCGCCGGGTATGTACATGTGCTATAGAAATGTTATTATTTTGTGAAAGCAGTATCAGGATACAGTTGTGTCGTTGTGACCGGTCGCTAATGTGAAAGGGGCCTTAATCGTTGCCAGTTTTGGTGCAGATTCCTCCCTTTACTCCACCTTAATTTGGCGAGTCTTTCCATCATCCACCGCCGATGGACCCTCCGTTTTCCGGACTGGCAACCATAAAACTGTAAATTTTCAGTTGTAATTTTACAATTCAACATAGCCTACTTGGTTATAGGCCTATTCATAGCAGAATCTACAACCTCTTTTATGGTAGCACATAACATCCACCCATCCACCCACAATATTTATTAACTTATTTTATCACAAAGAACTATTCTTCAAGTAACTTATAAACACACAAACAACTCATTTGACAGTTTGTTTCATTTTAATCATGGTGTATGGCTTTCAAAGTCTCTCTTACATTATGGGTTACCTACTTCCTGACGTGATAACTGATTAACTTACGTTAGACAGGGCATAAGGCGGGTGGCCTTGGTGGAAGTGGTGGAGGGAGGGGAAGGTGGATTGGCAGTTTTATATTGCACATTATAGGAGCACGTGCCCACACTCTCATCATTTCTAAAAAGCAAAACTCTGTTGACAATAACGCGGACACATCGCTATCGCCTTTTTTTTCTCACACCCTCTGGCACCCTTGGGCACTGACGCTCCTGGGCACGTGCCCATTCTACTCAGTGTTAGAAACAGGCCTGCTGTTCATTCCTGTATATCAGACGATTGAATTGTATTTTTAAAGAAAAACAATACCGAACGATTAACCAATAGTGAAATACGTTCCCGGACATCTTTGATTTATAGTGTGTTAGATAGGACTACACTCCACTGAATGTATCGATTGTTTTGTTAAACTTCACCTTTTAAAGTACAGGCTAAAGGGTTATCAGTTGTCAATAAATAGTATCTCAGCCCAAGATGGTGGATGATAGGAAATAAGCCTGTCTAGGCCTTGTTGTAAGTGACGTTTTCATAAAGTCTTTGATTAGCTTTATTATGTTTAGTTTTTATCTGGGCCTATTATATTTAAGTATGTTTTATTGTTCGAAAGAGAACTGAATAATAAATTTGACTATGATTTCGGTTGTTAAAGGTTATTGACGTATCTTCTTCATTACTGTTATCCGAACACTGAAACATGAAGCGGAGTTACCGTACCTACATGTAACTTAAGTGAAAATTAACTTCTCTTAAGCTATGTTTAATAGTTTTAAAAGGTTCAGTTACTAAACCTGAACACTTGTAAATAGTGAACTAAAGCCTGGTTTACACGGTGCTAAGTAGCCCGTCAAGTATAAGTCAGTCAGCCGCTGGCGGTCTACTTGCACTTGCTACTGAGCACCGTGTAAACGGGACGCGCGAGTTACTGATGTGTCAGCTGACATGCGCGAGTAGCTGACCCCCCGTGCGAAGTAACTGACAACTGGCGGCCGACAAGTAGCTACTGACAGCCTACTTAGCACCGTGTAAACGGACAGCGACAGTTGTACAGAGATTTATCATCAATATTTTGATCTAAATGACGTAAAAATCGGACAGAAAATATAAAAACCGCTATTTTAATTATAAATAAATAAAATTTTTAAAGCAATTTAAAATTAAATTAAACCTGGCAATTTGTTTTAATTGCTTTCAAAATTTTTCGACTTTTTCATATAATTTAAGAAACAAATGAATTTCTTATGCAATCAAAGAAAAAACTAAAGAATTTTGAATAACTCGGGATTGCTGTAGAGGTATGAAAATAATATCAGGTTTTACTTAATTACCAATTAATTCTTGGTGGCCAACAGTGAATGATTATTACTGTATTTCAAAGGCAATAAATAATCCTAATGATAGGCTATAAGGGGGCAGGATGTAACAGAGGACAGGACAGAGTTCATTGTAAAAACCATACTTACTTTGTGACAACGTTGACATTTAATCGAAAGTCACGAGATATTGTTTATGTTAAAATGATCAACTTATTATTTAGATTAATTATTGCAACAATTATGTTATTAATGTAATTGAAAACTAAAATGTAAAAATTTTTTTATTGAAGTACAATTATAACGAATAATTCATATTTGATGTCATTATTTATGGTAGCAGTGTACAGTGCTCTTAAGATATTTTCGAAACGGCAGGTTTATTTAAACGGGCGGTTTTAAAGCGACTCGCAACAGCCCGCAAGTTGCAAGTACGTGTAAACGCTCCACGTCAAGCGCCAGCTGGCGGTCGCGAGCAGACCGCCAGAAAATCGTCTGCTACTGGCTACTCGCGCGCGAGTAACTTAGCACCTAGTCCAGTCAATCTGTTCCTAAAAAGAGGCGATAGAGGAAAAAATTAGGAGAAGGCTGAATTTTTCACCATCGACTACTACCGTATAGACAAGCTTCTAGCCAAAAGTCCCCACCCCTACCCCTCTTGCTTCCCCCCCTACAGCCCCTTGTTGTTCTTTAAGTTTAGAAAATGCAGTATTTTGTAAAAATGACTATATCTCAAAAATTATTTGAGATATACCTTACATTTTGTTGTTTTCTGGTTCCTCATAAACAGCTCTAAAAATAATGTAATATTGTGATTTACGATTAATCTACTCTTTCTACGTCTATTTTCCTGTTTAACTTGGAAAAAAAGCATTTTCCTTCATTTTTCAAATATATTATTATTTTGCCCAATAACAAGGCTCAAATCACTTCCTTTATGACTCTGTTTTGTACTAAATATTTTCTCCTGTTTATAAGCTTTAAAATTATATAATACTTGGCTTGCTTTTCTCACTTATTGCCCTGCTAATACAAGTAAAACATGTTTTACAGTGCCTGCTGCGGCCGCGCGTTACGCCACCGAGGTTCATTCAACCTGGGGTTTTAAGGGGAGAGGAAAATAGAAAAAAGCTGAATTTTTCACCATCGACTACTATTGTATAGACAAGCTTCTAGCCAAAAGTCCCCATCCCTACCCCTCTTGCTTCCCCCCCTGCAGCCCCCCCTAATTTTCCACTTCTAATAAACGCAGTATTTTGCTAAGCTGCTTATATCTTAGAAACTATTTGAGATATCTCTTATATTTTGTTGTTTCCGGATTTCTCATAAAATAATCTAAAAGTAATGTTATATAGTGTTTTACGATTAATTCACTCCTTCTACGGCTATTTTCCTGTTTAATTTGGAAAAAAACGCATTTTCCTTAAATTTTTATGAAATATATTTATATTTTTCCTAATAACAAGGCTCAAATCAATTCCCTTATGAATCTGCTTTGCACTGATATTTACTCCTGTGTATAAGCTTTAAAATGATATCATATTTGGGTTGCTTTTCTCACATATTGCCTTGCTAATACAAGTAAAACGTGTTTTACAGCGCTTGCCGTGGCCACGCGCTACGCCACCGAAGTTTATTCAACTGGGGTTTTACGGGGAGGGGAAAATAAGAAAAAGCTGAATTTTTCACCATCGACTACTATTGTATAGACAAGCTTCTAGCCAAAATGAGTGATATCAGTGCAAAACAGATTCATAAGGGAATTGATTTGAGCCTTGTATAAATCTGTACCTCGGAGGTAAAGGACACTACGTCCATTTTCCTCATTTTTCAGGACAGCAGTTTAAAGATTCTTTTAAAATACTATAAAAATTGTCTTAACAATAGTTGGAATGTGTGAAAAAAACATTATACCCCACCATTATTAGTACTTCCAAGTTTCATTTACTTAAGAATAATTTACAACAAAAATTTAATTCTTATAAAATTAAATAATTAAATTTTATGCGGCGGACATAGTGCTGTATACCTCTTAAAATATTTATATTTATGTGACATAATTTTTTTGGTGAGGAATTTTATTAAAGGATATACACTGAAAACTTGTTTATTCTGAAAACACAATAATAAGTTTAATAAGACTTAAGTTTAAGAACATACTATTTTTAGTAGTTAAACTGTCATTAGTCATTCTGAATCCAAAAAAAGTGTTACCATTGGTTTTAAAACGTCTGCTAATTTTTTTTAAAGTCTACTGATTAGTTTTGTGTAAGCCTAGGCACAAAGAAGTAAAAACTCACAATAAACAACAAAATATACTGATGAAACATTTAAGTGACGCTTGGGTTTGTTCTAGTTGTTCCTCTGTATGTTTTATTCTGTGGGGCCTAAGTAAATGGATAGGGCCTACATTACAATAGCATTATGGGAAATATGCATTTTACAGTACTTGTGTCAAAATTGAATTTTTTTTCAAATGCTTTAAATAAACGCTGATTCCGGAAATTATAGTTTTTTTACGGAAACGGCCGGAAAATCGGAAAAACGGTAAAAATTTTATTTTTTCAAAATTAGACATGTGGGTATATAAATTAACCGGGAGAGCAAGCGGAACAAGAATATGCAAACATTTTCCGATATTAACGGAGTTACGGCCGGAAAAGCATCGGAAAATTGTCGGAAAAGTCCAAAATATATCATGTTGGTATCTAATTAACCGAAACTGCAAGCTGAATAAAAATATGTAAGGATATTTAGGATCCAATGTACAGTAACAGAGATAAAGCAAAAAAACATCGGAGGATTGTAAAACTAACAGCACTATGTCCACCTGGTGAGCAGCACTGTTAAAACCTTTTAGAGGTGAACTGCACCAAGTGTACATGGTGATGTATTCCTCTGAGTAAAAATGGACTTAGTGCCCATTTAAAAGGCTGTAACTTGCCACGTGATAGGTTGGGGACATATTGCCCTATACCCCTGTGTAAAGCAAAAAAAGTTATATTCAAATGTAAAATAACCTCAATTTGGCCAAAAATGGACATAGTGCCCTTTACCTCCGAGGTACAGAAATATATTTCATAAAAATTTAAGGAAAATGCATTTCTCCAAATTAAACAGGAAAATAGACGTAGAAGGAGTAAACTAATCGTAAAACTCTACATGGCATTATTATTAGACTTTTTTATTAGAAATCCGGAAACAAAAAATATATGTCTTCAATGGTTTCTAAGATATAGGCAGCTTAGCAACATACTGCATTAATTAGACCTGGAAAATTAGGGGGGCTGAAGGGGGGGGGGAAGTAAGGAGGGTAGGAATGGGGACTTTTGGCTAGAAGCTTGTCTATACAATAGTAGTCGATGGTAAAAAATTTAGCTTTTTCCTATTTTCCCCTCGCCTTAAAATGCCCAGGTTGAATGAACCTCGGTGGCGCAGCGCGCGGCCGCGGCAGGTGCTGTAAAACATGTTTTACTTGTATTAGCAAGGCAAT